>JACAXG010000007.1:11079234-11397652 GCA_018881555.1 Amblyornis subalaris | reverse complement strand
CCTTCCCTTCCCTTCCCTTCCCTTCCCTTCCCTTCCCTTCCCTTCCCAGACCTTCCCAGACCTTCCCAGACCTTCCCAGACCTTCCCAGACCTTCCCAGACCTTCATTTTAGCATCTTTCTTTACTCAGATTTTTTTGTTTTATTGGAGAAGGAGAGGGAGAAGAGGTGAAAGATTAGAGTTTTCATGATAAAGTTTGAAAAGACTGAACAACTGTGTGCATAGGAGAGAATTTGCAGGTATTTTCTTACTATGAGACTGTTGTTTAGGTGGAGTTTCATCAGCCAGGCTGGTTTCTTTTAGAAGTTCAAATGTTGCATGTTCTGTATGTAGCCTCTAATAAAGACAATTAGCTTGGCTAAAATAAAAAGAAAAACTAATTAAGAAATAAAAGCATGCTAATAAAAGTGCTCAGTGATATCTTGGGAATATGGAGCCCGCTATTTTTAATGGCTTGTGATGAGTGCAGAGTTGTTTCCTCAAATTCCTGTGACAAAAACATGAAGCAATTCTGTACCTCTGCACACAAAAACAGTGACCAAGCATTCGTATAAATACACKGCCATGTGCTTACATCTTTATTTGGTTCCTCAGATAGGTGCTATTTTAGCTTGGCTCARTGAACAGAAGCCAGCAGGTGCCGAGTTTGACAAATTTGTTTTCAGCCAGGCTTTGTCTGTCTTGGAGTCACGCACTGTCTTTGTTTCTGGGTCCAATTCTGAGCCGCTGAAGCCAGGAGTAATATCTTACCTTTAACAGGGGGTCAGGCATGGTCTGTAGGACTTTGTGTCAGAAAGAGACCTAGGTACTCCAGCAGCACTAACAATTATTATTAAAGATGATTGATTTCTGTAGACAAGGACTATATTCTGTAAAGGAGGTGGTCCCAGTTGAGGGTGCTGAGTTCTGCTGCTATGTGCTCCTTCAGTTTAACTTTATATAATAAATTTAAATAAATGTGTGTGTACGTGGGGTGTTTCAAAGCTCTCATCATTGTCATGAATCTGCTGGCACTGATGCCAGTAGCAGGCTCCCACTGGAGTTCAGATAGCTGATACAGGCCAATGCTAAGTGCTTCTGAAAATCCCAGCCTTATAACCCATTTATTTGAATGAATCCATTTCCTYGGAAAATGGAAAACTAAACAGGAATTTTAAAGGCATAATGCTACTGTCATCACAAATCTTGCACACTCACCTAACATCTTTCAACTTAAAGAGGAGCAATACGCTCAGGCTATACATGGGGTGCTTGGATATCCTGATTAACAAGTGAATGCATCAGTGAATTCTGCTTGGCAGAAAATGTGTTGGCAGCTCTGACATACATCAGTTGCTGAGCTACTGGACAGTTTSTGCAGCTGAGCCTGTGAGCCAGAACATCAAGACAAATCCCCATTCTTAGCTATTATCTCATGAGAAGTTTAATATTCGTGCAAAGAAGCTAGGATGTCACTTTTTGAACTCTTATCTGGCAGGGTCCAAATCACTGGTTACCTACTTTTGCAGAATAAAGGCATAAATGGACCCCGCCAGGATAGGTAGGATAGGTAGTTACAGATTTTAGGGACTAGTATTCATCCCCAGACCTCACAGGGTGCAGATTTTCCTCTCTAAACACTGAAAGAAAATTGAGATTTTATATGCGTGGAAGGATAAAGAACTGTTATCATTGTGCCCTCATAAGCTTTTATTCTGTAGCAGAAGACAAATGACCAAAGTAGATGGGAATGAAACGACACACTAAAGGAGCAAAAACAACAGTAGTACTGACTGTGTAAAAACATGTGATTCCTCCATATTATATGCCACAGACACTACCCTATATCTGTTTYACAGTGCATTGCCTAGGCTCCTGAACTCAAGCAATACCTGGGAAAAAAAGGCTGCCAAAGCAAGAGTTATCTGCCAGAGGAAAGGGAGAGAAGGTTGCCAGTGGATAGCTGCAGGTGTTTTTCTAAAACTGGAGGAGGAGCAGGAGGAAAAAATGAGGAAAGCAGAGAGATTCATATGCTGTGACCCACCACAGTGGAGAGGCAAGCAAAAATTCACCTAAAATGTGGAAAAAGGAAATACATTTGGTGAGTGGAAAATAGCTGCCAGCTGCAGACTTTCAGAGTGAGTTTTAAATATTGCTGAGAGTACGTTGCTCAGAAGTTAACTGAATCTTCTGGGCATAAAATTTCATTTAGCACGTTGCATTAAAGTGCTGCAGCTTTCTGCAAGACTGGCAAAGTTTCTTATACAAGCTTGCATGTTACACCCATGGTGATATCTGGCAGGTTTGTGCATAAAGGAATCTGACATGCATCTCTCAGGTTATTCCTTCTTCCACTGAGGCAACTGCATGTGCAWAATTAATGGCTAAATTTTATATTCTCTTGGCTTTTATTTCTTTCGTACTTTCCTTATTAGATCAGGAGCAAATTTAGAAATAGCTAGGAAGTAATGTTTTTCCCCTACAAAAGTCTTAACCCAAAGCAATTTTGTTTTCGTAGCCAATTGCAACTGCAATTTATGAGGCTTTTGCCATAAACCTGATGTACTTCGATTAAAAACATTAGTATGTTTCCATTTCATTTAAAAGCTATTTTAAATAAGAAAAAATTTCCTCACACAACTCCTTAACCAAATTGAATAAGAATTAGTTTCTTACTATAATACGGATTTACCACAGCATCTGCCTCCCTGAAGGACTTCAGACTTAGAAGCCAGGCATTACTGGGAAGTAGCTTGGGAAATATTTAACAGCGTACGAAAGGCGGTGGATGGGTTCAGGTCAGAAATATCATCTTTCAAGTGGTATAAAAGAGGACATTTAAATATAAGGATATTACTTCTGTTGGAACCTCAACGTTGGCACAGGCTCCTTTCTTAACTGAAAGTGAATTCTAATTGTTTAGCATGCCAAAATTCTTTTTCTGGGTAGTCAGCAAATAGGTGTGAAGATAAGAATTCATAGGGCTGTKCCTCTGTAATTCAGAAATGTGCCCAGTCTTGTTAACTTGTCCCTTTAAATGTGTATCAGAAGGGTTAAGTATCAATTAAATGAGAATGAGAAAGTCAGAATGGATGAAAAACCAAAACCTCTTTGGATCTGAATTTTAAATGCATGATAAAGCACTGATGGATGTTTTATTAGGATTTTGGAGGTTTTTTTTACCTTTTGTTTTATAACTGAGAAAATCCGACAAGAATTTTAGTTGGGAAGTTTTCAGAGGCCTGGTAATTTACTGCTCTGTTTATCCGTGCCTTCTGTGTGCAGCTGCAGAGCATTATTGTGTCAAATGTATTAAAATGAGGCACTGATTTAGTTAGAGCAACTCTGCAGGAACTGATGAAAGCAATCTCTTGAAAAACGAGGGAAATATGCTTCTCCAGAGCTCTTAAAAGGGACATTTTGACAATGCACCAAACAATTTAGAAACACAAATGAAAACCCACAAAGCTGCTGGTTGATACTGCCTAAGTAGTTATCCCTCTGTAATGTCATAACATCATAACTCAATACTCTCATCTCATTCAGAATCCATTAGCATGTGTTTAACCTTAGGTCTGAGTTTAGGCCTTGCTGATTTCATTGGGAGATGAATCCACACCTAAGTTCACAGCAAATTTGAGAAATATAGACACCATTTTGAGATGCAGCAGGTATGGAASAGGGTGTATGCACTAAGTATGCCTATGGGGCTTGACGATATTATTCTTGCACTAGAGGAAACCCGAACCTTCACGAGTGCGTAGGCACCTTTGATCCTAACTGTGTCACTGGGAAKTAGACATTTAAATAACTCTTGAGAACCAGAACAACACAGTGCTAAGGTATTTAGCCAGCTAATGGTGCAATCCACGTTGCCTGGTAGGATTTCTAAGCTTGGTAATGTACTTAGTTTCAGCTGGTTTAAAAAAGTACCCAAACATTGCAATTCACTAAGTCACAYGCCTTCTAGCAGCAATAATGCTGTCGCATTATGAATGCTTCCTTATTGAAAGTGTCCCATTCAGATAAGTTTCATATGGTTTGTGTAATAACGTTGCACATCTGTTCATTCTAGCTTCATTTGGATCAAGGGAATGTGACATACTGTGCAATACTTTGATTATCCTTTTCTCATTGTTGTGTGATCTGATAAAACTGGAAATCATTTGAAAAAAAAACTAATCTAGGTGTCTAGTCTTCATAGTGTGTGGTAGAGCACTGCAGCAGTGCTTTAGCTGAACACACATGSTCTTTCCTTGAGGGAACAGCAGGGAGGGACAGCACTGCAGTGGTCAGGCGTCCAGGTTTTGCAGGCAAGCACCCCATGTCCAGTGAGTTTGGGTACATGTGTATTAAATATTTCTGGAGTTTTGGTGTTTTAGAAAGAACTCACATCGATCTCACATGTTATCCTGATCACAATCAAAATCTGAACAAAATGCCAGAGTGCCCTTCTCTCTCCTTACTTCCTCACCAGCTACTATAAATGTGAAGGTTGTCATAACAGGCACTCTGGTATCTGAGATCTCTGAAGTTCTGAGGAAGGCAGAATTCCCCTTGGCTTCGTGCATTCTAGTGCCTCTCTGCAAGCCCCTATCCACAGCTTCCTACCCCTTGAAGGGTTAAAGTCCCTTACACTCTTGACTTAGCTTCATGTAGGCACAAAAGTTTTACTTGTCAATATAAATAACTCAACCCTCTTAAAATCCTGTTAAATTCTTTTCCTCAACAATTTCCTGTGACATTGAATTCCATGGACTGATAATGTGCTACTTTAAAACACTTTCCCTTCTGTTCATTTCACGTTTTCTGCCTGTCAATTTAATCAACTAGTCTCTTGTAATTGTGTTATGGGGTTGGGACTGGCTGTGGAGGAGTATCAGATCTCTTTCCCCTAAGCTATTCATTATTTTAGGTGGTCGTTGTTATACTCTTCCTTTCTAAGCTAGATAGCCTTGGTTATTTTAATTGTTCTCAATATTTAATGTCTCTTCCACTRTCTTATCCCCTGTCCATGCAAAGCTTTACCACCTGTGGCACACAGGAGTTTGGAGTTGGTACGCACTACCTTGTGTACAGTATAAAGGGGAAAAAAATATCACCATATTATAAAATCCTAGTCCATTCCCATAGTTCCTTTAGCAATCCTTGCAATTTTTATAATTTTGCCCAATCACTTCCTTGTTCTGAAATCTCAGCAGCACGCCAGCCTGCCAACGATAAGTGCTAGATCTGTTCCTGAAATACTCTAGGTAATTTAGATCTCTAGGTAATTTAGATCCCAGCAGTGTGTGAAAAATAATTAGGCTTTTTCTCGCACTCCATATCACTTCACATTTATCTAATTTAAGTTGTAGCTGCTACCCAAYTGCATTGCTGATAGGTTTATTCAGTCCTGTTTGAGCGCAGACACCAGCTATCCTAGTTGCTCTCATTTTGTCAACACTGAATTAACAGTGCCTTTCTTTATTACCCAGAGGTAGAGCTAAAGGGATGATGGTGTTAGTTTGAGATCCTAGAAGGTGGAGTGTTAGATAATCATTTGACCTCTAATTTGCCTCAGAAAACATCCGGGATATGTGCGACTCTTCCTTGTCACACAAGATATTTGTTACTATCAGTGTGCCTAGGGAAGGATGTGTGAAGTTTTGTTGGTTTGGGTTTTTTTTCTTGACTTTTCCAATTTATTTAGTTTATTGTTTTTTTGCTAGTAGAACAGTGACAGGATAGTTCTTAGGTCTCCATGACCTGTTTGACCTAGTCTTGGAGTCATGTCTTCTTTCTCACTCGCCTGTCAAAACTTTTCGTGAGGATTCTTTGAAGCTATAAAAAAGTTGTGTTTGGTTAGAGGAAAAAGGGACGATAGTGACTAAGAGCTGATGCATGGACTAGCAGTGTATGCTTCATTTCTCTATTAACTGAGTGAAGCATGGATGTTTTAACTAAGTTTTTTTTTCAGATTTTGAATTCATTGGAGCTTTACTCTAAAACATCAGCTATTAAGTGCATAGGAATGAAAAGTAAATGTAATGGTCAAATGAAGAAAAGTGTTGTAAAACTACCTCAGTGTTTTTCACGTTGTCTGTTACCATAGCATCTAAACAACTACGACATGGCAGCACCTGCAGCTGGTGCTAGCTTTGAGAATAGTTCTAAATTCTTTAATAAGAAACTTCTGGATTTTATATTATCAGGTTTTCAAGCCATTCTTATTAGCACCCACCTACCTTTTTTGCTTGTGTTAAGCAAATTTTTGCACAGACCTGACAAGATTTCCTAGTCAAAATAAAACAGAAGCACCAAAGATGGAGCCAGTTTTCCTTCTGGGGTCGTTGCCACTGCTGCGTGCACTGCATGAAACGCATGCTCACCAGAYTGTTCAAAGTGCAGCAAGTCACCTAAGACAATGCAGTACTTGGTTTAACTGCYTGAGGTACTTATTAGTATCATGTTCACTGCTAATGAACTAAAGTGCCTTGCTATGTTAGCAGTTTGATCACTGATAGTGAGATAACCTGGCAAAATTTGTTTGTGGTTAACAGTATTTAGTAAACGATGCAGATTAGGTTGAATGGGATTACTTTGACAGTATTACTTTTGGAGCATCTCAGGTTTTTAAAGAAATGGTCATTGGAAAGAAATTATGAGCTGCTGAGATGGATTGAGATAAACTGTAGGTACTTCAGAAGCCTTCCAGTAAACCAAAACAGTTGGGGTTTTGTCTTTTTTTAATAAGAAAAATCTAAAACATGTAATTTAGGCATTTGAGGTACTGTCTGAACCTACAGAAAGCCTGAAGTGGCCAAAAAGAGCAGCTGGGCAATGCTTCAGTCAGTCACATTGTACAGACAAGACAACAGGGCAGAGCGAGACAGTGTGCGGTGCCAGTATTTTGTAGGAATAAGACTGCCATCATCTGTCACGGATAACAGTGTTGTGATTGAGCTGCTTGTGCTTAGATGCCCATTCCTTTCACTCTGTCCCAAGAGACCATCAGAAGAGGAAAGTCTTGGCTGGGAAGCGGCTGAAATAGGAATAGTTGAGCCAGGGCTGCAAGAACAGGAATGGATAGCCTGGATGTAAGAACGAGCAGGAAACATATATTGTCCTATTTCAACTTTAGCTGCTGTAAACTAAGAGAAATTCAACAGTCCTGGTCCAGTGATTAAAACAAGACCATCTGGATAGAGACTGACTTCCAAACACCAGTGCCAGCTCACACATCTTTAGTAAATATTTGTGGATGGATTGCCCAACTCGTCCAAGAGTTCTATTGGAAACATTCMCTCTTCTGGAACTATAGGAACTGCTGAGCTGAAGGAATTTACTTTTGCATTTTTGAGTAATTTTTTAACTCAGTCCTCCTTCTGGTGGACTTTTGAGTGTTGAGAGCTTTTTTTAAATCAGAAATTATTGAAGAATTGCCTTTTCTTGTGAAATACCTTACACACGCATCTTGTAGGAATACCATCATTAAACATTTTCATGCCAATGGATTGGAAAAAGAAACCTGTAAATCTCACCCTGTGGAGGAGCAACAGTTCATTTTTTTGTGAAGAAGCTCACTGGAAAGAGAATGTCTGATAAGAAAATTGAGTTCTTGCATTAACTATAGGCAGCTAAGGAAGTAGCTAAAGAAGTGGCCTGGTTGACAAACTTAGCCAAATCCCACCTGGGGATGATAGAGTAATCACTTTAGGATAAAAATGACCATTGAAATATTCAACATTAAAATGTAGTATCACAGCCTCTTTCTGAAAACAATTCTTAGCAGTGCTTAAAACACAGTCCTTACATTGGGATTAGGCCAACAGACAAAGATCTATAATGTCTTGTTCCTCAAAGACTACATTGATCAGGCTGATGGAACTTGAAGAAGATGCTACATCTCCTTGCATCTTATTTAGTGTCTCCTTCTGCACCTAAGAGTTCCTGTCAGAGTACTGTTCCAAGGACTCCATCAAGGGAAACCTTGCATTCCCACTCACTGCACTTACTGCCCTACTCCCATCTGTGCTTGTTGCAGGACAAAGACTTCCTTCGTAAATCACACAACCTAAGCCCAACTTCACCAAGAACAGCCCAGTTTTGACAGATGTTACCTGTTCACATACCAGCACCCCACTTCATGGAAGCCTCCAAGATTATCCTGAGTATGTACAGCATGGAGACTAATCCTCAGAAATTCAAATCAGTCAACTTCTTTTCATTTTCACACATACTTTCATTTTCATATCTGGCAGCGTGGGCACAGCTGCACCACACAGAGGATTTTGCAATATGTTCGTCTTGCAATGAGCCACTTTGAAAAAGATATTTTAAATGTCTATTCCATCGTGCTTCTGCTTATACTTCTGCTGCACCTTAGACTATATAAATGACACCTTTTTCACCTGGAGTCTTCCTCTGAAGTCCACTACAAATGCAGTATGTGTCCCCTTGCTGAGAGGCATCTTCTTTAACAACTCTCCACTGTTACAATACCTTGTCTTCCACTGGACCATTACAAGCCCAGGAGCTAACACATCCTATGTGTAACATACTTTAGCAAGCACATTGAACATCCACAAGGAAATTTGCATTTGTGAAACCGAACCATCAATAAACACCCGAATGAGTGAATAATTGATGGAAAACAGACACTCTCAAAGATCTGAGAATGAATATTTCTCACAAAACATTAATTCTATTTTTGCTTTTKTTAGTTCTTACTTTCAAGGGAAACCTGAGAAGTGCTTCAAAATAAGTACCTGAGAACTACAATTCATAATATTATTGGAAATATAGGACTGAGTAGAAATATACTAGTTTTATATCACATTTCATAGCACTTCTTTTTTCCATGACCATTAATTCTCAGTTCAATTGATGATCAATCACCCATCTCCTTTTCTCACAGGAGGTAGACATCTTATCATCTGCTTTGTTTCAGGTGTTTCTGAGGTACCTGCTGCATTTTTCCTCAAATGACTGATTAACAAATTCAAAGTGGTTGTTTTCAGCCTGTATGTAACTCCAAAGGCCTCTGCTTTTTTTTCAAACCTTGAAGAAGAGCTTATATGCTTGAAAGCTTGTCAGTTTTGACTATACCAGTAATTAAAAAAAACATGTAAAAAACAACCTCCTTCTCATCCAAATCTTACCTGGCTTAGGAATACTTTTTTAGAGTCAGTTACATAAGATGTAATTTAACACATGCAAATCACAGGATGGTAGAATAGTTGGGATTGGAAGGGACCTCTGAAGATCATCTAATCCAAACTCCTATCTTTTAAATGCTCAAATGTATTTGAAAAAATACTTTGAAAAAACTATTGTGTAAATGTTACACAGTATTTATCAGTCAAACCATTTAAACAGATTTTAGTCATCAGAAATTAGATTTCTTCCCTTTGCAAATATTTCTGAACGTGAAAACAATTTGTTAAATTGGTTAAAGTGCTCTCTGGCCTCTGCTTTTAGAGAAAGTGAAAGTACACATTGTTTTTCCAGTGGTTGTACTTATTTGCTCGGTTCTGATCCATCTTACTCTTTCTTCTCTGTGGTTTGTTTAGTGACCGGAAAAAAGTCCAATATGGTTGACTTGATGTTGTCGTAATGGGCCGGSTAAACGATATTTTGATTCTTTGTGTATTTTGTGGCTGGCAGATGTGCACAACATTTGTCTGAAGCAGCTGTAGATACAAAGGTRGGTCTATCTATTAGTTACGGTTTACATGGGGATATTGGTAATGACCTTGGTGGTGGTATTGGTTCCAGGCTTCGAGATTTGAGGTTTGACAGAGAACTGTCTTCTTGTCTCTGAGGAATAGGGAAAGTGTGAATACCAGGGCTTCGAAGTGGGAATGCCYTGTCTTGTGCCTTTATAAAAATGCTTTTCCTGCCTGCATTTCCCTCTGTAGAGGTATTTGTTTGAAGGATTTGTTGGTACCTAAAGAGCAGGCCAGTGTATTATGCTGTCTAATGTCATCAATTTTCTACATTTCAAACACATTTGGATAAACTTTTCAGGGAATAAATATAACACCAAAGCCCAGCAGTTGCAGCTTAAATCACTTGTACACAACGTGGTCTATTTTTTCTTAAAGTATCTGCACTTGCTGTGAGGGAATTGGGCTAAATTTGCAACAGAGAAAGTACACTGCATTACATTTACAGGTTTCACAGCCTTGGGCATAGGAGAATTGGAATTGAAATACTTTTTCCCCTTCCCATCTCTTGCATTGACTGGTCTTCCGAGAAAAAAAAAAGAATATCATTAATTCAGACAGTGATGAGTGCTGTTAGTTGGCACATCCAAGTCCAGAATATCAAAAAGATGAGCAGCATATAAATCCTCCTGCCCTTAAATATGGTAAAACTTAAAACATCCCTGAACTGTGCACTGTACCAGCTGATGGCTGGGATGAATCAGAGCAACCATATGGCAGGGAGAGAATTGAATGATGAAGCAGGAGGCTTAATTTTCCAAGCTTAAGAAGGGATGTCAAATAGTCACTAAAATAAATAAATAAGTAGATAAATTGATATTGGAAACTGCCTGAGTTCAAGAGAACAGTGTTTTGAGTTGGCTACACACACAAGAATATCACACAAACACACCCAGTGTTTTTTGAATGCTGTGCTCATCTGCTCTTTTGAGCAGCCTGTCGAACACATTGGGTATATAAATATCCTGCTCTGTGAAGCAGTCTGTCTTCTGCTTATGATTCCAGCAATGATAACATGTGCTGGCTGATTGTGGCAGGGTCACCTCAGGTGCAGTGGTAAAACAAGTGGATTTCGTGGCCCATTTGGGATTTTTGTGCATAGGGAGGAATTGCTGGTGTTATTTCATTGAGCCACTACMGTAGAATATTTCTATGCCTCTTAATTTAGACACAGCCTTTGTTGGTTTAAGATTACAGTGTCCCTTTCAGAGTACTTTACTGACGCAGCAATTTCTGGGCTGCTCTGTGGTCAGCTAGATAGTAAAAACATTAGGTAAAGCCTTTGACATTTTGTTGGCAAATAAGAGACAGACATTTCCAGCATGTAAGAGTAAGCAGGAAGAAGAGATTAGTTTTTGATGGTCTAGAGCTACCTGATTTGAACTTTAAAAGAGTCCTGTCCATTCAACATCTCTTTAAAGATATAGCACTGGAGTTATCCATGATTTCATGAGGATCTATAGTCCTTCCTATTAACTACCTCACTTTATGGAAAGAGCCTAGATGTATCTCTGCAGTCTCATTGAGTCCTTTTAATTCACCTTGTGCAACACTGAATCACACTGACGTTGCTGAAAGGGAGTGGGGTGGYTTATTTTGTTTATTTCCACAATCAGAACATGCTTCCTGAGTCTGCAGAGCATCTCTAAAAACACTCCTCTTCCTGCTAGTCACACACAACTCATGACTAGGAACAGCATGCCTCGCATTTTCTCCCTGAAACTAAGCAAAGCATGTTGTGTGACCCTAAAACGTTTCCCGACATCCACAACTTTGTAATTTCAGATCATTACTTCTTTTCTCAAATCAAAAGCAAAATCCTAGGATTTCTTCCCATTTTTTCCCCCCAAGGCTGTGGTATGGGCCAAAACTTCTGTATTAGAAGTAGTATGCTCAAAAGAAATTASATTTCTGATATGTTTTAATTGTCAAAATGTTCTCTGGTAATGTAGGTTCATGTATACTGTGGACCYCTTGAGCTGCAGGAAACAATATATTGGAATTAATTTGGGGTCCTTGGGGCATTTTGAAGAACTCCTGTGATCCAAAGCCTCGTCTTTTCATTTCTGCACAGCATGYGCATGGCATTTGCTACCATAAAGAGGTCAAATTAAGTCAGTAACTGTGTGGGGCAGACTTGCTGACAACAGCAGTCACGAAACCAACTTCCCCTGTTCTTGGTCCCTTGCCCTCACAGAACAAACCCATACAAAGAAGAGGCAGACTGGTTTGTTCTTCTCTCAGAGAGCCATTGAACATGAAACGAACTCCTAGTGCCATGCAAAAGTCACAGACAGCACAACTGTTATTAGGGGATAATGGTCTTTTTGTAGTCAGCAATGGGCTCAGTGCTGTTTTTGCTGACTGTGAGCCCCGCAGTGTAAGGCATGGTAAGCCTATAGCGCTATCCATGGCCTGCAAACAGAGGAGTGAACCTATGACCCTCCCTCTCTTCCCTGCTACAGAAAAGCCACCTTTCTCATGTAAATGTGCCTCTTTTGTTTCCCGGTGTTAGCAGCAATGATGTCATAGATTCAACCACCTCTTATTTTCCAAAGTGTATAAAGCACTCGTGAATGAAAGACACGCAGCAGTTTGAAAAGAAAATCACAACAGCCGGTCAGAATTAGAGTCCAGCTTTATTAAATATCGTGTGCCATGCTCACACTACCCTCAAATGCATCCCTTTGAGTTATCGTTAGAACATGTGAAGGTAGAAAAATTGTCACCTCAGAGCTCCGGGACCACTAAAATTTTTTTTTTTTTTTCATTTTTTTTTTCTGTATGATTCAATATCAACTAAATTTTCTCAACCAAGATATAATGTACTGCTTGTCAATATCAGTTAAAATCATGCGGCTACAATAGGAGAGACTCATTGCAAGTGTTTTCTTTTGGCACCCAGCTGTACTTTTTCATTTATTGAAGCAGGATTGCTCACAATTTACCACTGTAAGTAAGAGCATATAAAAAAAAAATTACAAGAATTTTGCAATGGATGGAATGCAAAACCTGTGCTGTTTAATTAAATAAACCTCCTTTTTAAAAAAAAAAAAAAAGAAAAAATTCATCCAGGAAGTTTACAAAAATATGTTGGGAAGCAATTTAGTTTTAAATTGAAGCTGAATGGCTAATTAGTCAGTGGTTAAAATTCTACTGTGGTAGGTTGACTTTGTTGTCTTGCTCTTCAAAAGGGAATAAGAATCTGAAAGTCGAGTGAGAAGAAAAAAAATGGTAACATTTCTGTAACATTTCTGTAATACAACAGGGGATTTTACAAAGCATTCCCTTGTTCTATATGCCAGGATCCATCCAGAATTAGCATGTTCTAAAAATAATAAGAAAATCTGTTAATTATTTATGACTGCTTGCTTGACTATTCATTAGTATGTGTTTGTTGTCACTGCAAAGACAAAACTCAAAAAATTGCTGCTACCAAACCTATTCCAGTATTTTAGTTTGTTATAGCAAAAAATGGACCAGAGTAGGCACAAGCTGTAGGGGAACATCTTTTTCTGCATGCAGAGGAGAGCATGGAAAACAAATAGAGGGCAGCCAGAGCTGTAATAAACAGAATTTATGAACCAATACATGTACATCAGTTGTATTTGTTAGGGCTCCGAGCCTTCAAAGATTTATGCCAAGGGACTGCTTGGAGTACATAAAGTCTTTTAGTATCACTGCCTACGTTATCTCTGGGTGTTGAATTCAAACCTTTAGGTGTCAGTTGCAGAAATGAAAGAACTTATCAGTGTACAGATAGGTAACAAACATTTTTATTATTTTTTTTGTTAAAAGAGTGCCTGCTGTCAACTTATACTTCTTAAAGGTAGGTCAGATCCTCAGCTGACACAAAGCAGTACAGCTCAACTGAGGTAAAAGTGTCTTTCACTGTATACAGAGAGAACTTTCAGTCCTCAAGGAAGGCCTTCAAGGAAACAGAGAATACAGCAATTGAAATTCCTATGCCAGAAAATACCGTTCACCATGGAAAAAAGAGAAGAAACCCAGGACTCCAGAGAGCTGATTTAGGACTAAATCGAAAGAGGATAATAATAYGTTGAAAGTGAAGATGGATTYGTTCGTTGGTTTGGGCACCTTTCTTCTCACAACCAAACCTGATCAGGAAATCAGATGCTCATCTGTGTGAGTTTCCCAAAGACTCATATGGGGAAGCATACCAGGCAGCCCCCTACCACATGAGAGAATCAGATGCCTGTGAAGTGTGTACTATCCCACAGAGTGCAGAAGGTGAATATTAAACTTTTATTGCCCAACAGAGCTGCATAGCCACCAGGCTGTGTTCTTTTCAGAAAGGTGTGGGTCTGCATTAAAGGATATTTTCCATTACTTTTTTTTTTTTTTTTACTTTATGTAGCAAAGCCTATCAGACACTTTTGACCAGAAAAAAGAAACTGGAAACAGATGTGACTTTCTGTCCTAATGGTTTGGGCAGTCATCCTGGATAGCTAATGCTGAGTGATGTACAGCAGTTGGAAAATGGGCACAGGCTTTCTAAGTAAGGATATTCTCTCTTTTACATTAAACAATCATTGGATAATACTGTGAAAGTTAAAGTTTAAGAGCTTATGAAGTACACTAGCTTGCATGATTTCATGTAATGATTCATTCAGGAAGTGGAGCAGTTTGTAAATTGTAAGGTTTAACCTGTCGATTACTAGAAAGTGTTCAGTTAGATTCCAGAAAATATTAATGAATTAATGCTCTTTTAAAAATCTTACTTTATGTTTATTCTTCAAGCAGTGACACTTTGATTTGAGTGTTTTGCATGATTCTGAGCTTTAGACTTACTTTGGGTTGTGTCGTTCTATTAATTGCACTTTTTTATCCACTCCAATGGGCCCACTTGGAGAATACAATCTTAATGGAGGGCAAGTGACAGTTTGAGCTCTAGATCCTATTTAAGTCCATTTAGTAGTTGAAAATAACAATTAAAAAACCCCCCAAAACAAATCCCACCTCATAGAACATGGTTTTTTCCTCCAGTCTGACTATCCATTTTCACCATTTCTGATGACTGGTATTCAAAAAATTARTGATAGAAAATAATCAGAAGACATGCTTGCAGATGCTGAATATTCACCTGAAACATTCTGTCCCATTTATCCAGACACAATCATTGATCATGAAAGAAATGGTGTCATCTTAGAACTTAACTTTGTGATAAAGATATATTCTGGGGATGATGATACATTATGATAAGGTATTTGCCACTGGAAGGAAAGAATTCAAAAATGTCTGGTGTTTTCTGACCAAATGGACTATGCCTGTTATTTCTTGTGACTGTTCTTTATTGATGTCAGAAATCCTTTTATGATCATAYTCAGTTCAAAATGAAAAGCTGAGCGATATCTGCAGCTCAGAATCCAGAGGCTGAAAATCAGAGTTGATGGAGGAAAGGCTRTCAGCAGGACGTCTAAAATCCTAAGCTCTAGGGGCTGAATGCTGCAAAGCCTCCTGGCTAGACCTGCAAAGTTAGACCCCAGTAAGGTCCAGTGCCAAAATAAGTGAACAGCATTTGCCCTTTGTCACGCAGTTCACTAGAATCTATTTTTCCTCACTTTTGTGTTGTAATTTTACTTTAATTTTATGTAGTTGTTTCAAAACCATGTGTATTTTGTTACATCTCCTCTGTTATCTAAAGCTATAGTGTAAGGGAAACAAAGTGAAAATAAATGACACCAAATAGCTTCCCGAGAAAATAGGCAGTGTTTTTACAAGAAGGAAAGGGAAGACAGAGACATAAAACAGAAAACAAGGATTTTTATGATGGGCTTTAAAATAGGAATCATAAAAGTGATGATGGGAGCAAAGAAGTCAAAAAAGTTGAACCTGAAAGAGAAAACAATATTTAGGAATGACAACAGAGAAGAAAATATGCCAAGGTCATATGAAAAGGATAAACAGAGAAAGACAAGGAGACAGGAAGAGTTTGTTTGAACACAGCAATTTCTATCACAATTCAAGCAGATATGCAAAGAATAAGGAAGAAATGGAAGAACAAAACAAATAAATACAATAACTAGAAAAGCACAGATGTGMACAGTTGTTTTATCTCCACTGAAACTACAAAGCAAAAAGAGAGCTTTTGAAGAACAGCTCTTTTAGAAAAGAACAACAAAAACCTGCCTGACAATTCATCTGACTTGCAGAAAGTTTAGAAAGGATAGCAAAATAAACTGTGAATGTGTTTTTGACCAGTCTTGATCTCTGGCAAGAATGTATGCCTGCTTTTGCTTGAAAATGTTGTCTGGTTAAATCCTTATACAGTAATCATTTTCTGTACATGAGCATAGAAGACCAAAAATCCTGATGTACAAATGGAAGCTCGGTATTGTTTATCCGTTGCTCCAACAAACCAGAAATATTTCATCTTAGTACAATCAGGGATGCTACATAAATCTCTATGTACTTCCAGAGTAAAGGAGGTAGATTCCAAAACTGCGTGGATACACTGCCATATATTTGGAACTTATGATCACAGTAAAAGGGTGCAATTTCCAGGCTACTTCTTATATTATGACACAAACAGCAAGCTTTTCCCTTTTCTTTAAGAGTGCAATTTATGCCAAACCCCCRAATAACTTCGGACAATTGCCTTTGAATACTGTCTAATGCAGTGCCTAGCACRATGTTGATTTTACATCTATTGGAATAACACAAGGAATTCATAATAGGCCTTCAAAGTGAAACTATAGCTTCAGTCATCTGGAAATTGTTGTAAGGTTTATATTTGCACTTCTGATATTCCTAGAGTATTCCTATTAAGCATAGGAATATGTGCAAAACTTCAGAGTATGAGAATAAGCAATGTACACTTGCTTSTCTGTAAATGTGACATGTCCAGAAACTTCTACATGCTTTTTTTTTTTATTTTCTTTTTTTCCCAAAGGGAGAACCTGTTGAGTGCTTTAGCAGCTGAAGGCATACTAAGCAGCCCTTCTCTGCTACTGCACAGCCCATCTCTTTAGCACTTCATATGAAAGATTTCATCCAAATCTTTGGGTGCTGAGTCATATCCTGCAACATCACTCAGYAGCCACTGCTTCTACCTGAACAATTCTCCAAACCAGTTGCAGCAAAGACTTTATCTTCAGACACTGAGTTCCCATTTGAACAATTCACAATGGTTATTTCTAGTTTGGCAAGTTCATTTCATTTTGGGCAAAAACTTGGCCATATGCATGGGCCCTAAATTATGAATTATTTCTGAGCAGTACTGATGTTTCCTCCTCCAGAACTATTGGTGAGATGATTGTYTGCTCCTGAACAGTCTGAGGTTTAGACAGGGCACTCCTGTAGAAAGTAGAACACATATATGAGAGGGCCCTATCCCAGGTGGGAGTAGAAAGCAGCAGTCACTATTTTCCTCAGTAGGTGCATGATGCTTGTGTTTATTGAACAGAGAAATCCGTGGCTGAGAATTTTTCGAAAGAAAAAAATATTTCACGGTTTTGTCTACAACATCTGGGGTCATTGTTACTTGGCYTAGTGGCAAAATTTACACTGATGTTTCTCCTGCTGGACAGTTGTCCCTTGAGAACACTTCTGGWGTGCTGAGCTGGTGACTATCTGCTTCAGTCTTCACTTGACCTTCTGATTAATTCACCCATGCCTATTTTAAACAGGGTTGTCAAGGGTGGGTAGGCAACAGCAACCTAGCCTCAGGCATGCAATCCATGTGCTCCTGTCCTCAGCACAGCTGTTTATTTCCCTTTGAACACACCTCCCTGGAAGTCAGAYGTGGATCACATTTGCTAGGCTACGCTGTACAGTATCGAACCTCARTTTCCTGTACCCTTTCCGTTCGAATCAGCAGTCCTAACAATGAAGTTACCCAGAGCACCCGAGGGGACAGACAAGGGTGAGATACAAAGCCTCATTGAGAAGGAGCTATCAATTAGCAGACACACATTTACTATTCAAGCTGCATTATAAAGTAATTAAATGTAAACGGTCCTTCATTCAAAGCTTCAGGGGCAAGTAAATAAACTTAGCGGAAACCACAGYTGTTAAATGAAGGCAAGACATGGGCAACAGCAGTAAAAGTCTTCTAGAAAATAAAGTCTTTCATATTAGCCTTGGGGAGGGGGCATTGCAGTGGACTCTGATCGCAGAAACYTCGCTCTAGACTTTGGAGGCTCTTGCTTATGCCATTGTTCAGTTGAGTTTTGYTCTTAACAAAGCACTGGGGTTATAAAACCACAGTGTAACCTCTGCAAGCTGACAAGATTTATTCTCCAGGCACAGGGTGAATTTTTCAAGGCATGACGAGTAAATGATTAGTTTACATGTTCCAATGAATTAAACTGGCATACTTAAAACACAGGGAAGTTTCATGGTGTGGGCATGCATAATTAGAGCAGCCATGCAAGATAATTTCTCTTTACTGATGCCAGTGGAAGGCAGAGAAATAAACCATGGTGTCTTCACTGAAGTGATTTGGTTTCCTCAGGGTCAAAGGTGTTCAAGTGCTCTTGTTGAAATGACATTGCTGTTGCACAATATTCCAAAGGGCCAAGTTAAAATTTCATTTGTGCCAAGAATATGCACTGCCAAGTCTTGGTGTGTTTGAGCTTTCTCACGTTTAACACCGAATTTGCTGGGCTTGTTCATTGTACATGATAACTAAGCACATGATAAATAAGCATGTGTTGCTTCACTTATTCTAGAGGCTATAAAACAAGTTGGAGCTCTAACAGCTATTGGCTCAAATCGAAATCTTTCAAGCCCTTTATGGGAGAATTATTTTACACTTACCCCTTGCAGTGAAAGTACACTGCAAAAATAGAAAATAAAGAAATATAGTTATGCAATAACAACTCTTTGGTACATCTGAGGAAACTCATGGGGCTCAGTCTCATACTGCTCTGGTCAGCAACCTCTGCCAATGCTGTTTGATACTTTGGCTCCCTATGAGATTTGAATCTTCATAACTATTAACGGGATCGATCCCAGATAATTTYACTCATCTTCATATTAGACGTACAACCTAAGATGTCCTCTAGGCTCCCTTTGTTGTCGAGGAAGTTTCGTAGGTGCTTCTCTTCAGAGATTAATTTACTCATTCCGCTAGGACTGATGTGTGATCAGTCTACTGATCTAGTCCACTGAGCACTGAGCTTTCTCTCCAACTGAGACTGACATATCTCTATTCTGCAGTCTGATACCACTTTACTTTTTTCCTTCTAAGCTTCAGTCAAGGACATGTAGTCATATTTTCTATATGACTTCTCAGAAGTCCTTGGGAAACTGATGTAAAATTATGAGTGCTGCAAACTCTCCCTCTTTAACATGGCTTGTGTGAATGTAAAGCCCCAGAACTTTTATAAAGGCTTGAAGTGTTGCTTTCTTTGGTTTCATGTACAAAACTTATCTCTCAAAGCTGGTATTCTTTCTGGTTGTGCAGGAAATCTTGGGGCTCACATCTGATAATCAGAATTGTTCTTTCTTGCCTAAGCTAGGCTGTTAAATAAATCTAGTGGCACTGTCTTAATAATGCTAAATTTAACAAATCATCTTTTCCCCCAAACATCAATTAATTTTCATACTTAAACAGCTACTGGATTTTTACAGCTGTGTTGGAGTTTCTCCTCACTACCTTCTCCCTAGTGGTTCTCTTTCTTATGATTAGGCAGTGGTCTTTTGTGGCGAGATTYAGGTTTCAGCACACAATAAAAATGAGTCTTCATCAGAGTAACAGATTCCCTAATATAAAAACCAGACAAAGAAAAATTGAAGGTTAGGAATGTGGTTCTGTCTCCTAGTTAGTCTAATTAACACTGGTACTGTTGTTAGTGGATTCTGGGAATAAATTTCCTAAGAAAGAGGAAGATATTGTGGGAGGTTTCTGGCCTATCCGTGTAACTTAATAGCATACCACATGAGCTTTGACCTTCATGCTTCTGCATGAATTTGGGTTAAAAACCTCGAGGTGGTTCACTGTATATTTCCAGAGCCCCACAGTAGACAAGCCCTCAGAACTCAATGTGTTCAGCTGCCACACAACATCACAAACAACAAAATCAGGGAAATTATAAAGCTAAAGCAAAGAAAATCTGATTTCACTGTCACTTGGCAGGGGTGATTACCAGAAGTTACTGATATCTTTTGGYTAAACCCTGCTGCCATCAYCAATGTCCATAGGGAAAGAAAAACAGTAAAAAATCCCCAAGGCACACAACATTAACTCCGACCTTTCAAAACAATGCTATTAAAAAGCTGATGGCAATTATAATCTTAACGTTACAGCCATAACTGTGCACATGCTTCCACTTTAAACAGAAATTACAGACACTATTAAAGCTCGGATATAAATATCAAATTCCCTTTGGTTTTTTACAACTCTTATTTTAGGATTCAAACAATTGTTTCTTTTTATCTGAAATCCTCCAGGTCTGTGATGCCTCAAAACGTTTAAGATATTTGACATGACACATTATTCTATGTCACTCTCTATCGCACAGGCTGCTTCTTCAACCAGTACAGCAAATTGTCACAGGGGGAGRGGCGTCAAGAGGAAATCCAGGAAAGGAAATATGCATTTGAATTTCACCAGGGTAGTCAGGATGTGAAGCAAGGGCAGGTGCATTGCGTGTGTGATAGTCTGCAAAAGTAAACTCCTTGTACTAGACAGGAAAATGGACAATTTGGGAGTGGTTTTTCCACAGTCTGGGACATCTGGGTTTTAACTATACAGGACCAGAATATCTAAAATTAGTATTCTCCACAGTAAGGTCCCAAGTTTTTAGGAGTGCTTAGTGCAGATCAGTGGAAATTGTTAAGAGACAAATTCTCCCTGAAAATGCACACATGCTGAGCACCTTTTAAAGTTGAGAATATTTTTTCTTTTCCTTTTTTTTTTTTAAATCCAAATAATGCATTCATACTAGGGCAAAGAAAGTAGAYGTAGCAAGGTGGGTGCCTTGTAATGAGGTATAAATCAGAAGTCCAGTGCATCTGGATGTGCTGTGATATCTCTTTCATGAAATCACTGGCAACAGGGTGGCAGATAGGGAGTATGAAACAGGAAATCATCAGCAGGTTTTGTTCTGTGATTTGCCTCAGCGATACCATGACAATATTGGCTGCATTCCCACAGGGCACAAATAAAGCAGCAGTTCAGGAAGCCTGACGTTAGTTCACAAAAATCTGATGRTACCCACCGAATTTCCCAGTGCTGCGATAATGCAGCTCCAGCCAGCTGCTAAATTTCCTTCTTGTAAATCCTCTTCAGACTATAAGGGAAAAAATCCACAGTGAGCAGGGTCCAAACCAGACCAGTCTTTTCCATTCTTCAACCTATAGTGCATCCAGCCAGGTTTTGGAGGCGAGACTGGAGAAATTGTGATTTGTCCAAAGTTTAGTATTCCCTTGTCAACCACTTATAAAGACCTATTGTGCCTTTATGCTTCCAAAMACTCTCAGAGGCAGGTATTGATTGGAGCAAGGATGGTGCTGCCTCTATTAGAGAGAGCATTTGGATAAGCTCTGCCATATCAGTCAGCAATAGACCTCATATCCCTTGCCAGGGTTTTGGGGGAAACTTATGAACAAATAAGACAGTAATTTACTGCATAAGTACTTCTAGCCCCTCACTTTGACCATGAGTATTCATAGGCACTATGAGCATATGAATATGACCTAAAACTGAGCAGGTTAAGCTTGAGACCTGTACGTGATAAAGATGAAAAGGAGCACTCTTACATAGTCTGAATGGAGTTTGATTTATCTCTCTGGTCTCTGGCTAAGTTGGTAAATGTTTTTCCCTTTTTTTTTAATCCAGTTATATTTGTTTGGTTTTTTCCTCACTTTACTGTGTATATTTTCATGACTTGACTCAAAGCTTTCAAGAATGGTGGTGACTTAGAAGAAGAGTTGTTAAATAATACAAACTCATGAATTTTGGATATGGAATATTTAGATATTTCTAAATGACACAGTTAATTTTTTTTTTTCCAGCTGAAATTTTTGTCCATTTGGAACGAGAAATGTGGGCACATGGCTGGGATTGCTGGCATCCCATCAACCTGTCAGATCAGCAGAGCTCTGGCTTGATTCCAGGCATGCAGAAATGCCAATTAAATGGTAACGGCATTATAATCCATAAAGCTGACTTTTGGGTTTTCCTGTGAAGATRGTGCTCTCACACAGCAAATCAGACACTTCACAAAGCATTGGACTCAGAAGGATAAAGCACAAGTATGTATTTCTAGGCAGAAAACAGTGGAAGAATATGTGTGTCTGCTCCAGCACTTCACCAAACTCTAGGATCACTATCAGTCTGCATTGTAAATGCAGCAATTCTGTTATCTTTGGGAATGTACAGGAATCTYCCAGGCGAGTTACTGAAAGAGAGGGATTATGAATTTGTTGTGCTTTTTATCGGGTCTGAGTGCAGGACTCTGTTTGCAGACAGCAGGATCACTGTTCAGAGTGGGCTTTTACTAACCAWATGTCTAAAAAGAGCCCTAAATCACTTATCAGGCCTTAGATTATCCACTAATTTTGCCCTAAAATTTATATTTTCTCTTTGTGAACAGCACATTCTCAATACGTGCAATTTTGCTACCTTTTCTTACTAGTATAGAAAACTAATATATAGCTTTTTAAAAATAATGATTTATGATATGTAATGAATGCTAGTTGAGCTTTAAAGTAAAACTGCTGCAATAAGAATGATATTTTTTCAAGCTGGCTCTTAAATCTGGGACAGAAAAACCCACTCGTTTGAAACCGGGCACACAAAACTCCCAGTCAAAATGAAAACAGTCAAAAGTCAAAAGAAATGGGCTATTTTTGAATGATGGAACTAAAACCAGAACAAGTGTGCCAGTGTCAGGCTTCATTGTGAAAAACAGGAAATGTAATTTGACAGGGGAGTGGCTCATCATACTGCTTTATTAGTTGTTTTTGGTTGGGGTTATTTTTTTTTTTTAATTCAGAAAGTTAGCTTTCCATTTTTAACATTCAGAAAGCTACTTTTGAAGGGAGCACAGTAATCTCATACAGATTGCTTTGTAGGTCTACTCTTACCAAAATGTATAGCCAGAAAGAGCTACTTCATACTGCAGGTGCACACACTGTTTGCAAAACTCTCTCCATCTGTTAAATGAAAACAACTCTGAATGAAATGGATTAGAATGTAGATCGTTTTAAAAATGCATATGCATACATTCTCCCATACTCCTGTAACTGCGCTGATTATCCCRAGGAAATCTCCTTGTGTTGTAAAGTGTGGAGCTTTTTATCAACTTAATGTCTCATGTTTTCCAGGAGGGACATTTTGACATGGACTTTGAATTACTTATAGAATGAGAGATGTGCAGAAGATGTACTCTAGATTAAATCTGGAGATGAAGACTAGGTTGTGTTTCAAATCAACTTAGATTGTCATGTGACAACAGTGTACTCTGTGTCTTGACAAACTTAAAAACAAGGTAGGCATACATCATACATACAGCTGGAGATTTTTGCACCTGAAATCACTGTCAACTCMCCCAAAAGATCCCCAACTCATCCAATTCAACTCCTTAATGAATTTAAATATAAACTCTGCATTCTGAATACAACTGCATCATCCCAAGGTGATAGTACTGAGATTGTGAAGTAACTGAAGAACAGRTGATTAAAATCCAGGCAAAATTTATTACCATAAAGCCAGAATGATCCTAAATATATTTTCTCAGACTTTGCAGAAGTGTCCTTATTCATTTTCAGCATGATTGGTACCATTTTCAGTCTAAGATTTTCCAATATAAATGGAAGAAAATTATTGGATAAMGTTAAAATAGGCTTTAATGACCGTGAAAGCAGCCTATAACTACACTGTGGAAGAACAATTTGCTATTTCTTCAAAATACATACTAGTCTGCCTATCTGCCAACTGCCTTAACATAGAGTATATATAAATTTGTGTATTAAAAAGAAGTACCTAAGAGTTTGCTTCTGACAGGTGCTGAAAGCCTGACAGAAGCAGCTCAGAAACTGTCAGGATCCTACTCAAAATAGATGATTTTCACAGACAGCAGAATAACTGTGAAAGAACATTTCTAACCTCAAATAAATACCAGTTTACCAACTTCACTTTCTGATCTGAATTGAAACAACACAACATCATTTATACACAAGAGATGTCCTATAGATTTAAATACTTTTTGTATTTAATCYTTGAATTTATAGAAAAACATTTGCTTAACGTTGAGTAAAATTGTTTGTTTCTTTGCTTTTATGCCCAGTTTTCCATAACTGAAACTATGGGAACTGAAAACTTCTCATGAAATGCTTGTTAATTTGCATCTTGTCCCAGAGTTAGGATTTGACTGAGATGCAATGAAAACCTTTCTTTTGACATCAAAGCAGTTCAGAGGAAATCTCTGGCTGACTAGGAAGGGAAGCATCTCCAAACTTCTCCTGACCCTTTGTAGTCTAAACTAAAATCACATATTAAGTTATTAAACAGATTTTAAGATATTAAAGAGTACTGATACCAATACCGAGCCCTGCGGGACAGCACTCATTACCGATCTGGATSAAACATCCAGCCAATTCCTTATCCACCACAGAGTCCACCACTCAGAACCACATATCTGCAATTCAGAGAGGAGGATGTCATGCAGGACAATATCAAAGGCCTTACAGAAGTCCAGAGAGATGACATCTGTAGCCCTTCCCTTGTCCAGTGGTGTAGTAACTCCACTGTAGAAGGTCACTGGGTGTGTGAGGCAGGGCTCGCCCTTGGTGAAGCTGTGCTGGCTGTCCTGAATCACCTCCCTGTTGTCCATGTGCGTCAGCACAGTTTCTAGGAGGATCTGTTCCGTATAATTGTTTTAAAGTTGCCTTCGCAGTCATTTTACATGTCTACCAAGTGAATTCTCAAATTCGAAATAGTTTTGTGTGTGCACGTATACTTGTTTTTTTTGTTTGACTGTTTTTGTAAACTGTTGGAAATAAACTTCAGATTGCACTGACATATCATACAATTTCTGCGGAGGAAAGTACCCAAACATTCTTTCTTTTCTTCAGATTAGATATGTGTTTATCACAAAATCGTGAGCAGTCTATGTGTCAGACAAGGTAAAAAAGAAAATTCACACAGCTTAACACATTCTCCACTAGATCTTAGTGCTTCATTTTATGCAGATTATCATGTAAACACAGATAAGTATAACAAGACACATCATTGCTGAAAGTTACTAACATTTCTGCATACATGAGAAAATTAACTGGCACTACAATTACTTTGTTTGGGAGCTATATCCAAGTAACTCCCTGCATATTTGATGCTGAAATAAAAGTGACTTTATTCTAGAATGATTATTCCCTCTTGGAAGCAGAGTAATTATTCTGGAATAAAATTGCTTTTATTCTGGAGCTGAATTTCTGCACTGGGGAGTTATTCCAGAATAGTTAAATTATACCAAAATAGCAATAATGGGAGTTATTACAGAATAGCTCTGCTGGTTAATTTCCCCCGTGTAGAGCAGACCAAAGGTTGAGTTACACCGGAATGTATCGTACATAATTATGTGAGTGATTGCTGTAGAGTAAAAAGGTTTTAAAGGGAATTACTCCCATTTAAGACATCTTCTCATACTCCTTCTCCATCTCGTCCTTCTCCCCTGCTCCAAATAAAATTCCAGTTAATTAAGCCCTGCAGCTAAGAAAGCAGGACAGTAAATTATTGTAGCCAATCCCATTCAAATTAGAAGAAACCTCTGTGGTTGGCACTACTCTGTTTACTGTCTCATACATGTGTCATCCATACTGGGTTGTCCTCCTTTCTGTTCAAAGTGACAGAGATCATCATACTCCAGAAACAAAACCCCCTTGTGTCTGTTCTTACTAAGCTGTGGCTGTTTCAATGGATTTCCCTTTGTGTCCTGGAAAGCGTCAAACCCATATGAATCCACCTTTCTGAAACAAATCTTGCACTTGGTGCCTGATCCTTAGCTAATCAGAAATGGGGGAGGGAGGAAAGAGGCAACTTCTAGCACCTAAAAACAGGTACTTAGAGGTAATAAAACGGAGTAAACTGAAGGTCTGTAGATATGGTAGGTCTCAGCTTTGTAGAGAGCGAACATGATAAGGATAAACTTGTGGGGTTTTGTTGAGCCTCTACGTCCTGTCAAGCTTTCCTTTGCGTTTTGGTTGTGGGAGCAGGATAGTTGGATGAAGTCCCAGGATTTGGACTTTGTTAAAACTAAGACTGTTCCACACAATTAGGGCTGTGCACAGATTTTTAAAGAAACATCCACTTGCACTCTGTTCTTGTGTACACTGGCTATAGCTCAGGCTCCCCTGACTTCTCAGGGGTGTTAAATGAGCAGCACTGTCAGGGGCACTGTCCCACTCTGTGGAGCTCTGGCATGGCTCTGGAAGCCTCTGAAAGATTTACATTATCTACACAGAAAAACAAGGCAGAGTAAAGGTCTGT
This sequence comes from Amblyornis subalaris, assembly GCA_018881555.1. Lineage (NCBI taxonomy): Eukaryota > Metazoa > Chordata > Aves > Passeriformes > Ptilonorhynchidae > Amblyornis > Amblyornis subalaris. The sequence continues at coordinate 11,371,508 of JACAXG010000007.1, read as the reverse complement.
GAGGGGAGAGGTGTCTATGCATATTACAGTGGGGAAAAAAGCTTACTGCAGCAGGCTGCTCCTGGGTCTGAGACCTAGGTGTTTTGTGGTGTGTCTAAGTGTCTTCCCTGCTCATATTCTGACATGGAAGCTCCACTTCCCTTGCCAAGTAGTCTAATCCTTGTGGACTATCTGTCCTTAAGCCCTTATTTCATGTGCTGGCAGCCCACTTGCAGTATGTTAATGTCCTGTTGACACCGAGTCTTTGCTGGCTGTCATTAGTTTAAGTGGGAATAAGCACTATGAAGGGGTGAAAGCTCACTTGTGAGAGATAGACAGTGCATATCCACAAACATGGGGCATGTTTTTATTTTAGAAGTCACATTCTCATCTGCTCCCAGCTGTTTTTCCAGTAATTGGATTAATCCTGCAAGACCCGAGACCCCAGGACTTTCATRATGTCCCCAATCAGTTGCGTGTTTTAAAAATGAACCCTGGAAAGGTGCTTTGTGGCTTGGAGGCTTCTGATTTTCAGTGGTGAATTGAATGCTCCCGTGTGCTACATTCCAAAATTTCAGAATAGCTAAGAAAAAGAGTAGAAAAAGCTAGTTATATTTGTCAACTACAGCCCTCAAGACCTCATTTTGCCCAGTTAGCAGGATATATGACTTTCTAGCTTTCAGGTGCCTGACTTCAATTCTGCAGCCTCTCAGCCTGTGGAAACAAGACTTGGGTGATCGTGCTGACAGTCCATGGCTATTTGTCCACTTCCCTTTGATAGCTTTTTTACGCTTTGGTTGATGTCAATGAAATGGGACTGAGAAGCCAAAGTCTCCAGGACCGTGGTGTTCCAAAGACTTCTCTGAAGTAGCTGCTCATGGAAGGAGACAGACTTTATATGACCACAGTGTTGCTGAACCACTCCTAGAGAACCTGAACAGAGGAGAGGTGCAGTATAGGTGTGAGAAAGGTCTCTGCCTTTTTTTTTTTTCTTTTTTTTTAATAAAGACAACAGAAATTAGTTTAGTTATCAGCTAGAGAACGTATCATCCTGTTACTCTGATGGTCACTACTCTTGCCAAAGCCATGGCCTAGGAAGGCCTTCAAGGCTGTAGCAACACCTGCACAGCCCAGGAGGGCTCTGAATTTGTGGTTCAACTGAAAATAAAGCATGCTAAGTTTTACTTGCCATCCTCAGGAAATTTTTAAAGGCTTGACATTAAATAAATCAAGTGAGACCTTCATGAACTGAATCACATTATTTGACACCAAAGGACAGTGGCCCAATTATTCTAAATGGAAGCTGTTTAGCCCTTTGGAATTCCTGCCCATTAAGAAGCCTGATAAATGCACGAATCTGCTGTATCGTGTATGTTGAATTTCACTTCAGGTTTTGTCCTCTTTCTATTTGTCTCACCAGCTCTCTGTGTTTGAAATGTCGTGTGTGCACATTCCTTTCTCCATTCCTCCTCCCAGAAAGTCAGGCAACTTACACATGGGTGTTCCCAGCAATGTTTTAACATAACATTTATCAAAAATAGGTGACCTGTGTTACAACTTTGTCCATTATTTCTCACATAGTTGTTCATTAGCATGATGTTAACAGAGGGTACTACTGTAGAAAACGCCCACACTTTGGCTTTCCTAGTAATCTGAGCTAAGGATATTTCATAGTACCTGTGTGTTCTGAACAGGAAACAAAGACTGTGTTTCATCATCAAAATATTGCTTTTTCATTTTAAGACTTGCACGCAATTGTATTCAAGTTTACACTTCTAATCTTGTATTAAGAGGTTGTAAATTTAGGGTGGTAACAACTACTTCACCTTATGAAGTGTCCTTGCTATATATATCCCCTAGTTTTGGGTGGTGAGGCAGAGATAATAGGTAGGAATTCATACTGCTGCAATCATACATTAAGTGACCACCAGATTAAAACCTGATGCACTAACAAGTGATAACCGAGTAACAAGGCAGATGAAGTAAGTGGCTTCCAGCTCAGGACCTTGCTGACTGGCCTTCTCTTTGCAAGAGAAAGAGGAGTCCTGGAATTTTGCAGTGGTTCTCCAGCCTCTACTCCCCATCTCCCTTGTGGTCTTAGACCCTTTTTCTACTGCATTATTTTGCTTTTAAATTGCAAACTTGTTAATGCTGAATAACCATTGTTTTATGAAGTAATTATTGAACTTTGAATCAACTAAATAGTAGATATGCTACCTATATTTAGACTCCTTGTCATGGAAGAGTTCAAGTGAGTCTTTTCTGTTTCATTTATAGCATCTCTTCTGAGCAACTCCAAGTCTGTGATGCCTTGTCATTTCTCTGCCACAGTGTCTTTCATGCCGTTGTTTTACATGGTCTTACATCTCTAGTTTTACTTTATACAATCCACAGTAATTGAGGGTCTGAACAGTCACCTCTCTGTACTGACACAGAATGGGTAACAAAGAAAATGCTGAATGTGGTCTGCTGGTTTAAGCTAGGTTATGTCTACGTAGACAGTATGGTGCCACTGATGCCATAGTCAGGCTGAAAAAAATCGGTGTTTTCAGGCTGACTACCCGGCACCCRGTTTTGGGTTCCTTTAAGCTCTGGGGTAATACTGAAGTTACTTTACCCTTTTATACTTACCTAACACCCTGATGCCAAATCAAGATAACTTTAGTGACCATCTTACTCCTAAACCTCCCATTGACAAGTGACCCAGCAGTTTTCATAAATTCAAAGACAGGTTGCTTGTTCTGCTATGACCTTTTACTATGACCTCCAGCACAAACTAGACCATCTTGCTCATACTTTTACTCACTGGACTATGCCTTTGCAAAGACCAAGCAACAGTCAGGAAAGCAAAGCAAGATGCTCCATGCTAGGCATTCTTCTCCAACTATTACCCTTCCTCTATCCATAAGCGACGGGGTCTGAGGACTTTTGGGTTATGCCCTTTAGTACCTTCTCAGTTAGCAAAAACAGATTTAAGTAGGGCAGCACTCTTCCCAGGACAGATTTTGACGGACACTTGCACATTAAATGTCAGACAGAAGAGAAATTTTCTCGCTGGGGTCATTTGATATTGTATTGTATTGCGCAATGCAACTGCTTATCTCGGGTTGCAGAGGTTATTTGCTGGAGGGAAGGCTGAGAATGTCATTAGAGCACCGTGCCCTGAGATAACCTGCAGCATATCATTACACCATCTAATGACTGTATGGCCTGTTGACCTCCATCACTCATTTGCTAATGATGTTTGTTATTTACAGGCACCAGGGAAATTACTGTTGAGTTATTACTCAACCTTCCCTTGCTGCTACCGCCATCACAATACCTGGTGATATCCAGCAGGAAAATTTAGAAAGCCAGTAAATTTGCTTTAAAGATATGGTCTGGTGTGCATTTGAATTATGTCTGTACATGTATTTACTGAGCCCCCCTTTTTGTCCTCACCCCCCACATCCCCTAAATCTGGTATATCACACTTGACACTTACATAATGTTTTCGCTAATGTCTTGCCGTACAGCTTTGGGTTTCACTGGCTGAAATTTTCTCTTAAAAGCATGTTATGCAACAATCTGGAATGGAGATAAATCCTGTGATGGAAGAAGCTGAATACAGAGATAATTGGTACTTGTACTGAAAATGTCACTTTGCCTCCAGATTCTTAAAGTAAAGCAATTGGGACTCTTAAATTACTATCTTTTTCTGCAAATGTGAAGTATTTGCTACCCCCCATATTAAAACACTTCTTCCATTAAATGGGGTATTTTCAAAGGCACTTAAGGCTGTTAAACAGCTAAACCTTACTGGAGCTGAAAGGTAGTGGCTTGGATTTTTGTTTGGTTGTGAGGTTTTGGAAGATAAGTGAAGATAAGGCAGTTGTTTATTTAAACTATTTTGCAGTTAATATGCAATAAACAAGACTGGTGGTGTTTTCAGAACATATTAAGCTTTCCTACTGGTTAAAGGTCTATTCAGCAAGTTAAATTAACCTGCTGTTTTTCCCAAGTATGAGCAATTGAACTTTCCTTTGAGGTAAATGAGGGCTAATGAAGAACGTGAAATACAGATGGAATAATATTCCAATCACGTGCTTGCTTGAAACCTCACAGAGAGGGGTATAGCTTTCACTGCCTTCAGTGAATTATGACAGTACAGAACAAGGCATTGTGTACTGCTAGAATTAATTAGCATTACTGGCTCCATTTGAGGGCGACCAGATGTCCACAGCCAAAGCAGGACACCTATCTCTGGCTGCCAGGATTTCAAAAGGACAACAACGTGCAAATCAAGCCAAATTATGTTTGTACTGCAAAAATTACTTCAGCTTTTGGGATTTTCCTTTGCAAAAGGGAGTAACAACATAAACAAGTGGTGTTTGTGCTTGAGAGAGTCTCATTCTGTTACCATACCTACTGCAGTTTTCCTTTTCAAAGCAGGAGGAAGTTTTGCTGGGTTCTTCAAAGTCTCACTCACTATTGCTTCTTCAATTTCACTTCTTCACCATCTGTAAAATAGGGTTAATAAATAATGATGTTGTAAGTGTTACAGTGTGAAATACAAAGGAGTGTACGTTTGGGGTGCAGATCCAGCAAGAATAAATAATCAGGCCAGCTAAGGACATTCAGGGCATCAGCTCAAAACAGCCTATAGAGTACCACAGTTTAAGGACAGTATTAACAAGGCATGGTATTAAGTGACCAAATAGCATTTTACAAAGCTGAATAAAGTTGCAGCCAAACAGAAGGTCAGTTTTTGCAGTCTAATAGTACAAAACTGATCATAATCTAGGGTACAGCAGCAGCCGGGAAAAGCTTAGCATGATGATAGACAAATGAATTACCGCAACTTAATGACATCAGCAGAGCTACAGGAACTGACTAGAGCAGCGTCCTTTGCCACCAGCAAATGCTATCTAAAATGCATTAAACTAATGCTTTAATCTAAACCACAATGAACCTGCTACGCTGCAGTAATTCCATTCAATTTTGTGTCACAACACTTCAAACTTTTCACTAGGTTTTATTTAAGCCAATGCAGATTTAGACACTGACTTCAAAACTCCAGATGCTCAACACAAGGATTCAGTGGAGACCCTCAATTTAATGTTACCTTTGTTAGATTCCAGAATGAAGACCCTCACAATCAAATCTCCAAACTCTTGAAGAAATACTGACCCACCACCATCACCGTCCCTTTATTCTCTTTCACTCTGGCCAGTCATTTAATAGAAAAGCTCCCTATGGTTCTCAGTATTTTACTGCTGATTTTGTTCAAGATGTAACATGATGTGCAGGTACCAAATTCCTCTGAAATATTTTTGCAGTGAAATTGCCACCATACCCCTCCAAAAAGTAAAGCTATTGTTTTTAAGCCAGGAAACATTCTGATAATCCATCCCTCCTACTTCTGAGTACAAGCCTGAGAAGAGGACCCAACAAAGATATTTTAGGACTTGCAAGTTTATCATGAAGATTTCGAAAGTCATAAGGCACAGAATCATAGCCTCTGCTAAGTCACGTAAAGAGTTAAGTTTTCTCCCTGTATAAAGGGTTTCTTTTAATCTGGGATAGTCTTGCTTCAGCTGTCAGCCATAGGAGTTCATTACAACTCCTCCTGATCTGTTAATAAGCCACCTATTCAGACCTCTTTATGCTTCCAAGTGTGAAACTGCAAACTCATTTTGAATGGAACACTGGCTACTTTCTCTGTTATCTTTTATATCTGTGGTCGCTGAAGTCTTATCAAGATGTGGACATGTAATTAACATGAAGAATGGAATAAATGACTTTCATCCAAGTAGAACCTCTGTGAAGTAGTGAGAGGGCAACAGGACAGACCTTCGCAGCAAGGGACCAGGTCTACAGCACAAGAACTTCCTTGTAAACAGGTGTTTGGTGTAGCACCTTAAAAATATAATGGCAAAGATGTGCTAGAGGAGTATCAGTCTTCTGGGAAGGAAAGCAAGGCATGCTTTTGTTGCAAGTGGATCTGACTCAGCTAGTGAGCAAGACACAAGTGGGCTTCTTGGGAAAGAGAGCTCACATGGAGCAGAGAAGGAGCTATGCCAAAGTGAACGATCCTAGGCTCCTTCTAAAAGCCTCACCTGTCTTCAGAAAGTGGACAGGTATGATAAAGAAATCAAATTAGGGAAATAGGACAGCACAGTATAGATATTACACTATCAGATTTCAGATCAACCACATATAGAATCACTTATGTGGGCTTTGTGCCAGTTTGTTTTTAACTATCAGATGTCCTTTGAGGGTCAATTTATAAATCTGGAGAACCTGCAAGATTTGGGAGGTGAGAAAGATGCGCTTAAATTACTTGACAATCCAGGAGTGATAGCCCTAGACTTGACTTGTGGGTCTATATCGCAATATAATCTTGTGTTTAACGGGAAATAATGGGGTGGAGTGGTCATAAAGGATGTGGAATGTAAAGATGGCACTGTAGTGCTCTCACACCCAAGGAAGGCATGGAACTGGCTTCCTGGAATTTGAACACATCAGCCTGACAAGCTTGCAAGTAGGAAAGGCTTACCCAAAGCCATGTGTCAGAAATCTCCTACTTGATAATTACCTGCAGACTGTGACAAAACTACTTCTTGTCTTTCTCTCAGCTTAACCAAGGAGGCTAAAAGTGTGAGGCTGACCAGTCAGGAGCCCGGTGAGGGATGCAAATCCAAGCCACAGTAATGTGAGGACAAATGATCATCATTTAGCTGGGATTTTATCTGTTTTGTATGTTAGTTCCTCTGTACCCCATCATTAAATGAACAACAATCTGCTTTTCAATGGTGTTTACGCTCAATAATTGGAGTGTGCCGATACTAACTATGTTGGATATCAGACTTCTCTTTGGTACCCTTCAGTACTTTACTGTTTCCTTAGTAGTCTACAGAGGTGATAATTGTGTGTAGAGTGGGTTTGCTGAGTGGTTTTATTTTTGAAAAACTTAGTAGTTATTGTCTATTTCTGTCACAGCTTTTACGGTGTTTCAGTGATGGTTTGACAATTTTTATTTTCGAATTGACAGTTCCGATAATGATGTACTACTCAGGAAATCTGTAAATCTTCTGGCGAATAAATCCTCCGTATATTTTTGTTTAATGTATTTGGCAGCATTTTAATGGATTTAAAATTACATTTATTGTGCGTGTTGCTGTGTGACAAGGGATGGATTTCAACCACTCCTTTCCCAGGAAACATAGCCTTATTACTTGATGCAGAAATACTGCTTTTACATATAGGCTACTTATCACAATTTAAACTTGTCCTCTGACAGTGATTCACATAAACCTTGTGTGCTCTGTGGCCAAACTGGGAATCTCAGCAAGCGCTGAGTATTATCAGATTCTCGTGCTTCAAGGGAAAATATATGGATTATGATTACATTAAAGATGCTGTTCCTGTTTCCTGCTGTACCACCTTAATATTGCCCAGTCCAAGAGCATCTCTCACTGTGATCCATATGGAGCCTTTCTGTCTGACCACATCTACTCTTCACATGCATCTGGCTGCAGCAGGGGAGGAGGGAAACGGGCGAAGGGCAGGACACACAGCATCTCTCTGCTCTTGGGCATGTCAAGGCGAGATTTTTTTGATGAGTCCTAATCACTCTGATTTGTTATTCAGATCTGGTTTTGTATCTGAAGGCATATCCTAACCCGTTCAAGCAGACCTACCAAGCAAGCCAACCTCACAGGCATATGTCATGGGAAAGGCATGATATTGCCAACCACAGGATTGCACAGGAGCACATTCCATCGAAGTCTCATTCAGGTCCCTTAAAAATCATTCTACATCTTTATGTAATACCCTTCTTCATGCTAAGAGACTGCTGTGAGAGGCTTTGAAGACAGTAGGGGTCTAGGGATTGCCCACAGGATTTTTGATTAGCTCCCATAAGTTAATCATGAATCATGATTGCTTCTACCCACACTTACCTATTCCTGTCAGAGCTACTCTTAGCAGCAGTTTTGTGCTTTTCTAGCTTCCCACAGACCTGAACTGTCATCAGGGAGACTTACAGTCCTTAACAGACCCTCTTATCAAATGAATGTCCCTAATATCAGCACCAGAGCAAATGCATTCACTAAACAGCTCCTTCAAAAGTTAGGTTCCGTCAGACTGCTGTCCTGTTGGGTAATTAGCCAGCATGGGCCACTCGACAGACAGTAGATGGGCTTCCATGCTTTTCTCTAGTTTCTTTCTCCTCACCGACTGCACATCCAAAGGGTGCTGCCTGTGTATAACCATGGATGCTACTAACACGTGTGATGGCACATGTTAAACTTGGGACAACATTTCCTCTCTCTACCTGTGGCTGACCCATGACTCCCAGTGGCCTGGGACCAGAAAGGAAAGAATGTGCCCGCTAGAGTCCTGTCGGTTTTGTTCCCTACAAAAACAAACAAAAAAACAAACAAACAAACAAAAACCCCCAAACAAACAAAGAAAAAACCCCAAACAAAACCACAGAAACAGTGAATGAAACATTTTCATCCCAAAGTGTTCCAGAAAGGGCATGGGAAGTCACAACATTGCAATTCAGTCAGAAGATTTTGTTTTGGCTTTGATGCTTTTCACTTGTGATTTAGAACTGTCTGTCCTCAGTATTCCTTTGTTTAGTGTGTGGGTGCAAGGGCAAGAACCCAGAGAAAATTGATTTTTCTCCACTTGTTTTATTCCCCCTGGTGAAACTTGCAGAACCATTTTTGTTTTGTTTCTTTTTTCAAAAAGAAAAAAATAACGAAAGAAATTGGCAAGAAAATCCCTTTACCCTCTAATTCGAGAAAAACAGGTGTTGGCCTGTTTTTAGTCCAGTGGGGTGAAGTGTTGTTACTGTTGAACAGAGTGACTTTTTCTCTAAAACAGAGCTCTCTGATGTGGACATTATACCAGCATAACTAAAATAGAATCAGTTTTGTTTTATCCTTACTCATGGTAGCTACAATTCCCAACTTTTCCCTGCAAACAAGCCATCCTAATGTCATACCTGGACTGTGGTTTTGCAGAAGCCTTTGAGACAGCTGTCCTTGCCCATTAGTTTCACAGCATTTCTGTGGTTGCCTAGACAAACACACAGTGGGGTGGCAAATGTAACCTGGCCATAGTGACCCACTGCCACTACAGACAGGAAGTTACACAGTGCGGAAAACCTCTGGCTTGTAAACACTTTACCAGAGACCCTGCTGAAAGTGAACTCCTGTGGTTAATTTCAATCTGCTAGAGAAATCTCTGTTTATTATGCCAGAAAAGCTGATGGTGGTCTTAGCCTGGACATTCACACCTTTATCTGTCGTTTCTTTTTTGGAGTTATATTTGCTCTCTTTAGTAGGTTTAATGATAATAACTTATTAGAGACCTATCATAGCTTATCATAGAATCATAGAATCATAGAATCATAGAATGGCTTGGGTTGGAAGGAACTTAAAGATCATTTAGTTCCAACCCGACTGCTGTGGACAGGGATACCTTTCACTAGACCATTTCACTATATCATATTTTCACTAGATATACATCCCCATTCAGCTTTTTCCAAGGACTAGGGCTCATTATGAACTGTCTAGTTTCAGTGTATATTTTGTCTCTTTTTAAAAAAAATCCAACCTGTTAATATTTCAGAATTCGCACTACCAATCTCAATTTCCCAGACAGAAGTTAGCAGAGGATATGGTGTAAACTGTAGCAAAACTCAAATAGAAGCATCATGCACGGTAAAATTTACTAGAATACAGTCATCATTAAATCATCCATGAAGATATGGAAATATTTTAAAAATGATAACTTTGATGTTATTAATTGTGGCTTCAAAGAGACTAATTAGAATTTGTTCTCTTTTGTCGCTATGACTGATACTCTCATCTTGGCTGAAAATCTCTCGGAAACACTACAAAATATTTTGAAGAAATAATAACAAGAAGTGAAATACGGGTGAGCAATATCAACTGTGCTAAGTTTTGTCATATAATTTCTCTCTCCCATCAACAGCTACTCACACAAGTTACATTTAAGAATGTCACAATCTTGCGATCTGTTCCACTGAACACAAATCTTTGACTTTCTGCTGCATGCTCCCCGTGAGTTCCTTCTCCCTGTATTCAGCACAGTGCTGTGAGCACTTGTTCCCTTCTAGAACAGGCTGCGAGGGTTGAAGAGATTCGTATTTCTTGCAAACAGCCACCCATTGTTGCAGGTTACCCTCCTTCCTTGTATCCTGGTATGGATAGAAAGAGAAGTTTATTCTTAGCAGGACTCTCCACATGTTCAAAATTTTCCACTTTCCCAAGAAAAGCTTTGCTCTTTATGTCTACAAATGAGAATAGTCTCAAAATTGAGGCAGGCCATTATGTAATGAGATCAGAAGAAAAGACTTTCCCTTATGCTTGTAAGCTTCAATTCTGTCTCTCACTAGTTATTTTTAAGGTGTGTGTCCTCATGACCCAAGGCAGTCCATAAATTGTACATTACTAAAAGCCTTGAAATGGCTTGAGATAACAGGCTTTCCTGTAACAAGAACAAGACTGAAAAATTATTTCCAAGAACTTTTATAAGTTCCTGTATTATTATTTAATTATTCCATTTTGTCTGTAATGGCACAACTGTAAGACAGGAGTTCAATTGTAGCTGTTTGGCACCTTAAGGCACGTTTCCATCTGTATGGAGAACTGGGTTCTTTTTGCTCCACATCATTAGTCTAAAATGTTAGACATCTTATCCAGAGTATTCCTATCTGCTGGATAGGATCCCTTTAACGATCTGTGGACAAAATAACCCACCATGACTCAGTAGTCTGAATTGCCTTCATGATTTTCCAAATTCCTTGAACAAGTGTCCAAAGAGTATCTAGCTGAGGCAAAACACCAGTTTTCAGATGATGAAACTTAGATGACATGAATCCTATCCTAAAGGAACACAAATTGGATTAAAAATATTCCAAAGTATTTTTGAACTCTTATTATTAAATGGTATTATTTACTTTTGTGAAGTAAACTTACTTGTCAGTATTTTTATAAAAATCTGGATTTATATAAAGAGAGTCCTCAATCATATGAGGTATTTTTCTAAAACTGGTGGGATCTTTGAAAAAGCTCTTGTTTGCCTTTCTAATTTTCCCTTTGCTGCTATTTAAAAGAGTGGTGAAAAATGTGCTCACTCTAACTTGGACAGAGATAGTCCAAACTAATTCTATGCTTTCTTTCCAAGTAGTCTGATCCAAAAATCCATTGAGGTCATTGATGTTTAAATTGGTTTTGGCCTCCAATGGAAACATATAAGAGCTCATTTTGTAGCTTCAGGCCGTGTGCTGGTACCAAGCATAAGTGCTACTTATCCATTCCATGCATAGAAATCTAGCTAAAAGAGGCAGCCAATTATTTTGGTCCAATTTTTCATGGTCTTCATGGAAATGAAAGAAGGGAACAAAATCCACTTATTAAAACTGGCCCATCTCCATTTTATTCAAATGGGTCACAGTTCATTTCATACATTTCTAAAAAAATATTCTTCTGTTGGCAGAATGAGTAGGGATAAGATTTATCCTTATCTACAATGACTAACTTGTGGATGGACACTAGTGTTCAGTGTACTTTTAGAATATTTTGCTTCTAAACTATTAATAAGTATGTTAAAATTGAACTTTTACTGTTTTATGCTCTTCCTGGGCCACAACATCATATTCAAGATGACTAAACCATTCCTAACTCTGTTCTGTATGATTCAATGACACATATCCAATTAGAATATTGGGTGATACAACATAAGCTAAAATATTTTAAAAAATCACACTTCCTCCTCTAAGATTAGCCATTTGAGAAAAGGGTTATTAAATAAAACCCAATTAGTGACACAGTAAAACATTCCAAATACAATCCCTAAATGTTACCAAGCTGAATGTTCAGATCTCGCTACAGATGAGTAGACATACTACTCTGGCACGGGTTTCAAAATGTAATTATGAATGTCAATCAGTGAGTCTGTACATTTTAATACTTAAATTTTTCACTGTCTTCCTCTATCCCTCCCTGTATTTTTTTTTTTTTTAATCTGCGGTGATCTTATTAAGTAATGGGTTTGAGTTTTTTGAACCCATCACTGATCATGATGTTGAAATCCTAATGGCTTTTGTTTGTCATCCAAGCAGATCTCTTGCAACCTCTAGCTGGATGATGAAGAAGAAACTGCTACTTCCTTACACTGCCTTTTCTATGGCTGTTGCATAGCTGAGTATTTAACTAACTTTATTTTTTCCCTAAGCCCTCCATTTCCCCATCACAGTGAGAACTGTGCGTTGTTTCTTCCACAGAATAAATATTTAGAGGTTTAATCCAAAACTTTGAAAAACATTTTTTGAAAATCATGGCCTTGTAAGTGCATTTGTAAATGTCTTTATACAGTGTGTATGCTGTCAATACCTTTGAGACCAATTTTTTTCTTGCTTGGACCTGATTTTAAGCTGAATTTTTTTTACAAAGAGCTGGCTAGAGAATGAGAACTACATTTTTGTGGCAGTATCGAAGTATTCCAGTGTAAGGTGCTGCACCTGGGTCAAGGCAACCCCAGGTATCAACACAGGCTGGGGGATGAAGGAACTGAGAGCAGCCCTGCCCAGAAGGACCTGGGGGTGCTGGTGCATGAGAGACTGGACATGACCCAGCAATGTGCACTCACAGCCCAGAAAGCCAAACACATCCAAAGCAGAGTGGCCAGCAGGGCAAGGGAGGGGATTCTGGCCCTCTGCTCTGCTATGGTGAGACCCCACCTGCAGTGCTGCATCCAGCTCTGGGGCCCCCAGCACAGGAAGGACATGGACCCGTTGGTCCAGAGGAGGCCACCAAGATGATCAGAGGGATGGAGCACCTCTCCCATTAGGAAAGGTTGAGAGAACTGGGTTTGTTCAGGATGGAGAAGAGAAGACTTCTGGGTGACCTGACTATGGCCTTCCAGTACCTGAAAGAGCTGACAAGAAAAATGGAGAGAAATTTTACAAGGGTGTGTAGTGACTGAACAAGGGGGACTGGCTTTAAACTGAAAGACAGTAGGTTTAGATTAGATGTTGGGAAGAAATTATTTTCCAGGTACAGGAACAGGTTGTCCAGAGAAGTTGTGAATGTCCCATTTGTGGAATCATTCGAGACTAGGTTGGATAGGGGTCTGAGCACATCCTGGAATACCAAAAGGTGTCCCTTTCCACTGCCAGGGTTGGAACTGGATGATCTTTAAGGTCCCTTCCAACCCAAACCATTCTATAATTCTATGAAATTTGTCTTTGTTCTTCATTGTAACAAATTGTTAAAGCGAGAATCCAAAGGTGTGTGGGAATGAGGAACTACACCTGTCTACACTCAAAGTTCCAATTTTCTGAATACAGGATGTAAAACTTTCTATTAAGAAAAGAAATTCAAGAAGAGGGATATATCTGAAGGTATCACAATAGTTTGAGCAAATCTTTCCATGAAGCTTTATCTTAGCATTTTTCTTCAAATCTTTGAGATTTATATGTGGAAACTGGAACTGTGACTTTTATAAAGCTTTGAAAATGGTTCAAATATTCCTTTATGAACATTTTTGTTTATTTTTAATTTTACTGCATAAATTGAGTAGACAATGCTGTCTAGCATTGTCAAAAAGCCATATAGGCAGGACATTATTTTAGTGCTCTGTCTCTAAACTCACCTATACGTCAGAGGCTGTTCAGACCTTCTGAATCACGACTGTAATTGACATGATGAAGTTTGTGGCTTTGTCCTTTGAATAGGAAGGCTTCCAAAGGAGGAGCAATGATTCCCTCCTGACATGGAAACCACAAGCAAATACTGCCATGATGTACAGCCATTATTGCTGACTATTTGTGTTAGTGTTCTTTTGCTCCATGCCACTGCTATCTGTGTAATAAATTTCCCTCCTTTAGACCTCAAAAATATGCTCTGGTGAAATTTTACGGCTCGACATTTATCTAGAATTCTCAGAGATTAAATCTGGTTAGATTTAACATGGTTAGAGCCACAACAGCAACCTCAGCCTAGATGTCCTATCTGGACTGCATTTTTGTTACTCTTGGACATGGCTGCAAGGATCTTGGTGAAGTGCTATAATTAGGCTGGTTGTTCAGGCGCCTTTCAGCCCCCTGCTCATCTGTCGGTGGAGAGAAAGAAAACTGGTAAACAGGATGTCTGCAGCACTAAGGAACTGAAGATTATTTCATATATGTTCTCATTCTACATTTGAATTGAAGTAAGATCTTTCAATGCTTTCCATCAAAGGCCCCAGTAAAAGAGAAATGTCCACTTCTCTCTCCTCAGGGACTAGAAGAAGAATAGATCAGCTCTCTAATGTTTCTTCTGATGGGAAGTATCTGGTTTTGCCTCTCAGCTCTGTCTTCCATGTAAAATATCTTTGGGGGACTTTTTTTCTTTTAAGACTTTTTTTTAACACTTTTTCTAAGTGTTGTTGTTGTGTTTGTTTTTTTTTTTTTTTACATATGTGTGATTAATCCTGGTTTTGATGTGCCGTGGAGGCAGGTAGCCTTCTCTTACCTTGGGTGATAATACACCACCTCCCTTTCTTCTTTTCTTGTGTTCTCTGCACACACAAATACCAACAGAGCTAAACCATTGTAAACAAGAGTGTAGGAGCAAGTGCCTTGAATAACCACTGAAGAGGAAAGATTTAGTGCTGAATAGATGTGCTGGCTGCCAGCACTGACGCTCATTTTTCAGCTGTTCTTCAGGCTGTTAAATTATCAACAGGTGTTCCCAACAGGGGGAGTCGCACGTTGTCGATGCCGCGGTGCTGATTCATTCCCACCCTGGGTGCACCAACTCACGTTCACAGGGAGGTACTCTGGCAACAAGGTTGTGGCTAGCAACTTGCAATGTCTCTTGTTCTAGACACCACGATTGTGCTCCCTGAATTTCCTTCTCCCAGGAGTCAAACTTTTACAGTTCTGTGCATGTGTTGGCATCTAAGTAAGAGACTGGTACAAGGCCGTCACTGAGACGTTGGTTATTTGCCTTGGAGTTAGTCTGAAAATTTCAGGGAATCCATGCTTGGAGGCAGACTTCTTGAGGATTAGATGTACATATTGGCATAACTCTGAGCTTAAGCTAAGAAATTCTATTTCACGTAAAGCAGGGAGCTGAACCTAAGTCTCCCATTTTACAGACAAGTGTCTATTCTTACAGTCATTTAAGTTTTTTTGACATATAAAATTGAAATCTCTATTAAATTCCTCATTACAAGCAACCTCCAATTGTGGATATCATAGAATCATAGAACGGTTTGGGTTGAAAGGGACCATAAAGATCATCTAGTTTCAATATCCCTGACCTGAGCAGGGACAAGTCCCCCTAGACCAGGCTGCTCAATGCCCCACCCAACCTGGCCTTGACCACTACCAGGGATGGGGCATCCATAGCTTCTCTGAACAACCTGTTCCAGTGCCTCACCACCCTCAAGTGAAAATTTATTCCATGTATCTAATCTGTATTTCCCCTCTTTCATTTTGAAACATATTTTGTTAAGCAAGATTATTACTCTCAAAATAGCCTTGGTCAACACATATCAAAGAAAAAGGAACTGTCCTTCCATAGCAGCCACCAAAATCCAAACATGCTAAATCTCTCATGTGACCATGTGAAAAAGTTGTCTGAATCGATGAAAAGAAAAAAGGCAACTGGACTGCAAAACAGGCTCCTTCTGGTGCTATCTACCTGTGTAATAAATCAAGTAACACTACGTTATCCAATGGTCTCTTCTTGCCTTAAGAAACAGATCTGTAATTGCAATGCACTTTAAGAAAGGCATAGCATCATCTCATTGCAATCCTGCTTTAGATGGCAGATGATTACAGATTGGATCCCTTCATGTCCAAAATCCAGGATATCAATGTGAGAAATTAGACTCATATCTAGGGTATATTTGGATGTGTGAATGATGAGAAAGTTACTATGCTTTAAAAAAATGTTTTTAAAGAAAGGCCACTGGTGGCAGGGAAGCAGTGGCAGTGTGAACGCTATCTTGGGGTTCAGAATCTGATGATTGGTCCATTCAGGCCTGCATTTCCCCTCAACTGCAGCTTTAATTTACATTTCAGAGGGAGATAAGGCTAATGATCAGATAGTCAAGCCTATATCCCTTCTACAACTGTTTGTTGTTGATATGGTATAAAACCCGGAGTAGTTTCCATATCCATATCTTATTTTGAATGCTTCTGAGTTACTGATTCAAACAACACTTTGTAGCAAGGAATTTCACAAGGAAATGTGTAGGATGGGAAAGCTTTTCTCATGATCAGCTTTCAATTTTCCATATTTAGGTTTCAATTTTTGCTTGTGAAGAAGATTTTATTCCCTTTACAGCACATTTGGACACTGTGAGTACCTTTTTCATTGCAGATCCTGCATTTTTATTTTCTAAAATTAACAACATGAATATTTGGCTCTCCTTAAAGAGACATTTCTTTACATTTAGTTAATTCCCAGGGGCAATTTCTATCTTTGGCATATAGTGCTTTGTGACTCCTTTCATGAAGAAACACCTCTGAAGTAGCATTTTTAGAGTAGGTTTTCTTAATTATCTTTAAATTTTTGTAGCTGTGCTTGTCTTGGGTTGGGGGAATAGTCTACCTTTTTTTTTTTTTAGGCTTCAACAGCAAATTTAAAGCCTAGTAAAATCAGAAATTATTCCTACTGCACATGTTGCTTTGTCAATTTGAATTTCCTTTCCCATCGCAGTTCCCAGTCTCCTAGTTTGCTTATGTGTCTTCGAAACTGCTGATAAGGTCTAACGTAGATAAGGGCAGGTGAACCTTTTTTTATGGGACTGTTTATTCCCTTTTCAAATTTTACAAAAGTTTTGTTTCTTCTTTAAGGTGAGACAAGTTTGTATTAAGTAGTAATTTGCTCTCTTCTCTATGGAGGAAGACTATATCTTGCTTTTTTGGAATTACAGCGCTGACTGGGCAAAGAATGAATTTTACATGAAATTGTGAACATATACATGAACATGTCTATGTGATGAAATTAATTGAAAATTGGATCCTGCTCTAGATATAGTACTAAGCATCAGTAGTCTTTTAACCAGAAAAAAAATATTTATGCATCTTCTTCTAGTGTTCTATGTATTCAACTCCATTGAAAGCTCTAGTGTCAAAATGGGGCAGAATGATATCTATATTTTTTTTAATCTAATGTATCATTTACAGTAATTGTATTCTGATCTCAAGTCACAGTAACTATTATACATTAATCATCACTGCATAGTTTCAGTAAAAGCAGTCAGTTTCCATGTTGTTGGTGAGGGCATTTCCACAACTCGGCTTTCTTATTTTAAATTAAAACTTACTTATGAATTTCCTGGATTTATAATGTCCAAGTTGAAATAATTACCGAGAGTCTCTGATGTTTGGTTGGTCTCTTCCTTAAATTGCTTCAATGTGCTTTTTGCTTGACCTTCCTGTCACTTTTGGGATTTTTAGCAGTTAAAAATGCATTTTCAAGGGTCAGATCTCTACTTCAGTGGGAATTCATATTTTTTTTCCAGGTTTTCAGGTTTCTGCATAGCTGATACAAGCAGGATTGTCACTCTCTGGAAATTTTTAAACAGCCTTTCACTTTCAATAACATATTTGCTCCATGGGAGCTGTTAAGAGATTTCAGGACTAGAAAGGCTTCAGGTGCCCACATGGTCATTGCACAGCACTTGCAAAAGCAGAGCCTCTCTGCGAGGCCTCCAAAAACTGAGATTGTGGTGGGTAACAGCACGGAGCAAACGGATATTTAAAGTGCCTGTAATGTACAGAACATCGTAAGGCAGTGGTGCCATAAACAGACACGGCAAGTACAGCAGCCAATGCTCAGCTGTGCGCGATTTTGCCACGTTTTAACACTTCCAGCCAACACTTTCGACCGCAGTTTGTCTCAGCCTGATGTTTTTATTGCATTTGCCTTATATTTAAGTCACAGCTAAAATGATTAATTAAATTAGGGAGGAATTAATTCTTTGGCTTTTTTTTTTTTTTTTTTTCTGGAAAGTGTTAGCTGTTCCCAGAAAAGCTGTGCTTTTTTGCCTCCGAAGAGAACTTGCGGCATGGTTGTCTGGTCTCAGAGAGATGTGTTTCAGCATCTCTAGGCAAATTTTGTGTCCAAGTTTAAAGTCTCTGACAAATCTGCCTCGGAGTGAACTTAATAGAGGTTTTCTTGTGCACTGCACTGAAATCCCCTGAGGACTCTCCCTGTTCTGGGCACTCACAGGGGCACAGCTCCAGGAACAGCCAAAAGAGTGGGGGCTATATGAGTTCTGCATCTGCCCTCCAAGTGGCCCCAAAGAGGCACTTTGACATGCAGGGTTGAACAAAGCTTTCACTGCCTCTCCTCCACACGCCTGCCAGCGAATGCTATGGCATTGGGCACAGAAACCAGAGAGACTTTAATCCGCACTTTTCTGGTTTTGTTGTGGAGAGGGACAATTGAGAGATGCAGAAATGGAGAAATAGGTTGTATCCCTCTCTTTTAATGGCTGCAGTGATGAGCTGCAAGGCTAGACAAAGCATTGCATTTAACATTTCCAATTAATATGCACCCAGACTGTTTCCCTCCCAGTGGCTTCGACTGCAGTTTCTTTCCAATTCCCTTTCTCTCCCACCAAAGCTCACGGAGGCCCAGGATAGGCAAAGCCTGCTCCTTGCCTAGTAACAGAACAAAAGTCCAAAATCCTAACTGCAGGGATTTCTGACAGGTGGTGGAGGTGCATGCCACACACCAGTACCCTGCATGTGATTTAGACCCTGTCAGCATCAGAGATATTGCTTTTGGTATGTTCACACCATCACCCATTAGCAAGATGTCAAGAAGTCGGAGACGTCTAAAACATGTTGGAGACATATTTCTGTCTGGCTGCAGAGAGTGTATCTGAGCTGGTAGTATCAAAGGCACTTGATGGTTAGGCAGAGGGACACATAATGGCTATAACTGATTGAAATTCTTTAAAATAGGTGAACTGTAAATAGATGGCATATGCAGATCTCATAATGAGCCTTGTGTGGAATCAGGAATTTGTCTACGTGTGTTTGGAATGTTATGGCCACTTTTCTGGTGCCTACCACATAGGAGTAGAATATGAATTCAAGTTTTTCTATCACACCACCTAATCACATATTTTTTCTGTGAGTTTATATGTTTGAGTGCATTTATGCATCTGTATCTCTCCCCATGCACCTCCATCTGCAATGAACATCTGAAAAAAAGAAGCATTCCTATTTTTCTAGGTTTTGAGAGAATTGTCCTAGCTATCCTGCTTATCAGAAAAGAATTAAATGATGATATACAAAACAATTCCTAGCTCAGCTTTATTCTATTTAGATTCTGTGCACAATATCCTTCCCCCTCACCCCTTTCCCTTATCTACCTGGATATCAGTTAACTGATGACTAGTTAGCCATTTGTCTCCTTGGCTAGTTTAATCTAGAAATCATTTCCCCTTAAACCTCACACAATATCTATGAGTCCAACCCCAAGGATTCCTGTATTCTGTCCCTACCACTCAAGCTCACTGAATAAATCACAGCTGTATTGCTTCCAAAGCTGACAGTAAGATATATGTTCACCAAACGGAAAGGTTAAACACCTTTCCATCTTACCATTCTTTTTAAATACAATGAAGCATCATGAAAATCCTAGCAGTCCTCAACGCTGTCATGCTAAATTAACATATATTTTTAAGAAAAAGCAGAAGATATTTGAGTAACACCTAACATGATATTTTCCTTTTGTCCTTGAGTGTAACAGACAGTCGCTGCTTCCTGACTATTTCACTTTTCAGAGATTTTGTGTTTGGTTTGGGGATGCAGAGGAAGCATAATGTTACCAGGTCTGGAGAAGAAAATAAGTCAAAAACTTTTCAGTTTGGGAATTCACCTTTGCAGCTAGAAACACTTCTTTTAGATGTCTTGCATGAAATAAGTAGAGTATATTAAAAGAAATGAAAGTTTAAAATCCTGCTATGCCCAGTCTACTGGTAAACTATGAGAATCCCTACAATATTCATCTCCTGAGATGAATTATATTGTTGATTATGTCGGGCAAAGTTTTAATTCTAGACAGATCTGCAAGTCAGAATAATTCACGAGGGCAATGTGAGGAGGTAATCTTATTGCTGTTGCAGGAGTTGCAAAATGCACAGGAAGCCAACTGTGATGTGTGATGTGTGACAGCACTTGGGAAAGCTGCAGTCACTACTGACTTGGGGACTACGTGGTTTGTGTATATGTTGCCTACTTTTTCAGGAAAGACTGTGCATGAGGGAGTCTAAGGGGAGTTAAGGGAGTCAGGTACCTAGGACTCTACTCCAGTGTGATGAAACACTTTGTTTAAAATTAACAAGTAGTCATAGATGTTTAATACCTTGTTTTAAGTTCTAAGAAGTCAATAGGTTGCTCATAATTGTGTATGACATTTCCCACTGACATCGTCATAAACATCTATTACACATGATGCTCATGTTGGTAACATGCCCTAAAATATCTATTAATCAACTATTAACCCCTCAAAAACCTTTATGATTTTCATTGCCACATATAGTGAAAGCAAAGAGAGCATAGCTGTCATGTGAAAATATATACGAACTAAAAATTGCAGAGAGCCATGGGGATAAGTATTTAGTGTAAGTTCTTTCATCCATTTTAAACATGTTATTTTGCCTCTGTTTTCAGTACTAAAGAGTTTAAAAGCAACCCGTGTCAAGTAACATCCTGCCTAAAGAGGCAAAGAAGGACAGTTTCTGAAAACATTACTGGTTTTTCTGTAAAATGAAAAGCTATTAACTGATTCACTATTTTAAAAGAGAATCGCAGAATGGTTGAGGCTGAAAGGAACCATTGGAGGTCATCTGGGTCCAGCCCTCCTGCTTAAGCAGGCTGCCCAGGACCTTTTCTAGACAGGAATATCTCCAAAGAGGGAGACTTCATGGCTTCTCTGGGATGCCTTGCCAGTGCTGTCACAAACACAGTGAAAAGGAATTTTCTTGTGTTCAGAGGGTAAAAAACCTTCCTGTTTCAGTTTGTGTCTACTGCCTATGGTCCTGTCACTCAGTACCACTGAAAAGAGCCTGGCTCCATCTTATCTGCACCATTCCTTCAGCTATTTGTGCATATTGATATTGATTAGGTCCCCTTGAAAATTCCCTTCTCCAGGTGGAATGGTCTCAGCTCTCTTGAACTTTCCTCATGAGAATGCTCTAAGTGCATATTTGTGACCCTTTGCTGGACTGTCTCCAGTAGCCCCATGTCTCTCTTCCGCTGGCAAGCCCAGAACTGTATTCAGTACCCAAGTGTGGCCTTACCAGTGTCAAGGTAAGGATCGTATACCTCAGGGGAAGGAAAATACAGTGTTCTGGGAGTTTTTTTGATACAGTATTTTCACTTTTTACTGGTGGTTTCAACCTGAAATGGATAAATTTAAAAAGATGCCTATCAGTGGCCTTTGTCAGTAGCATGGCCTTCAGCAATGACATCTGAATGCCAAGCCTGAATTAATTTTTATAAAGAGTTTATTTCTGTCTTCATGCCTTCTGTTTTCTTTTCATTCTAGCTACTGCCATTTGTTACTTCTGTAGAAGCTGACCTGCAGCTTTTATCTGTCTTTCTGCCCTCAGCATTACAGATGCCTGGTGGCATGTTGGATGCTCTTTTCTTTGAAACCTTCCCCTGTAGTATTGCTCCCCTATTATTCTCATTTTGGTCTAACCTGTCCTACGCTTGGCTGTGTTTCTCACAACAGTCCTGATTTTCTTGCCCACTGAAGTTTGCAGGATGCAATCTGGGGCTCCTGTCTGAGCTTCTCAGAGAGCAGCCGTCAGCACTCAGGTAAAACAAGACCCAAGTTTGTTCTAGATTTTCTTTCAGCCTTTTAGAGAATCAGTCCATGCTATACTAAACATTTCTGCTGCTGGTCTCTTCACAGACTGAGCCCGTGTCCTCGTTATGGTTGGCTGAGCCTGTGAAGGGTGAAAGAGTTTCACCCTGGCAGTATCAGAGATTAATTTTACAAGGAAAAAACACCTGTTCTGCTATTTCTACTTCCTCTTCTTTCCATTAAAAGGTTTAATCTCTTTTGTCCTTGTATCTGAAGCTTCTGCTTCTGTTTGTCCTGTCCTCTGAATTGTTTCTCTCATTTAACTATAATTTGTGGTGCAGAGGAAAATGCCACAAATCCACTCCATACCTTTATTTCTATCTCTGTGCTACTGTGGTAGGGAGAGAGTACTGCAAAATAATAAGAACGAGGTTCACAGCTCACTAACCTTCCAATTATTCTTCTCTAAGTTTTTATTTTCTTTTTGCTTCTTTTTCTACTTTTCCTATTCCATTCATCTGTTGCTTGTTATTCTAGGATGTTCCACTTTGTGTTTCGACTGCATTATATAGGCCCTCAAGCTAAGGATCTCTAATACTTGTTTGGAACCTGTGAGTTCTATTATTACATGTAAATATTTAAACATTAAAATATTTTGCATAGCTCTGAGAAAATATTTTAATATTCAACGTGCTAATTTTTCCAAAGTAAGAAAAGTACATCTTGCTGCTTTGTCAGATGTACACTCACTAGTGGGTGTAAAGAATCTTGGAGAAGGCAGATGTATAGCCAGTGCATTATTTCTTTTAGGCACGGGGTAGACAGAACAGTGCAGACTGTGTGGAAAGTGATGGATGATGGAAAAGGAGTGCTGATTCATAGGAAGGGTGGGAAACCATAGCAATTCAACTAAAGCCAAATGATGTTGGGAAAAACAGTTTTCTAATCGGGTCTGGACATGCTTATTGTAAAGAGGCATTTCTGAGTGGAAAAACAGCCCTCTGCTGTTAATACAGGAAGTGGAGAAAAGAAAAAATGAAAAGAAAGAAGATTTTCATTTTATTTTACCCTGTAACATATTTATCTTTGGTCCATTCATTTCTTGTTTGTTTTTTTGGATTTTTTTTTAAGTTTATAACATGATTTTCATTCTTTCTTCTCATATTTATTCCCCTCAGCCCAACAGAGTTAATGGAGATTCTCAGTATTTCCAGTTTCATTTCAATGGGTAGACTCGGTGGAACAAAGGATTATTCAAAATAATCAGGATGGACAGATTCTGCCCTGGCACTGTTCAAAGGATTCTTTCTCAGGGTTAAAGAAAGAGAAATATTTTGGCTGACTGTCTTCTTTAACTTCTGCCTACTTTGTATTCTTTGATATTTGGGAATTATCCCAAATGCTGTCCAGTTCTCTAAGGGGCTGCCTGAATAGGAAATGTCTCCTACATCAAGCAGTGTGGCTTTATGGGAAGAATTGCTGCTTGGTGTGTTGATGTGCTTTCTGCTGATGTAGTGGGGTTCAGTACTATATAACTGTCACTTCAAAATTTTTCCGTGGACTACTAATAAAAATGGGGATTAGGGAATACTGCTGATCCCACTCCAAAACAAATAGTCCTACAGAGAGAGCTAACATGCAGTTTGTTTGTATCTGCTTGGAATTTAAAGAAGGTGCACTGCAAATAAAATGGCAGTGGATTTACTACTAGAGGGTTTTTTCACTTCTGTTTTGTCTCAGCCCTATAGGTAGCAGTACTAGATTTGTAGTTGTTCTGAATCTTGTACATCCTGATGCCATCTAGGCTGATCCCCTTGACATTAAACGAGCGTGTTTTTCATCACACAAGTCAGAGTGATTTCCATTTCTGCATTTTAATTCCTCCTGTCTCCCTTTGAAATTCTCTCTTTCTTCTATCAGAACTAAATATTAGTTCTATAGGGTTAAAATAATCAAACATACATGCATAGAAATGGGTTGGTTTCCTTGAGATGTTATGAATTTATTCCAGTTGTGTACATTTTGTTTAGTAGCAGTCATTGCTTCTGTAGCCAAAGATGTGGAAGAGTTAAATTGCAAGCATCATTTCTTTATCCAAGCTAAAGTGAGAAAGAGCTGTAGATGCACACCAGCTTCAAAAATTAGGACTTGCCATGGCCTTTCCAAATGAGTTTACTGTCCAACATCTCAGACACAAACATTTAGATGTGGATTTTCAAATGGTTTCAATGTCATTTCAGATTAGCCCTGTAAGCTAGCATGGAATTTCTGGGACTTCTATGTGATTTTTAAAATCTATCTTTCACATAGCCTTTTCAGAAGCATTAGGTTTATTCTCTGTTTTTTTTTTTCCTCCCATACATAGTAACACACTTGCTGTTATATATTAACATATTTGCTGTTGCTCCCGATCCAGGGAAGGTTTGTTGTGTGCTGTTTTTAAAAAATATTGTGGCTTTGAGATTTATAATATGACTTTCAATCTGGCTTACTTGTTGTACTTCCAAGTAAGAAAGAGTTCCTTTTATTCTCTTGGGAGACTGTTTAATTGGGAGGTATTAGAAAATGTATTGTGTAATAATAAAGGCTGTTTGCATAATATGAAATACAAGGATTAACCAAACATACTAGGGTCTCAATAGCAATAATATCAAATTTCTTCAACTTGAGGACATATGTTAGGCTAAGGGGTTTGGGGTTTTGTTTTTTTTTTAATGGTGGGGATGTTCTTGTTTTGTTGTGGGTTTTTTTTGTTGTTGTGTTTTTTTTTTTTCTTTTGAAGGAATTATCTTCTTCCTTTTTAGTGTATAAAACATCCTCCAGATAGGCAGAATTATTCTTTCAGGTATCAAGGCTGTCTAGGAAATTGCACTGTCATCTGAAATGTTCACCAAGTAATGGGCAGCCATTTTCTCAGGGAAAAAGATCATAAAGGGATGAACAAAAGATAATTAATAACAATTACAGTGTCAGGCATCTCTTGGGATTTTTAACATTATGATCAAGGGCTAAAAGGAGCTCCTTGGAAGGACAGATTTGTGGCTGGAGTCCATAAACCCCATAGGTATTGCTTCCAAGAAGGTGGATTTCTTTCACCTCTGAGGCACGGAATATTTTACACTGTTTTACGCTGTCAGTAGTGAAATATTTTAAAGCTATTTAAACCTCCTGTTTGCAAAGCTGTCTTCTGATTTAAACAACTCCAGTCTCCCTCAGCCAAATGCACCAAACACAGAAAAGAGCGTCTTTCCAACACAGAGGTTTTGAACCACAGGCATTGAAATATCATTTCTGCTGGCTTTGTCAGTGAGCTTTCATTTTAAGGATGGAGATTTTCATATTCATCCTTCTGAGCTCCATTTGCTTTTCCTAGAAAGCAGGAAACCAGCCTGCAGAGTTCTGTTGGTCAACACAAAGAGAAGAGGGGAGCTGGGCAGTGCAGCTCCCTGTTGGGAAGACAGGGAAAGAAAGGTGCCCTGGAAGAGCAAGAAGCACAGATGCATGTGTTTCTCATAGTGCTTCCCGGCTCCTGATACCTGAACAAAGTGATGCCATGGCTGCAGAGGAAGAGTGGAGGCGTGGGCAGCTGGGAGAGAGCAGACAGCAGGGTCAGTGGACAACTGTGGTGGAAATCTTGTTCCCATTCTGTTCCCACCCTGTCTGATAATGAATGCCAAGCATGTGTGTTAACATTGCTGAGTTAATTATCTCTTGGCACTATGATAGCAACAGTTTCCAACCTCATGCTGAACTGTGTGGGTTTGCCACAGCCATGAAATTGTATCAGACAAAGGCAAATTCAAATTTCCAGGAAAATCAAGCATACATACAAAAATAAATCCCAGCAGGGCTGGGCAAAGCACTGGGCTTCTCTAAAGCTAGCCACGGGTACAAAACTGTGTACATCACTTTGATTTATTCAGGTCAAAAATGAACCAACAGAAAGGAGAACAATGTTGGAAGTTATACTTGAAGAATATCCATCCCTGAAGAAACCTAATAAATTGAATACTCAGTCTGTCTGGTTTTCCTCTCCAAAGTACTCTAGTGACACGAGACAAGAATTCACTCTCATGGAAAACTGTGAGATGGGAGAAATCTCTTGATGTTGAAATGCAGCCACTGCACGGTAATATCTCTCAAGTTCTTGGAGAGAGACTTCCTTACCTTGTCAGAAAACAGCATTCTTGTGTATTATCCCTCGCAAAAGACCCTTGCAATAGACTCACAGTTGAAATTACTTGACCTTAACACAACTTTTTCCTGAAAGAGGAAGGAATCCAAGAAACAAAATTCTGTCTTTCCAGCAAGTCTTTGGAAGCATGTGGTAAACATGGAGAACCTTTCACTTGTAAGAGCTTCCCACTGGATTTTATGGATTTCAGTCAAAAGCTAACAGCTTTTGAAGATCCCCCTCCTACATTCTGTTCTTGTTTGGCAGCCTCTACACTAGTCATATGGAACAAGGGATGGTATTTCAAAATGTTGTGGTTAGCTTGCACAACTCTATTGTCCATCTTCTGCATGAATGTTGCAGTAACATTACACATGGTTGCTGTCTAGGGGGCTTTTAGGAATTCAGAGTCAAAAAGATTCTGCCTTAGGCTATGAGGTAAAGTTAGAAGAATGAGATCTTGAAACAATTTAACCAAAGAATTTTTGGCAGATCAATACAGTCTTTTGCTTGATCTGCAGATTTGGTAAGAGAAGCCAACAAAATAGAACGGTGTTGGAGGATAAATAATAATATAGACACAATTATAAATGCCATTGTTTATATTAGTAGCTTTACTTTAAAAGTTATGTTCAGTTCTAGGTACTTAATCATAAAAAGGATAATGCAGAATTAATTGAGGTTCAACAAGAATGAATAGGGGTATGGAAAAATGCTAGTAAAAAGGGTGGTTGAATAAACTTAAACTTACGGATTAGGTGTGTGACTGCTGCAATTCAAAGTAATGCTGAAACCACCATTGATCTTAATTGAACAAAATTAATGACCAAACCAATCAAATGTGACAGAATAAAAACACAGGGGAAAAAAAAAAGGAATATCGTGAAGGAGAACCTGCAACTGCTCTGCAGAAGAGGAACTAGGAAATCTAGATGGTAGCAAATAAGCTTAAATCCTCTGATGAAATGAATGTTTCTGCATGACATGCACAATTAGATTATGCTTCTCACGACCACCAGAAGCTTGAAGGCTCTGAGCCTTTTCAGGGCCTGGAAGAAGAATGGCCTCTTTATTAAAAGGCAAAGATCCTGAGTTACAGTGGCACTTCTAAAGAAACACCAGATTGTAAAGTCTTCAGGATTCTTCCAAACACTCAGACCTTGAGGCATTTAACATCCACCTGACAGATGAGGATAAATATTAATGAGGTTCAAATTGTATCTCTTTCTTTGTGGAGTCTTACATGTAAGATGACAGTCCCTCTCAGAGGAACAGGAGTTTGTACTGGATGTTTTGGATTTGCCAGGAAGCTCTTAAGTTTCTACAGCCTGGCAGAGGAAAACTCCCCTGTTCCATTCTGTAACTCTTTCTTTGCAGGGTTGATTGGTGTTTTTGCTTTTTGTGCAGTCACATGGTGCCATTCTCAAAAGGGCCCTGTTAAAGCCAAACAACACAAGCTCCCATTTGTGTTTCCAATTACACATGTGCTTTAAATCACCACTGGCAGTCACAGAGCTGACCCCTGTCTGCACCTTTCAGACACGGGTGAGGCATTGTTTGATGTCAGCTTTGCAGGCTCCTGCTCAGCATTGCATGGGGGCTCTCACTGCCCACGGCCATGATTGGAGACAAATGTCTATTTCCTACCCAGTGATCCTAAGACAACCTACAGTAGCAGGTATGTTTTAGTCAGATTATTTTCCAGGGGGTTTGGTGCTTTTTGACTGTTCTCTTGCCACTCTTTCTGTCTCTGGTAACTGTTTTTATCCACTTTACGAATGTGTTTTTTAATTGTGACATTTTTGCTTTTGTATTGTCTTTAACAAGTGGGATATGGAGAAGAAGGTAGAAACTTAGTCAAAACTAGGATGGAGTTAAAAACAGGGGAAAAGATGATGGTTTTGACAGCATTATCTGGAAGAAAAGGAATTGTTAGGAATAAAAAATATGACTCTTAATCTATATAACATTGTGTCCCACAATTTCTAGCACATCAGGTTAGGCAACCTGCAGAAGCCCTTTGCCAACTAACTTTTTAGTTGGTGCTATGTTTCATCATGTCATGTAGTTGTTGCATTGACTTTAAGGCACCATGGTTACTACCTGGACAAGAGGTCAAGGATTTCTTTTGCACAGTGTCTTTACATTCCACCCAATTTAACAAATTCAAAATTTGTCTTCGGTTTAACCTTACCCATGAATTCTACGAGTCTTCCCAGAATTACATGAACAGGATCACATTACTGTTACTGCTGTGAAGGAGCTCCAGTTTTGCATTCATTGTCTATTACCCTATTTTCATCATTTCTGAAAATAAATGATATCAATACATTTTGAAGAACTTGGGCTTGATATCAGATGTGGCAAGTTCTAATCACTCAGCGTATTTTGATCATCATGAGAAAATTCAGTGCTCCTCCTGTCACTGCTGCAAGGGATCGATCGGTCTGACAGATGTATGCACTTACGAAGTAGGAGGAATGAAAATGTTACTAACATTAATTAGTGAAGACTGCAGTTCACAATAGGTGGATCTAATCCAAACAGATTTCTGACTTGCCTATGGACTATCTTTTCCCTTAAAGAAAAGGTTCCTTTATAGCCCCATGAAACATGCATTTGATTTATTATAGCAAGGCCTTAAGTTTGTGGCTGCTACTTGCAGTCAGAAACAATATTTTGTTTTTGTTTTCTTTTTTAAACAATGTTCTGTGTTAGGATCAGGTGACTGATTTGATTCCAGTTTAGTTTAACTCGTCAGCTTGTGTAATGTAACCATAGGATAAGTGTAGGAGATGCATGACTAACTTTGGCTGACTCAGAAGCTGATTGTGCCAAGGGAATTTTATAATTGTCTACTAGAAGAAAGTGAATTTTCAAAAATATTACCCAAATTTCAGCTTCGTTCTTCAGCAAACACCTGTATTTACATTTTACCTGTATGTTAGTTATGTGAACACACTTATCTCATTCCCCCATCTACTATAATTGTTTAGGAGACATACACAAAAAGACCAAATCTGTTCTGCTGTTACATCACGCTAAAAATACCAAGTCTTCTGACAGTGAATTCCAAGGGTTAGGAAAGAATTTTATGGCATTTCTTCTAGTCTGGGGGATGTGAGCAATAAGGCCTCTTGATTTTATCATTTATAGATTTGGCTCAGTCTTTTATGTAACTTCCGAGTTCATCTCTAAATTAAACAGTTGCAGTCTTTTCCCTCGCACTGATCTATCGAGCACCTCTCACTTTGTCGATGGCTTTTCTAGTAGGTTTTTTTTTTTTCTTTTTTTTTAAACTATGGCAGGATGTGCCCCGTTTCTTTCCCCCGCTGCAGTCTCCTTTATCTGCAGTCAATGGAGTGAAGTGTAGGGTTTTTCTGCCACCATTAGGGTGGGAGGCGTACTTGCAGCCGCTCAGAAGCAAGGCTGGAGGGGGACTTAAAAAGGCAGAAGAGTAGGGACTGAAGGAGCATTGTCTTATGTCTGAAGAGCTTTCAAAATTTTTGAGCCAAAATAAAAATAAAAAAAGGCTAGATCCCTTTGTTCTTGTCCTGCAGGGCAGAATCAAGGCAAAAAGGCATCATTGCAGGTAAAATAGCAATGGGAACAGTGAGTGAAAAGTAAGACACCCACTTACTTGCAGTGAAAAAAAATTAGTAAGAACACTGTATTTGCTCCCATCTGGAACCAGAAAGTAGCACGAGGCCAGAATATCAGCTGAGATTCCCGATAAAGAAAGAACTTTGCTGGTACTATTTAGGAAACACCGTATAGCTAATTTAAATGTAGTATTACATCCAATCCCTGAACAGAAGCTGCGACTCCCATCGTCGTAAATTATCTGCCAGGAACGGCCTGCGTTGGTCTCAGTCCTCTAGGTTCATGGGTTGTCCTAACATACCAGTAAGGCTTGCTGCAAACCCAGTGACTCCTTAGTTTGTCCCAAAAACTGTGAGCTAATAAAAACATGAGATATATTTCCGGGGTCCGGTCTTCACCAAAGACCAAATTGATCAGAATGCCACTTACTCTCCAGCATCAACCACTGTTTACACAGCTAGTCTTTTTTTTGTTATTTTAGGACAGTTAGAAAAAAAATAAAATTTACATTTTCTTTCATACAGAATATAACCAGACACAGGTAAAAATGTCACTTTCTTGGAATTGATTTTTATGTCTGTTTTTTATATTTGTTTTCATGGCAATCAGGAATTTGTTTTGATTTTTTCCCCCCTCAGGGTTTAAATGTTACTAGTATTTTCCCAGAAATCAGTATAGATGTGTCTCAAGATTCTGAGATTTGCAGACATTAAAATATGAAGTAGTTAAACATTGTAAAATTTAAACTTTAAAGAAGATATGTCTAAGAGCACAGCCCAAGAGAAGCTGGATGAGATCAAGTGTCCACTCGGCCCTGTGTCCTGCATTTTCCAGGAGCAATAAGAAATATTCAGTGGAAGAACATTGAGATATAGAATTAGATGATAGGGTGAAGTCACATGTCAGGCATATTTCTCCCACTGCTAGTCCTGAGGAGGACTTTTAGCTCTCCCTATACTCTTCCTCCCTGGCAGTAGCAGGATCAGGCAGAGGAACCTATGTCTCACTCAGCTGCTTACCGATTCTTGGCAAGTCACCTAACACAGCTCTGCCTTAGTTTGCACATCTGGAAAATGGCAGTGATGATGCTTTTGCCTTTGAAAAAATATTCTGGGGTCTGCAGTTAAAGGAAAAATCTGCGGATACCTATGGATGGAACAATTCTCCTTTGTTTCACTGGCCGCCCCTAAGAGTCTTCTTGTCTGTGTATTGCTACATATATGTCCTTGTCCAGATGTGCTAAGATTTTATGACAAGAATATCCTTGGAAAATGTGACTGTCCCTCTGTAAGGGTTGTTTCTTTGCCCAAATTTAGCAATGATTGGCCATTTCTTGCAACCACTGTGATGACTGCCCTTCTTAGATAATATAGTGAAACTAGGCTTACATGAAAACATAAAGATTATGGAAAATGTCTTTCAGGGCTCATCTTTCTTAGATAATGGCAGGAAGCGAGGAACTTCTATAGCACTGCTTTATTCACTGAAATGAAATCAAAATTCTGAGAATTAAGCCTCTTCCAGCAAAAAGCAAAATAGCGGGCACCATCAATTCCCTATTGTGTTTTGGTTTGGTTTTGTTTGAATTTGTACATTTGTTTGGAGTTTTTTGTTCAGTTTGTTTGGGATTTTTTTCTTTTTCATTTTTAGCACCGAATTGTAAGGACACCATGGAAATACAGACAAATCCTTATCCTACCCAGTGGTATAGCACCTGCCAGCTAAACTGTACAGTCTGTTCCAACTCAAACCATCCTTTGATTACCAAATTTGGCACCTGAAACAAAGCGTATAAAGAGGACCTGGATCCTCAGGAGGCCTAGCTGTTTGGGAGATTTCCTAGACTGCATAAAGGAAACTGTGTAAGTTGGCGTGTAATGATTTGCCATTGATCTGGAAGGCAACACTTCCTTTTGTTTAATGGGATGGTAAGGCAAGGCCACTTTGAGGTGTGTAGAATTGTTGGGTTAGAAGTGGCTTAAAACAGCACGGTGAAAATATTTCCTTGAAACACTTATGAATTTGGGTTGTTCTTGTTCTGATGTTGAAATTCTATGAGATTTTAAAAAAGTGTTAGTGAAATTACAAGTAGTATTAGCGTGGAAGCAAGATGAACAAACAAGAACTAATATTTCACCGGTGCAGGCCAGAGAGCGAGGGATGCTGGAATATAAGACAAAGCAATCATACAAAGTCTTTATGGCTCTGAGAGAGCAGGGCAAAAAGGGAAGCAGAGACAGAACCAGAGACGTTATTTCAGAAGCACCAGAATGGGAGTTTTTGGAGGTGCAGGATGGTGTCACAAGAACCCGGCAATTACTAGACAAACTTTGTTCTCTGCTTCCACTTTCTTTGATATTTTTCAGGGCTTGGTCAACACCACCAGTATTTTTGATATGTGTAGCACTTTTGGATGTGAAGTAGGAGACTTAATGAAATTAAGATTTTTAAGAAACCATTTTCTTCTAGAAAGACATTTTCATTAAACACCTTGTTCTAGCTCTATCCGCCAAATAAGTAGCATAACAGAGAAGAGCAGTTCTTGACAGGAAAAAAAAAAAGAAAGGTGAAAGCACCTAGCTGTCTCATCATAATTACTTCCCCAGAAAATAGTAATAGACCACAGTATATAGAGTCTGCTTTCGGTTTTCTTTCTAAGAGACACACATATTTTGCTGTAGTAGCTATCCAGTCTTTAGGAATTGTTTTCATAAGAGGGAAGGTTTGGGGACAGAACTCATCTTGTATGAAATTTATTCTAGCCATTTCTCAGTTGCAGCTGTATTAAAAAAATTGCTTAGAGTATGCATGGATATTAGGACTAGAAAAATGTTACTGAAATATTTCCCCTCATGACTAAGTTAAAAATTTTAAAAGTGGTTTATAACTGAAGGAGAAACTCTACCATGAATGAGGGGTGGAGCCTCAATTCAAGATAAAAAAAAATTGAGATATTTCAAAATAAAAACTAGCAGTTTCAGATTCAGAGGAAAACATTCAAACAAAAATTCATCTACTTTACCTCTAGTGACCTAGTTGACTCTACATAGATTCCTGTTGTTTTGAGCTAGCAATGCCAGCAGCACGTCTCAATCAACTCTAGGGTCAGACTGTCCTAGCTTCAAGTTTTGCAAACAACAGTCTGCAGTGAAGAAGCCAATGGAAAAGTAAGGAAATGAGAATGCTTTTCAATTTTACATCCTCATGGTTTAGTACAGTTTTGAGCAACTATTCCGAAATCATCAGGCAATCTCATTAGCATTGCTGTGCCTCTCAAGTAACTACAAAGTCTATCAGCAGGCACATATGCCCAGTTTAGGCTGAATATAGTGAATAACATAACCTTATGTAATTTGTGATTCTGTAAATACTCACTGCATGGAGGGACTTGTCTGGTTTTTGTGTTTAAAGGGAGATAGCCTACCAAACTACATAGATCATACTCTCCAGACCACATTAAATGTGTCTTTCATAAACTGCAGCCATCTATCCAAAAGAATAATGAATTCCTAGGGGCCAAATTCAATACTGCAGAAACTCCAAGGTGGTAATGGTGTTACACCAAGGTGATTTTTCCCCATTTAGCTAAATATAGCTAATTGAAAAAGTTGTGTAAGAAGGCAGGTAAAGCTTTTGTTGAATAACAGGGAGAGGGGCATTAGGTTTGCTTTCCTCTTTGAATATCTGAGGAGTTTAGAAAGTGAAAATTACTGCCAGGAGAAAATTGCATCACAAAATGCATCCCAAATTTGCATGAAAACCACATGTACACACACATTTAAATTGGAGAAAGTTTTCGAAATGATTTCTGTTTACAACTTACTGCCTTTCACTCTTCAACACAAAATATAAATCCATGGGCAAATTCCAGGAGACTGAATGCTGACTCTCATGGCTTCGTGTGCTTTTTTCCATCTTCTCCTGGAAACTATGATCAAGGAAGACAGAGAATACATACACAGACTTTCCAGGAGTCTGTCTACAGATAAGAAAATAGAAACAATCAAGCTTAGAGATAGCAAGGTACCAGTTTCCAATTTTCCTTGGAAAGAAAACTTTCCAGCGCAACTGCAGTTTTCCAGTGAGAACATTGCTAGATGGGAACCTTTCATTTTGAATTGCACATGAACAGAAACATCAAAGGAACTGTAACACCTATCCTCAACAACCAGGGAAATATAAGAAAAAAAACCCAACCCGAAACAAAAAAAGAAAAAGCTTACACAAAAAAAATCCTGAAAAAACTCACCCTAAACCAAAGCCCCTAACCCCAAGTACTAAATAGAATTTTGCTTCCCTAAGTGTTCTTCCCACATTCTTGCAGCCACATTCAACATATGTAAGGTACCATAATTTATTGCAAGCTCAAAATTGTTCAAGCAGAAGAATCCAACGAAGTAAGGGCAGAGGGAAGGAGAGAGAACTGCCTGTTTTCTCCTTCCCTTGTAAGTATACAAACTCTTACAATATTGCTTAACAACAACAGCTGCTTATGTATGTGACCACTTAATCCCACTCTCTTAAAAGCTGTGTAAATCTGAGAAAATGCAGCTTTTGCAGTGTTACTTTAGCTTTGGAACAGGTGGCAAGGACCTTTCCTAAGTAGTTACATGTCAAGAAGTCTCACAGAATAAAGTATATATATAAGAGATTTTAATGGATGACTTTTTAAAAATAGGAATGCCTCTTTTGCAGAACCAGTTTCAGAGATGATGAATCTACTCTGTACAAACCACTAAATAATGGAGCAGAGGACCTGCCTTTTGTAAAGAAATTAGAGAGGGAGCCAAAAGGTGAGGTAGCAGGAAGCTCACTATATTGTGTTTCATTTTCTCACTGTGATGTTTCAAATTTCCATTGCAGTAGGTGCAGCTGAAGTGGAAAACTAAGTTAGAAGAGGAGACAATAAATGTCATCCATTTTGAGGAGCTGCATCCTAAACTCCAGGAGAAAAATGGAAATAACTAGAAGCAAGTA
This sequence comes from Amblyornis subalaris, assembly GCA_018881555.1. Lineage (NCBI taxonomy): Eukaryota > Metazoa > Chordata > Aves > Passeriformes > Ptilonorhynchidae > Amblyornis > Amblyornis subalaris. Next base: position 11,336,927 of record JACAXG010000007.1, on the reverse strand, counting down.
CTTGAGTATGTTCACAATAGAAAGATGATTTTTTATATAGAGTGTATGATAAAAATCAGCAATGCTTTAAACCATGAGAAAACAATCATGCTCTGCTCAGTATAACTGGTTTACCTACCATAAATCTGGATAAAATAACACTTGATTGAATAAATATGGAAAATATTGAGATAGGAACTATACAAGGCAGAAGAATAGACAAAAATTGGAAAAGAATTTTCCAATGGTTGTTGCTTAGGTAAAAAAGTTTGCTTTTCTCAAAACCACGCATTTTCTTCTAATTTCAGTGAGTAATACAGGTGACTTGCTGGGACTGTGCTTGCCAGCTGTCTACAGGAGATATTTCTACTGATCTCCTATTTGAACTCTTAATTTGAAAGGCATAGAAAAGGGAAAGACAATGACCATGGCTACTAATGAAGCACCTTTCATGATTCCTGAATTCACTGTGGGGTGAAACACTATTGAGCTTTTGCAGTCAGTGATTCCAGGCAAGAAGTTTTAAGTGTTTGTGACACCAGAGATGAAGTCATCATGATGTCTTCAAAGGCTTTGTATATCCTGACTTCTATCAGCCAGACTAAACTTTGTAGAACAATAGATGAGCAGACACAATGTTTGGTTACCTATTTTTATAGTCTTATTATTTATTCCTTAAGGTGTGCATTTATTGTCCTAAAGGGTTCTGTACAGCACAAAGCAGATAACAGCGATATGGATTAAGGGTATTTTTCCACAATGAAAAAATGTTGGATGAACTGTATGACATCTGGACACAGAATGGGTGGGTTCACCTGTGTTCAAAAGAGTGGTAAATATAAGCTAATGATCTATGTTCTGCTTCTAATCAACAGAGAAAGCACTAAAACTGGGGCTTGATTCATTCCCTCTCAACAGAGCTGGCATGAATCACCTTCTGGAGGGTTAGTGTCTTATTCTGTCTCTAAAAAAAGTCTAAAGTTAAAGTTTGGGAGGTAAATCCCAGCCTAACTAGATTATTTTAAACTACATAATGAGTCCCTTTTGTTTCTCCCTCTAAACATTCATTGAAATGGCCTTGCACACTATGGTAAAACGTTAACCCCAGATTTTTGGTGAGCATTCTTTTGTAGCTTTCACAGTTCGTGCAGGAGACCTTTCCCAACACATGTACATTCATTGCCTCAGGAGGAATTTCATCTGTTAAGCTCTGAGAGGACTGTAGGCACCAGTGGTCCCAGTTTGCTGATGATTCAGGGTCTTTTTGGCAACAACCACCCAGCCACAGCTTGTTAGACAGAGCATGCTGGCTGAATGACTTGCATGCAACATGTGTGGTATGTGCTAGAATCTGCAGCCTTTGCAAGGTGGAAGCTGTTCAGAGCCAAGTTCCTCATCCTTGCTTGCAGAATTGATAATGTCATTCAGTGACACCAGCTGGTGTTCTTGTATGGGATTACAGATTGCAAGTGAATTCCTGCAAGGTGGGAAAGAGTTCCTGTAAGAACTACCATTCTTTTCCCAGTTTGGTCTAGATCTGGTAAGTGTGATTTCTTTTCATGAGTTCTAGAGGTGCCACTTTCCTCTTGTCTTCAAAGCTGGCATTTTGTACCCCAAAAGTTATGGCAGTTATACAGCATGTGTGTTCCATACATTTACCCCAAAGAAAGGAGCTATTCACGAAGCTTAGTGAATCTTATCCAGGTACTATTATCATGTCAGGCAAATACAATCCAGCTGAAGCCATAACAGAGACAAGGGTAGCTGTACCTTCTGCAGTGATTATGACTTACTTTTTGGTGGCCATTATGGAGGCATAGAAGGCAAACCCAGTAAAATGTCCTTTTCATGAGATAACTTAGGATGATCACTTTCCTCACAGTGGTCTTGATGAAACATTAGTAAGGGAATTTGAATGTGTCCAAATGTCTTCTCTACACCATCTATTCTTCGGACTAGACTCATTGATAAATGATAGAGAACAGGTGTCATGGTGTGGTTTCAGCAGGAAGATTCTATCTTACTCTTTAGCTGAAGTTTTGTTGTTTGAGTTCTCTTATAGCAATGATGTTGTCATTCACTATGAATGTGGCTGTGAGATTTGGCGGTTCTTCTCTGGTCTCCAACTTTCTGCTCCAAGCAAGGGTTAGTATGTTTCTCATCTGCTATGAAAACTACTCCTTTTCTGATATATTTACAACCTCTTCCTTTCTGTAGGTATCTGGAGAAAAAAAAATTAAAAAGAGGATAATTCCGTTTAGTCATCTGGACACGAAATTTCTAGTAGTGTCTAATCATCAAACCATTTATGTAAATGTTGTATATGTACCTGCTTCTCTATTCTCTGAAGTAAAATTAGTAATAACTCATAGATCCAGCTGCCTGCCTATTCTACAGTATTTCCAATAAAGCTGCAGCGTCTTCTCAGTTTTTTTTGACATTAGGTATCTCCCTGATTTCAAGTTATATATTGTATGGCTGCATTGTATTGCTCTTGTCTCAGAGGAGTGCTCCAGTACTCAAATTAGACAGTTACCCACAGTTCCTTGTCTGAAATGCTTCCAAAGGAGCTTGAAGACTTAAGGTGGAAATTATTTTCAAGCTGCTCTAAGAAAATTCTTCATATATGACATTGTGGTTGGGTTATAATGACGGCGTCGTTCAGAACTGCAATTTGATTGCAAATCTGAGATTCACTCAGAGGCATATTCTATGCATTAATATCCCAAGCTTACAGCAGATTGGCCTTAGATTATTTCAAAGTTGCATGAATGATAGTTTTTGGATTTTCCTATTTGGCAGAGTGCTTGTTGGCTTTTCTCCTGCTGCTTAATTCCAGGGATGGCATGCTTATACTTCAAACTCTCAACAGAATTGCAGACATTGTGAAAATTGAAGAACTTTACCAGCATTGTACATGTAGGAACAGAAATCCCCCTGTACTCCATTATTGAGTTTTTACTTTGGTAAGCCTCTTGGAAAAACTCCTGCAGTGGAAAGGTTGTTGCCTATAAAAGAAGACAAACAACCCAAAGACTAAGAGTACCTGATTCAAATTTTGACTCAGATGACAGCTTACTGTCTTCTCTCACAGACAAGCGAGTGTTCATAGAGTTGAATGGAGGTACAACAATTGCAAATGTTAAAACATTTAAATAATCTAGCACTCTTGATTTAATTCCTTTCTATATCATTCTTTCTCATCTGGATGTGTGAGTCTGTCTGGGTTAGTCACTTTTAGGATTACTGGATTTTCTTTAGAAGCGTAGTTGGGATCATTCACCCCAAGCTCTTCATGATCCTTCGTGTTTAAATTGATTCTGCCTTGTTTCTATCAAGATCCAATAATGAGACAGAAATACCATCTTATGCTTGTAGACAGGAAAAAAAGCATTTAGATGAAACATAGTGGTTTGGAGATGGAAGGGCCTTATAGTGTGCATTGTATTGAAAATGAATGCTTTCCTTCAGCAAGGTAAGATTTTGTTAGGACAAATTTATTAAGTTGATCGTAACTCCACAATTTCTCTTTTTGTGACTTCATAAACACTTACAACTGTATTTCCTTTCTGTAATTCTGTCAACGAATATTTTTATTTCTTTTATGCTAATATGACTTGAGGTAAGCATTATGTCAATATGATTGTTTACCCTTAAAGCATCACATGCTTATAAATAGTAAATTTAACAGTGCGGTATCAGGGCACAGTTAGAATCTACTGGATCCCAATATTTTTTAACAGGAGTGCTCCAAAATAACAAAATCAGCTTCCTATCCGTGCTATTTTTATCATCTTTATCTTCTTGGCAGTGCTAATACCCTTTGAGCTGACCAGGTGTTCACCTCTGTTCTGTTTGACTGGGTAATTAGCAAACTGTGCATTCCTCAAGGCAAATATGCTTTGTCATCTTTAACACAGGCTGGCTTGAAGATAAATGCAGAGAATAGGTCTGCTGTTGATGGGGTAAGCCAGGCAAGTTCCCAGTATGGAGGATGTTAGTGGGCTAAGTACCTTAAAACCAGTGATCTCCCAGCATTTTTAATGCTTTACTGCTCTAATTTGTTGGCAACACCCTCTGTAGAGCAGCACACCTTTAACGCATCTGGGTTTTGCTTCGTAGACTGTCCGTCCTGTTATTTTAACAAGAGTTTCTGATGCTCGGGGGGGAAATGATTCAATGTTCTGTTCATTTCTGCTGACACCCTGAGGATTTTAGCAAGGCAAGAGTGAAAAAACCTTTGGGTTGCAAAAAGAAGTAAAAAGTACCAGAGAAACTGGTGCTTCTAAGCAATCCGTTCAAGGAGCATATAAAGCAGTTTGTTTAGTGTCCTAGATAGATGTTGTATCTTTAAATAATGAATAGAACAGTACTTAAGTCCCAGTTTCCAGAATGAATAGACAGCTTTCCTTGATAATTCCTGGAATTCCTTGATAAAGATGCTTTTGAAGAAATGGCATCTGAAAAGACAGTTCAGGAAACCAATGGCCATTTTCTCGGTGGAGAAGAACAATGTGTGGAGGGTCTTCTTAATTTTTTTTTTCTTTTTTTTTTCTTTCCCTCTACCATTTTAAAGAATCTCAAAGAGTGGATCTTAAAACGCCCAGAAGATGGGATCAGTGTTTTACAACCTGCCACGTGCAGTTGAGCAGCGCTTGTTAAGGGCTGACTGTTTTAGAAATCCACTTGCTCGGGACACAGGGTTAAGCAGATTTTTGCACTACTCCCGTTTTTATGGTGGGCAGACTCATCAGCTGAGTGGCCATAGACATCCTGACTCTTTTCAGTGCACTCACAATATCCCCATTAATACTAATTGGAATCACCCACAAGCACAAGAGATGGAGGGACTTCTCTATATGTTCAAACAAACATTTTCTTGATCATTCCTTATTCTGTTCCACTGCAACAGGAAGTTTCTATTCAGTAAATGCTTACCTCAGTTTTGAAAGGATGTATTTGATAACTGGAGGGGGGCAGGTGGAGGAAGAAGCAAAAAAGGAGGGAGAATGGGTCAGAGCCTAAAACTGAAAGTCAATAATTAAGTGTACATAGTGGGTAGGATAAAGGGGGATTGTTCACAGCAGACATTCATGTTGATGACTCCAGTTAAGCACAAATTATTTTGAATAGTGAGTTGTACATAAGGAGGTGGGTGTGAAGATCTTTCAGAGAATGAAAGGTTGTCTCTTAAAGTCACTATTCTAACAAGATAGAAAAGATGCCTTCTTGGAGGTTTTGGTCTTTCCGGTTTGATGTCTAGGAAACTTGAATTTTCCCAACATCATGCCCTCTCTCACCTGGCAGATCTTGAGTCCTGTAGCAGATGGTTCAGATATTTCTGCAACAAGTGCATGCCTTCGTCATACTCTGTGTTCAGGAGTGGAAACTGGGTACATTGCAGAACGAGTAAGAACTATCACAACTTCTTTCATTCAAAATTTAAAACAGATAAAACCAAACCATTGCTTCTAGCAATGTTCCAGCTTGAGGATCAAAAAGAAAGTAATCTTTCAAACCTGAAGCTACTTCCCCTTTCCTTGTTTTACCAACCCTCTTCGATGAAAAAGCTCTAATTTTCTGCCCCCACAACATTTATTAAGAATTATTTGCAAAGGAGGAAAGGGCCAAATAAAACTAGGACACAGTGTGGGGTTTTTTTCTAAACTATTTCCCCTGCCCCACTATTCTTACCATTTTCAATCAAACTCAGAAAGTTTACAATAACCTCCTCACAAGAGTTTTATCAAAAAGAGAAAGCCTTCCTCCAGCTGTAATGTGTGATGGACAGCAGGATCCTTCAAAAAACTCAGCTTTATTTTTTGTGGAGGAAAAAGAAAAGGAAGGCAGGGAGTAAAATGGGAATTTCATTTCACAGCAGTATTTGCTTCCCCAAATCCAGACAGCTATAGCTCATGCCTTCAGTAAATTATCTCTTAGAATAGAAATACATCTACAATAATAATATGAAATTTACTCCTGTTGGAAATGTTCAATTTATGGTCAATATTTTTCACTAAACCTGGAAAGTGATAGTATAATTTAGATGAATCTGGGGAAAACTTCAGCAGCAGAAGGATCCACTTACCCACTTGGCGGTCTTTTGGGATTTTGCCTCCACGGTTTAGGCCCACATTTTCTCTTCACCAGGGCTTGGTGCACTTTAGAGTCCAATGCCTAGGCTAGCTAGAGACAGTCTTTTCAAGAACAGACATGTGTCCACCTCTTTAAGGCCTGATGTGACCAGTCTGTCTCTACATTTCATGCCACGGCACAGAAGCTACATTGTCTGTGGCTGATCATTTCCTTGAACTGCCACCCAGTGTTGTCTCTGCTGACGTTGACCAGTCTGGCCGCATAGGGTTGGGACTCTGTGAGGTTGTCTCTGGTTCCCCATGACCGGTATTCATGTTTAAATATATGACATTTGTTCCTAGTAGCACTTTATCAGTGCTTCAGGTGAGCACATATCTTAAATGCAAGCTTTGAGACTAAGGATATTTATATCTCCTACCTGTTTAACAGATTTCTTACTTTCACATGGGAAGACTCAGAGAGGAGTTTGAAAATGTGGTCTTTGAGTAATATTTCTGACCTGCTGGTGGTTACAGAACCACAGCAAATTTTTTGTAGAAGGTTTTGCCTGTTGGATATCATTGCAGAAATGCCAAGAATCGAATAATGGTACCTGACCTTCCCATCCTCTCCCCCTAAGCCTCAGCACAATGCTCAGGGAAAGAGCCTTCTGCTTCATCCTGTTGTCAGGTACAACCTTCTCCTCCTTGTCACGGGAGTGAGGAGGCAAGAGTGACTAACTTCATCCTCCACTGTGCTGACAAACTCTAGTGGAGGCAAGGCTCAGTGCCTGGAAATTAATAAATGAATAATTTTATTAATAAATTAATGAAATTAATGATCTTGTAAGTCAAAGTGGATAGCAGTTTGGGCAAGTGGACTGGGATGTTTCTGTAACTTGGACTTTCGTCTCTCCAAATGCTCAATATTTGGATGATGGGAGAGAGAGACCTGACAGACCACATTAGATGACACCAACCCAAAAATTCCTATGGGGAATTTCTTCATATCCTGTTCATTGGAAGGATGTGACAGGCTGTGAAATAAGGTGAGAGAGGAAATGGCAGACCTACTGAAAACTCCCAAGGCACAAGCCTCCCTGGAGGTGTTGAAATGCTGGATTGTTGACTGCTTTAGAATGACTTTTTTTCTGTCTCCCTGTTGCAGTTGTGCTCTCTTTCATAAGTAATTAATAATAATTTAGACAAGAAGAGACACAGTGATTATAGTGCCTTGTGTATTCATCTGGGGTGAAGGACAGTGTCAACTCTTTCCTCTGCCTGATTCATTACAGGGATCTTGGTGTGGATTTCCTACATTCCTAGGTAGTTACTGGTTTCCCTACTCATTTTGCTTGATAGTCTTGAGCAAATGTAACTGGTTTGTTCCTTGGTATAAAATCTGGAAGTCTTACCTCTTATGCTCTTCATGAAGTAAATGGACAATATGATGTTAAGCAGTATTATTGGATGTCCAGTGTATAATGTATATAAAAATACAAACTTTCTTGTACAGTGCCTGAGCTCACAAATTTAAAGGGGATTTTTAACTTCATTTTTATCTGCTTGCACATAACTTGAAAGAAAAGCATTACAAATAAGAAGTTGTATCACATTAAATTGGATGGTCAAACTGAACAGAAGGAGGATTTCTCAAAAAATGACTTCTGGTCTAGGAGAAAGTAGTAGAGAAAGTAGATAAACACAAAGAACAGTGATCCAAACCCTCTGAAACAAAAATGAAAGCTGGTATATATAAATGTTTTATGGAAGGGTCTGAGTTTGTGTATTTTCAAAGATGATCTGTTCCTTGAAATAGTACAGTAGTGCTTCGTAAAATGGTTATGGAGTTGGAATCTGAGCAGTTCCCCAGTAATCCTGCTGTGGAGGACATCTTTATCTATACTTGTGTGTGACCCAAGGGACAGTGGCAATGCTCTACCCTTTTGTGAGGTTTATGAGAATTTTATTAATATTTTATTTGCAGTTAACGGATGTTCCACCAATTTTCCTCACGTGCTAATAAGCATTTGCTAAATTTTTAATTTCCATGGCTGCAAACTGATAAATTGTTTCTAATAAAACCCTTCAAAAACATCTGTTTTTTTTCTTTCACAAGCTTCAAATGTATTTTTAGACACAGCAAGGGAAAAGGACTTTGCAAAGTTTCTGTATTTTTCCAGTGGAACATTTTCAGTAGCAGCCATTGAGTCTGGCTGCTACTGGTGTGTGCACAACTATGTTCACTCTCACAGACAAGGTTTTCTGCAGACATTTCAGATTTCAGACTCACCACTTGGTATTTCCCTGATCTGCTTCTCACTGCTGTACCAGATGTTCCACTGGTGGCTGCACACCCCCATGTATTTGCAGTTTTTATGTTGTAAACACTGGAGGTTGAAAGAAAAGTAGAAATGATCGCACTGTCATACAATTTAGAGAGCTCAAAAATGTTTTCTGGAAGTCTCCTCACAGAACTGTAAGGAATACTTACCAGGAAATTCAGACTTGGGAAACAGCTCGTGATAGATGCCTTTGTAGTCTAAAACACATGGTAAACTTTCTGCTGATCTAAAAGAATTCACTTTGGGAGTGGAAACCTTTACTTCCTTTGCAAGAAGAAATCTGGGCGAAAATGTCCGCAATGTTCTGTGAAGGGCTGACAAAGAAGGAAAAACAGCAGATCATTTGCTATTTCATCTAAATAATTTTTTACCATGTTGCACTGAGATGAGGTGAATAAAGCCCAGTGCAGAGTTGGCTTTAATTTTGCTCTTGCCTTGACCAGGCCTAGAAAAAAATCTGTGAGGTGTTAGAAAAGAAAGATGTAAGACTAACACACTGCTGAAAGGTACTGCAGTTCTTACTGGTCAAATGTGTTTCAAATCAATTCCGTTTTGATGTATTGCTGCTTGTATATTTAATACTACTTGAAAATATCTATGCTTTGTCCATGCCAGACAAACTGGACTTTTTCTCTTTGTACTGAATTTGAACATCACAATGTAAAATTGGTAGTGATTACCTACATATGGCACCACAACAGAAAGTCTATGCTAGAAATGGTTTTAATCTCAGTTTAGCAGCACTGATACAAATTATGACTGATGCAAAAATCTGTCTGAGAATGAATTTATATCTAGTAATTTCGCTGTGATTATTTGTACCTGTTCAAATTTCTACTCCTTCTCTCTCCATTTCAATGCTACATCTTCCAAACACAGCCAGGCTGAGGATAGCCTAAAAGAAGAATCTTGTAACAGAACCATCTTTGCAGTTTACTGTGAACTTACTCTCTCCATAGGGAAGACCCCTTCCCCATAATTGTACAGAATCCAGTAATTCTGAAGAGATTTGTAAAATACTTGCTCTGATTTTAAAAAATTTTAGTTCTTGAAGAGACTGTTGTGCTTTAGCTATATACTACTACTTAAGGAAGGAAAAGGGTCCAAAACCACACAGGATAATCTTTTCCTCCAGGAATTTTAACTGAGTGCTAACAGTAGCTTCTCAGGAATAACTCAACCTACAGTGTTAACTAGTGAGAACTTGGAGAAAAATCCATGGATAGTGTTGTCTACCTCTTCTAAAAGTTTCGTCTGAGCTCAAAAATGCAATGTAGCAAGTCTGCTGAAAAATCAAAACTTGACTCCATGCTATGAATTGGAATCAAGAAATGTTTTTGTAATACTTTCAGCTGATAGCTCCTGTAACAACCACAATGTAAAATCCCTCATATAAATAAAGGTATTTAAAAATGCACAGTGAGTGCTAGCTGGCCTGACAACCTGTGTTTGAAGTGTGTTGGACAAAGGTGCCTCAAATGTGTGTGCAAATGCACAAACCTGTGCACACACAGTTAATGGCTTTTCTTTTCTTTCCTGGAACAAAGCTCTTTCAGCACATTGAGTTCCTTGTGTCAAAGTGAATTTTCAAGTACTGCTGGTTTAGATAGCACTGACCATATCAAATAGTGTTGTTTGATCCTGTCCATTTTGAAATCTTTAACATCTACCACTGAAGTCAGCCTTTTTCCTTCCCTTGTGCATCCTCCATACCTTCCCACCTTTGTAATGAACTTCTTTGGCTGAACTTCAGCACTTCAATATCAAGTTTAATGAAAAAAGGGAAAAAAAGCATCCAAAGATGGGCAACAAACCTGGTGAAGGATCTAGAGAATAGTCTTTTGAGGAGCAGATAAGGGGACTGGGATTGTTTAGCCCAAAAGAAAGGAGGCTCAGGGGAGACCTTATCACTCTCTGTGACGACCTGAAAGGAGGTTGTAGTGAGGTTGGGGTTGGTCTCTTCTCCCAGAAATAGGACAAGAGGAAATGGCCTGAAGCTGTACTTAGATTGGATATTAGGAAATATTTCTTCACCAAAAAAGCTATGAAGCATTGGACGAGGCTGCCCAGGGAAGCGGCTGAGTCACCATCCCTGGAGATGTGTAGATGTGGCACTTAGGACATGGTTTAGTGGTGAACTTAGCAGTGTTAGGCTGGACTCTATGGTCTTAAAGGTCTTTTCCAACCTAAATGATTCTATGATGCTGTGATTCTTTTTAAATCAGTCACATTTCCTGTCTTGTTTAAGAGACAAATCTGAGCTACAGCAGATTCAGTTCCTCACCTTTACAAGTTACATCAAGCTGCTTTTGCCTTTATCCCTGTGTTCCCTTGTCCTGCAGGTATGGCAGAAGAAATATTAATTTTACTCCTGCAGCAACCAGTCATTTCAAACCCTTACTTCTGCTGAGACTCTTGGGCTCGGCCCCGTTGAATTGAGGGGACTCAAACTGGCAAGTTTGCAACAGAGATTGTTTGGAGTCACGTTAATGGAACTGTTATTGAATATAACTCAGAGGGTTCAACTTTTATTGGAAAAACAGGGCATTTTGGCAGAATACTTTCATCATCTCCATGGTATTTTTCTTCAGGAACTGCAGTGGGTGGTTTCTAATATTGCTGTCGATGAACACGTACACTACACATAACTGAAGGTTACAAGACATGCTTTTGCATGATGAGTGTCCCTTACATCCCCCACAGACCTTTAAGCTGTTCTTTGGAAGAACTAAGCTAGGTATTATGTCTCTTGCTGCTGTTGCTTACGATCCCTGCTGTGGCCATGCATGCCACTACAGAGGCCCAAAGGTTCAGGTACTACAAGTGTATAAGCTCAGCTTCCCACAAGGATAGCTGCTGATCACTGCTAGGGAGCAAAATCGGGTGACTAATAACCATGTGCCAAATGTAAAGTGTTGTGTTCATGGAATAAAGACACCCAGAGCATGCACTGCTAGTTCCTGGGGCCCTTTGGTTATGACAAGAGTACATGAATACTCAAATTTTAACAGAACAAACACCTATTTAGAGCAGCATCCAGTAGATTTCTATTTTCTCTATTTTTCTGTCTGTTTAATCTGCTGATATTTCAAGTACATGGCCAAGCATGGGGGAAAAAATGGATTCCCCTCCCCATGAAGACATACTTCTTTAAATATCCTGGTAGTTTACACTAACTTCTTTTCCATGTGCTACAGCTGTTTATTAATTTGTTTCTTCTGGGCTCCTTCCTCTATTCCTGCTTCCTTCTCACCCATGGGAAAAGTGACTACTTTCTTGTCACTTCCGTAATATTAATGTTTGCATTACTGGAAAAAAAAGTCAATGTTTTCCTGGTCTTTCTTCTCTGCAGGAAATAAAAAAAAAAAAAAAAAAAAAAAAAAAAAAAAAAAATTAATTTCTTTTTATTTTGTCCCTTATATTTCTGTCCATGGCATATTTCAAGAACATATCTTTCATTCTAGGAATGGGTGTGTTTGAAATTCGGCTGGAAACTCTGTCATAGCCTAGCAAGTTGATTCTGATATCACTTTAAAATCTATGAACACAAGCGTGTAAAAGTCAAGCCGCTTTCACAGGAATCCTAATTTGTATCTTAACACATTCTGCGATGCATTAATAGCTTAGATTGTACTTGCCAGGTAACAGAATTTCTTGTAGTGAATTTTTAATTTCATTATATATATGAAAAAGTATATTCTTCTGTGATTACAATAAATTTCATGTGCAGTCAAAATTCTTTTCCGAAAGATTTCTTGGATCTGTAGGCTACATCCTGCCTTTCAGACATGGATCCTGCAGAATAATAAAGACTATTTAAGATTCAGGCAGAACCTTATGGGTGGAAGAATAAATGTTCATATTGAAACACATGGGCAAACAGGATCTCCTTGAGTGTGTAGTAGCAAGAGTTTGGATTTGTAGTACCTCAATACTCATGCTGGGAGACAAATTCTGCTGTCTGAGCTAACTCTGTTATGGATCCATTTTCCTTGGTTTTGACCTGAGGAAGGACGTTTGGGAATCTGATAAAAAAATAAAAGGAAAAGTGAAAGGAAGTTCTAACTTGAAGAAAAAAGTGTGTCATTTTGTGTGATGGGCTTCTTTGTTTTCTTTCTGGATTTTCTCTACCAAAATGACTGAAAATGTTAAGCGATTCTCCCCCTGCAAGCAAATACAACTCAAATTCTCACAAAAGGCTTCAACTACTGTCCACATAAGGATCTGGTCCTATATAGTCTGAATTGTCAGCTAGTAAAGACTGAGAGCAGCCAACTTCTGTACCACTCCTCTGTACCCTTTATCTCAAGGAGGGTATGGGGTAAATATGACCAGATCATGATGATGCTTTGTTTTGTTCTGGAAGCTGTATGGTCTGCCCAGTGTGCTGCTCATCCACCTTGTGAAGATGAGTCTGTGACTTTCTGCTCAGCTCTAAAAGTACACAACAGGCCTTAAATCTAAGGAGAACCACACACATCTTCTCTCTCCCCTCTCACACACACAGGCAATGGGAGAACACTTGACAATCTAGTTTCACCATAGCTAATCACTTCTCTCTGCAGGGAAAGTTAGGCAAGTTCTGTAGCTGTGAGTCACAGTTGACACCAACCATCTGGCTCCTCAGTCTCTCCTCATTCAATGGCACTTCCCTTCCATTAATTGTTCCAAGGCCATTTCTATTTTCCATTAGCCCTTGCTCTTAAGCAGATGGTTTGAAACAAATCTGTTCAACAATATATATATAAATTTACAGGCAAGCAAGGGCTGTGGGGATGGCTGAAACTACTAAAGAAAATGTTGACTTCACTTGGATGTGGAAATTAATATTCCTATTCCTTTGGACAGGAAAATTTTTCCTGGTCTCTTTAGGTTCCTTGTAGCTGTGCCTCCCTGCCACAAGGTCTGTACTTGTGTGCTAATATGAATTCTGCCCTCCTTTTCGAATATAATCAGAAGGAAATTAATTCCTTACTAGGTGCCTGAACTTGTTTAATTTTTACAGAAATCTCTATAACTCTCCTTTAAGTTCCTCTTTCCAAATAATGATATATACAAATAGAGGTGATAGGAAGTGTTCACCTTTAAAAGTATTGTTATTTTCAGAGAGCAGACAACAGGAAAATATTTTCACTTGCATTTTTTGTTTCTTGCTACAATCATCCCTGTTTTTACCAGCTTTATAAACCATTAGTGTTTTTGCTGCAATGTTCCTTCATAAACTAGAATGCAGATCAGCTGAAAACATGACATGGTTAAACTGAAGGTAACAAAATTCTTGATGCAGTAGCAGATGGTTAATCAGGCAATATCACTGCAGGAGCAAATTATGTGCCACTGGCATCAGCACCTGTAGCTTTGTACCCAGGCTTTGAATAAGAAATGTCAAGCATTGTACCTTTAAGTTTATGTTCTGACTGTAATCACAAGATAGGCATCTGCAAGTACAGGTTCTGCTTTGAAAATGCAATTCAATGCTCAGGTAAAAAGGTTCAAGTGCAAACTTTGCCAGTATATGTGCGATTTCTTTTTTCTTTTCTCTTTTTTTTTTTGGAAACAGAAGTTGGACTGTGGGACTGGTATGGGGAAGGGAGCAGGAAGGTTTTTGTGACTATGTGTATTATGGTAGTTCATGATTCAAAGAGAACTGAACCTGTTCCCAGTGATTCTGAGAGTATTCATGACTCTGCACTTGAGGATAAACATGAGGATAAACATAGGTGAGTGGCTCACAGTAGAAGGCCCATCTAGCCCAATAATTTCCTCTTCATCTTGTGTGCTGCTGATCAGCAGGAGAGATCTACATAAGAATATGAAAAGTAAGAGGAAAGGAGGTATTCTTGTTGGGATCAGATGAAAACCTACACTGCTTCCATTGTTTACTCACACTGCACTGTCCTGTGTTGCGTGAATATGTTCATTATATTTCTGCTCACTACTTTTTTCTTTGTCTTCCCAGTTTTGCTTGTAGAGCGTTTAACACAACAGGGAAATACTTGCCATCAGGATCTGATGAAAATATAATTGTCTTTTGGAAGAGCTCTGTATCCTATTTCTTTATCTAGGGGAGCTGTTGCTGCTTTCTCCTCTCTTTCTGGTCCAGCTGGGATACAGGAATATGCACTGAGTTCTTTTCAACACAGAAGAGATAAATTAATTTTCTGCTACAGAAATCCAAATTATTGATGCAGAAAAGTCATTTAAATACTGTCCCCATCTCAACTGTGGAGGAGGATTGGTTAGTGCAAACACAAATATGTCAATTTTCTCTTCTCATTAAAAATCCTGTTCTTTAGAATGCATGTGGGTAAACAGAAGGTAGGAGTTTTCCCAAAGGAGGTAAATCAAAACATGGGCTAGATCAAACTTGTGAATATAGAATCATAAACTAGTTTGGAAAGGAAGGAACATTCAAAGATCATCTAGTTCCAATCCCCCTGCCATGGGCAGAAACACACTCCACTGGACCAGCTTGCTCATAGCCCCATCCAACCTGGCCTTGCACTTGGCCTTGTTGAACTTCTTGAGACTCACATGTGCCTGACTCGAGCCTTTTAAGGTCCCTCTGAGTGCCCCTTCTCTCTGTCAAATCAACTCCACCACACAGATTGTTGCCATCTGTAAACTTGCCAAGGATCTATGTTGTTGGTGAACGTATTAAATAGTACTGGTCCCAGTACGGACCCTTGAGGAATACTGCTCCTTACTGATTTCCACTTCCATATTTTAGGAATTCACTTTAACTCTTTGGATAAAGACATCCAGCCAAATCCTTATCTATCTGACAGTCCATCCATCAAACCGTATCTCTCCAATTCGGAGGTAAGATTGTTGTGGAATGCCATTTCAAAGTCTGACAGAAGTCCAGGTAGGTGACATCCATAGCTCTTCCCTTGCCCACTGATACAGTCACTGCATTGACTGTCAAGCACCATTATCAGGCACCATTTGCCCTTTGTGAAGCCCTGTTGGCTTTTTTAATCAAGCTTCTGTCTTCCATACGTTTCAACTCACCTCTCAGGAGGATCTGTTCCATGATCTTACTAAGCATAGAGGTGAGGATGACAGGTCGGTAGTTCTTTTTTGCCCTTTTTAAAAATGAGTGAGAGGTTTTCCACTTCTCCAGTCACTTGGGATTTTGCCTGACTGCTGTGACTTTTCAAATATGAGAGTGTTTTGGCAACTATATCCTCCAATTCCCTCAGGACCCTGGCACCCCAGGATCCCACAAATTTCAGGGTTCCCAGGTGGTCTCAAAACTGACATTCTCCTATGATGAGAGACAGTGGGACCAACATCTCATCATCACAGCCAGGGTGAAGGAGAAAAACTATGTTACTTGGACAAGCAGTATTTCATTTTGACACTCTCCGCAAGGTCCTTTTTCGCTCATTACACGCAGATCAAAACAACTCTTCCTTACCCTCTTCCTGGGAGACACATTTTCTGTGTGTCTTACAAGGCTGCATTGTAAAAACTGCAGTGCATGATGATATGAAGACACAATCATGATGGCACTGAAAAGGACCTGAAGAGGCAAGGTTGTGGGTCAAGATGAGAAAGATGAGGTTATTTTCAATGGGACAGAGAAGACTCCTCTAAACAGCACAAACTAGAAGGGCTTGTTTAGTATTTGGGCTTGAAGGAGGGATATAGTTTTGGTGTTACATAGTCAATGATACTTCACTGCTGTTCTATGATACTGTATAAGATAACTGGGTAAATTGTAATAGTCTCTGCAGAAATCTAATATCTTCCCTATTTTTTCATTGGGAACAATACTTTTTACAGGGTTATGGATTTATTATACATAGGATAGAGAGGGGATGACTGTATTTTGACACTGATGTTGAGAGGATGAAGGGATCTGTGCAGACAGAGGATCTGTGCTCTATTGTTTGTTTGTAGTGTGAATCTCATGAGCCAGGCTTACTATGTGTGTGTGTGAAATAAAAATTATGTCTCAGGATCCATCTGCCATCAAAATTAGAGTACTAGTCATAGTATTCCTCAAATTCCTTACCGAAGGCTTGAACCTTTTTAAAAGACTTGAAGAGGATGTCTTGTAATGATAATGCCAAATGTAGCATTTTAGGAGTTACCAAGGGAACTTGTTTATTTTTATGTATTTTGTTACACTGAGAGACTGGTACTTATAGATATATAAGACTGGAAAAAAACAGACAGTGTTTTGAGAAAAATACCAAAGGCTCCCTGCATGGTTCTTAATGTACAAAATCCGTATAGCCTGCACTGGACTTTGGATAAAGCCGTTTGCCCCCATGATGTGGTACCTGTTTCTCTCATCTGTAGTCTGCTCATTAAAGAAGCTGTGGGGGTGCTGGAGTAAATAAGTAGCTGCTTTGCTAGACACACCTTGAAGGCAAAGTCCTGTGAGATATATTGATGTGGTTTACAGTTTGATTCAAGGCCACTTTCATGCCTACTGAGAGGATCTCTTGTGTTAAAGCTGTTGTCCCTCTAGCTATCCAAAACTGGGCTGGAAAGCACCATCAAGTTAGACAGGTCCGAGAATAAAAGATAATAATAAAAAAAAAATATATAAATATATTCTCCATGTACGTAGGTACCCACCCACAGACAACGTTGTTTTTATGGATGTGGTCTCATCTTCATGTGTCATTGCAGAAGGGCTTGAAGTTTGATTGCAGCTTGGCACAAAAATCTTTGAAAACAACCAATCAAACAGTTGTGCCAAACCAATCAAAAGTCAGTGCCCACTCCTGCTCTGATCTATTTTAACCACTGGTACCCACAATGATCTTGCACATGTACTTGGATTCTTGTAGTATCTGTGCCGTAGTTTGTGTTGCTGAGCACTCTGCTGCTGATCTGCCTAGTCTACCTAGGGATGGATGAACTGGGCTCATAATGAACGTATTTCTTCATTCAGGAAGGATAAAGATGTCTGTAATGAGTAACCTGTATTTCTGCACTGACTGAGATGCGTCTCATTATAACATTCTGAGGGATGAGAGATTGCTCATCTTAGAAAGAAGTGATTCATGATGCTTTAGAAGGAACTTTGACTCAAATTCCAATGCATTTTCAGAAAACTTGACACCTTCCTCATCATATAGATGTGTGAAAGTATGGCTGCATGCTGGAATCATAGCTCCTTCACGAGCCAGAGCAACAGGTGATTACTCATCCTGTTTGAAGGCTCTCCATCTTTGTTCTATTAGCAGGACACATCTGGTACTTCCAGGAATGGTTGTTATATACAAGGTATTCTCAGTAAATCTTCTACTCTTCTTGGTAGCAGCAAAGTACCAGTTTAAATGCTGTTCTAGCTTTGGGCTTTGGTCTTCCAAAAAGTGAAAGGATGTGATAGAGGGTAGCAGGCGATATTGTAAAATATCCCAGAAGAAAAACTGAGTTGATAAAGTCTAAATTCTGTAGGAAAAGAAGTAGTGATAATTGTCTTCAAAACATGTCAACGAGAAAGGGAATAGACCGTGCTCTGCTCGTTAGGGATGGGACAAAGATTTGCAGGTTGCAATCACAGTAGCAGAAATTTCACTTTAATATTAGCACAAACTTTAGTTCCAGGACCACTGACACAGGCGATAAGCTACGGGATGTAAGAGAGGAGATACACTGACAGTTTTTAAGTTGATAGGTAGACATATATCTGTTGGGAGGGATGGTTTCAGAGACACCAGGGAGATCTTCGTGGTTCAATCATCTTTTTGGGAACTTCTTTGTGCAATTTTTCACACAGTCAGGAATACGCTTAATCTACTCACCTCTGAGTCTTCCTCTCAGGGACTGGATGTTTTGACATTCTTTGATTTCCCAGAACTTCCATGGCAGCTGGTCTTCGGTAAACATGCCAGATGTTATTCAGACATGACATGGGGCAAATATTACACTGTTGTTCAGCACTTTTCAGCCAAAGATCCCAAAGCAGCTCATCCTCAAATTGCAGAAAAGGAAAGCAAAGAACATGAAGGTGGAATGAACTGTGCAGCATGATCCTCAAGGCTGTAAATGCAAGACATAGCCTTGCTCATTAGACCTTGAGGTGGTGTAGTCTGAGGATGGGGCTGCAGTACAAAAGACAGAGTGAGACAAATTGACCACGTAGGTATAGTTATCAAGACCTATTCCCAGAGGAAATCTTTCCAATGTTGATATATACCTGATGGGGAAAGCTAAGGAAGATGGAGCAAGACTCTTCAGCGACAGGACAGGAGGCAATGGGCACAAATTAAAATATAGGAAATTATGTGTAAAGATAAAACTTGTTATCCTAAGGTTGATTGAACATGGGGACAAGCTGTGTAGAGAGATAGTGGAGTCTCCATTTTTGGAGATCTTAAAAAAGATGATGGGTGGAGTCTTTGGCAAACTTCTTTAGCTGACCCTCCTTTGTGTAGGAGAGGTTGACTACATGACCTAAGAGATCCCTTCCCACCTCAGTTATCCTTTGATTCTGCAAAATGTTTTGGGCACTGTTTTTCTGCAAATGCAGGATTTAATTCTTTCTGCCTTTCCTATATACATTTCTGTATTTATTAGATTTTTGTGGCCATGTAACTATGGTATATGGATATACTTATTCTGGTGAATTTTCCAACTCTTTGTACCCACAAGTTACTTTTGATGGTCTATTGTTATGACTATAATACAGTAGTTTGAGGGCCTGAAATATATAACATTAAATGAGTGCTTTTAGTTGCCTGTTTCATCACAAGGCCATTGTCAAGCAGGAACAAATATCTTGTGTTTGGTAAATTAGAAATTGTTAAAAGGGTGGACATGGTGGCCATGCCCTGAGCTTGCTCTTTCTTTGTGAGAAATACTGATTGAGAGTGATAAATGGCATATGCAGCTGGAGGAAGCTCTTTGTGAATGACATTTCTTTCTTCCATGAATCAGTGTGCACTGTCCTGGTGCTCAGCAGGAACAAATATCAGCCTCCACAGTCTCAAATGCAATTCCAGGTTGGCTGCTTGTGATAATTCCCCTCCAGCTGACAGCCTTTAGGATAGAGAATAACCTCGATACATAAAAGAACTGAAACTTTTGTCATCTTCAAATCCAAAGTAGTTGAATCAGTTGGTGTCAGTCCAACCAGACAACCAAAATAGTGTGTCTGTTCATCAGAAATGGTTTCCAGCTTCAGCTGGTGCTACAGGGCCAGTTTGGAAATAAGGTTTGCTTGTTGTCTGTGGTCAGGTTGGGGGGGTACCATCGAAGTCAACACACTTGTGTGGTTCTGAGTGCATGAGAAGGGAGGGCTCTGGTTAACTCCAGGATGGAACTGCAGTACGTGGTGTTGTTGAGTCCTTGAATAACCATATTTTCCACTCCTCTGTTCTATTTAAGGAATTGGCTGGGCTCAGCATCATTTTGCAAGTGCTGTGAAAGGTGCCTTTTATCTGACATTGCTTTTAGCATGAGAGGGGAGGTAAACTGAGGTCATTGTGCCATTTGATCATCATGACAGTACTTACTACCAAAGAAAACCACCTTCAAAAGAGGGGCACACGTCCTAATTATTTTTCTAGGTCTAGGAAGTTCTTACATTTCTTTCTTGACTTACATTCCTAAGGATCTTTCTGTTATAAATGCCTTGTACTCATGGTTCCATTATAAATTATACATAAATCTTTTAACAAATGGAAACTGAAATTGTTAGATCACAGTTTTTCCATTAGAGAAATTAATTTATAATATCAGATTGACAGTAAGTGAAATTAATTTGTTGGACATGTTAAATTCAGACCAAAAGTCTGTTTTGATCAATCGAAAGATTTCTATTGATTTCAGTACACTTTGGCTCACATCCTTTAAATTGTAGCACACTACTCTAAATAGCAGGGTATTCAGGTGTTTATTTAGTGAAAGTAAAAGAAAACAAACCACATAGTTTCATTATACATCACGTAGTTATTTGTTGCTGATCTTAAAAGGACTGATCTGCATTTGCTTAAGATTTTGTATGTAAGAGAGAAAATACATCCCCCAGAAGCTGCTGGCCTGAAAAATGCTAATGAAAAATAATGTCCTCTAATAAAAGAAAAATAATTAAAATGTTATGAAGATTGCATGTATACTCTATGCTAAACAACCTCCTCCAAATTATTTTGCAGGTCTTTTTATCCTCCCTGCATAAAAAGAGGAAGAAAAATATTCTTAATTCTTGCTACCACTCACATCTTACTAAACATAAGACAAAAGACAGATAAGGTGCAAGATTACCAGCCCATGCTACAACCTGCTTAGTACTCCAGTGTATGCTCTGTGTGATTCCTGTGCTTTAATTTAGAAGGAGGGAAGGAAAAAGTGGGGAGCTATACTTCCTAAAGGTCTCAAACAAAGGTGGACTCACTCTGAAACTTTAAAGTTATAAAACTCAGTCAAGATACACAGGAGTTTGAGGAGGTCCAACGAAACCCATTTCAAAATCTTTATCACAGACAATAAGATTAATAGGGGCAAGGATTTCTGTGAATTACACAAGTTTGTTTTCCTCTGAAATTATCAGCAGTTGGATTTCTATGGCAAAGCATTATATTTGGCACCCATGAAAAACTCATTAATAGAAATATAGTTTGAGGAAGATAAACCTATTCACAAACCCAAGTAAAACTTGCAGAAAAAAAGAGGCTAAAATGTTGAGTAAATATTTTATTGAATACCTAAAATGTTTCAGTCCTTAAAAAATGAATTTTTTATTTCTGGAATATTTGAATTTGACACTCTTGAAGCAAAATTTTTCAAACTTTCGTTTTTAAAACCATATTCTTTACCAAGAAGAATAAAGGGGTGGCGAGGGGGAGAGAGGCAGCACAAATTTTACCATATCAGATATTATCAAGTACAAAAATCCTGCAAAGAAAATACTCTGGGCCTAATAGAAAATCCTTTGAAGTCAGTGGGAGTCTTTTCATTTACTTCAAAGGGCTTTAGATCAGGCCTTATTACAACAGTATAAATAATGCAGTATGAGCACAGTGAATTGGGACTTGGCACATGGATTTTATGAAATCTGAAGTATTGACTTGTTCTACATAAGACTGATCATAATAACAATGGTTTGAAAAAAGAAATCTCAGATCCAATTAATATAAATAATGAAATTAGTAAAGTTGTTAACCTTAGAGTTAATAATCTTGATTGGGATGTTAACTTTGGTGATAGCAGTTTAGTAGGCACAGAAAAGATTTAATTTTTGACTACCTATAGTTTCCATTCTGCTGCAAATATTCTTGGAGAATAAATAAGTTTAGAAACAAAAATTGTTAGTTTAGGCCAGGTTTTTAAGCCTTTTTTTCTTATGCATTCTAATTGCAAATTAGTTTGGCCCTGACTCTCAGGTGAATTAATGGGACACTTATGGAAATAGTTGATCCTCTACATAAGAATGAATCATAGTGTTGTACAATAGAAATGAGTGCTTTGTCTATACTTTTACACTGGTCTTTTTGATAGAATCTTTCAAATATCTGTGTTTTCAACCATTACTTCATATTTCTCTTCTGTGCTTCTCATATTTTTAATAGTAACTTAGTTTAGTTTTAGCTTTGTTTTCACTATTACGTTTCAGTGCTGTGCTATTTTCCCTTCATATCAACACAAATTCCATCAACTCATAAAGGAGCTGTGATTAAATAATAACTGAGAGTCTCATGAAGTATTCATTAGTTCTCTGTATGTCAGAGTCACACTGTTGTACTCCCACAGATGATAATTTGAGAGGCATGGAAGGGATATAACCTGCACATCACTATCAAATTTACCAAGCACAGAGAGCAGAACTACAGTTCCTCAATACCTAAACTGTGCCCTGACTCAACAAAGTATTTGAACCTGTGTTTAATCTTGTATATATGCCTTGAGTCTACTGAATCACTGTGTAATGCAGATTTAAATTCTCTGATGAATATGGAATAAATATATGCTTTGAAGCAAAGCATGTGTGTTAAGTTAATTTACTAAATCAGTTTTCCATGGTGAGCTATCTCCTGGATAAGCCTTTCTCAAATTTTCTTTTTGGAAGCTCTTTTTTTTTGTGTTGCGTTTTTTATTTGTTTGGGGTTTTTTTGTTTGTTTGTTTGTTTGTTTAGCCTTCTTACTTTTAATATCAGAATAGAAATGATAATAGAGTTAAATGCTGTCTAGTTGATTTGCACATGTTTCAAGGGTCTGGTAAAGAAAGCCTGACCTTTATTCTAATTTATGCAGGCAGAGTCTCTCAGCTTAGACCGCAATAAAATTTTCAACCCCTTATGACTTTTTTTATTACTTTTCGAACTCCTTTTGGAAGTCAAGTCCATGTGCTTCACAAACTCTTCTGCACTCCAGATGCTTGACTGGAAATCGATTTGGCTCTCTGCTGAGAATGTTTCTGACCACTGTCCCTCAGTGTATCCCATTTTGTCCGGATGGACATTGATTCCCCCCGACTAAACACATTTCCCAGGGGAATCATATCCTCACTTGCAGTGAACTTCAGCACATTTCTGTGGCCTGAGACAGATGGTGAGAACCAGCAGCCACGCTTGCCAGTGGTACATCATGAGCCAATGCTGACATGTTAGAGAGAGAACTCAAAGTAACACATATTTTATTTCCCAATTGACAATTCTGATACTGTTCTGTCAGTTAAGCAACTGAATCCACATTTATCAATGGGTAATTTAATTTCACTGGGCACATTTCTGCTTGAAATGCCAGAGCTGTGTTGTGTTGCTTGAAAGATGGAAGCACCTGGGTGGATACAGCCCTAATTTAGAGCCCCACTGAACACATACCTGTGAATTTGTCTTAGATTTGTTTTGCGTGTTTGTAATTCAAGATAATTGATGTGTCTTTACCTTTTTGCTCTGAGAAAGACCAAGCTTATTTATGAAATAGCTGTGATTATCTAACTTTTATACTCCTACTTTAAAAAATACTCACATGGCTTCTACTCCCTTACAGAAAAAGTAAAGTCCCTTACTCTCATGTAAACAAAACCAGAAAACTCCTCATTTCCCATTGTAAATAACGGATAATTTTGGTCAACTCTGATAGATTGTAAATTAGAAAATAATTCTCATGTAAATTCGTCTTCCTTTTTTCTGTTTACCTTCTCCTCATTCCCTTGTTTTCCTTTGTCTGTTTATTTTTATTTTTTTCCCCTGGTCTTCCCTTGTATCTTTTTGAACAAACACTATCTGTCCTGTATTTCCTTCTCTTTTCCCACTCCTCCCCTCCTTTTTTTAACTTCACTGATTTTACTGCTCTTCCCTTCCGCCTCATCTCCTCTAGCTCCACAATCTCATTTCAGTAATGGCTGGTGTGCTGCTTTCACTCTCTGCCCATGTATCACAGTGGAATCAATTCATCAGGTTTCCTGATTGAAGATTCTTCCACCTCTACAAAAACTTTGGCTTGAAACAGATACTACGCTGTATCAGCTGTAGTTGTCAAAACCTGGCACCACGAGAACAGGTGGCACATTGGTTTTATTCTAAATTTCTGTTCACAGAAAGGAATTTTCATTGCAAATACTCTGTGAAGGTTTCAGGAAAAAAAATCTCTGTAGTTGTTCCTGCAAAAAATTTAAGTGCAGCTTAATTTGCATGATATGTTCAGGAAATAACAGATCAAGTACTTCAATTTGTAAGAATATGTAAATATGGGGTACATTTTACAGAAGATGACTCCCCTCCCAAGCTTCCTGGTTTTGGATAGTAGTGCAGGAACAAAATTGTCTCTCCGTTCAGATTTTCAGGGTGGAGTGGGGCTTTTTTTGGTAGCAGTGGGCTTGTTGCTTTTTTTTAAATTCTGTCACCAGATTACAAAACAAAGTCTACTGATACAAAAAAAAATCTTCAACTAGTCACATGAATCCAAGAGCTCAGGGTAAGTAGTCAAGGATGAACATCTTGATAAAATGAGGAGTTATCATGGCTATTAATTTTTCCCAGAATGAATTCTGAAATTGTGAGTGACAAATTGAGAAATAACAAAGAAAACTATAAAGCGACACATTAAAAGATTCCACACATTTGTCAGTAGAGCTTAACAGCATTAACAGCTATGTCAGCAGAGGTCTGTGTTCTATGGCAGCTTAATCACATCTGTCACATTGAAAACCTCATCCTGGGTTCCACATGTGATTTCTGTGTTCCACAAGATGTTTTCATAGACCATCCAAACATCCCATAAAAACCAAGATCCCGCTACTCCTTTCAGCTGTTCTGCTGCTCCTTTTCAGTTCATCAGATGAACAAGAGAGCACATATTTATTAGCTCTATTACCATTAACCTCTTCAGCCCTTTTACACTGGTAACCACCACACTTTGGGAGAGGGGGTGTTTTCTGTCCGACACAGGGGTTACAGCTCTTTTCCTGTTGTCATTTGCTTCAACATTAATCATTCAGTTTTGAGCAAGGGACTTTTGTCTGACAGTACAGGCACAGGTACTATTTTAAACTCCTTTTGTTCTTCAAAACATGTAGAGGTTAATTAGCCCTTACAGCTGATCAAAACTGGGTATGTTAGGAGAGAGCCATGATCAAAAGGCATGCGAAGAAATTTATGATGGACAGGACAATCTTCCATGACAACATTTATTTTTACACATCTAGTTGCCCTCCTGACACTGTGTTTAGAACACAGATTAAACATTGCATATCTCATTAGGAACAGGAAACCAGGCATGTTCTGCAGGAACACTGAAATTCAGGAGCTAAAGGCATCGTCTACTCCATTTTCCCTCACTTTTACAGCAACAACAGATTCTCCCCATAATGTTCTTACACCAACTCAAGCTTCTAGATCTGGAAAAACCATACTACTGTAGAGTTCTACTAATTGTGCTTTGTTAGCCTTGCAAAATGTGACAGAAATGAGTCTCTGAAAATTGCCTAGGGTAAAATCTGAGCTGACTTGATAATAATAATAATAGTAATAACTGGTTAATACTATATAACTTTTATTCAACCCATCCTCCAGTGAGAAAAAAGAAAAGTGTATCTCCTCAAACAGGGTCAATCCTCCACTCTGCTTCAGTGGAAGGGAACAATCTCCAAAGAGAAAAGTGCTGAGGGGATCAACATCATAAATAAAAATAATATATTTATTCTATATGGCGAATTAGGGAGTTTACATGTGTTCAGGAGGTCTTAGGACACAGGAATCTCCTTGCTGTGGCACTGTTTCTGAGAGGAGTAAGCGAGAACACTGTGGAAAAACAGCTTAAATTGAAGCCTGGGAAAGATTATTGCCTGTAGCTTTTTTGAGGGAGGTGCTCTTTGAACTAAAACTACGGAGTGTAACTATATGGAAAGAAATATATAGAGAGAAATGAAATGTGGAAAGCATTGATAAACACAGGTAGACTAGTTCTGCTCACAGGTCCAATGTAGTCCCATTTTCTGTCTCCAACAAAGCAGATATGATACTTCCCTGCTCTTGGACCATATGCAGAGCAGGGCTTTTCCTATCACAGTTTGTTTAGAAATGCTTTCATGGTTCTTTCTTCCTAGTCTTTCATTCAGTCTCCCCTCAAACTCATGACAACCTCTTTCAGAAACAGGGTCCTTTGGAAGGGTATTGAACAGGTAGTTCTACTACCTGTTGCCTGAAGAGCTACCTCCTTCAATTTGTGGGTTTGCTGTCCTCATTTGGTAGTCTTGATGCTTATACTGGAAGAGAGTGAATAGTCAATCCCTCTCTATCCTCTGCATGTCACTCACAGTTTTGTATCCACCAACATATCTTCAGTTGTTTCTTGCCCAGGGTGGAGAAATTTAGTTTACTCAGTCAGTCATTCCTCACTTGAGAGCTGCTCCAGAGTTTCAGTATTCCTTGCTACCTGACTTAGGCTTTGTCCAATTTCCAGGTTTTGTTAGAAGTGTGTGAGAACTGTGGATACATGCAGTGACATAATCGTCTTTCCTGGTTCAATAAACACATAATTGTCAAGAGGTTTAACACAATTTAGGTATTTCTGAAAATTAGCAGAATTTTCACTTCAGAACAAACTTCTATTTACTGCACAAAGAACATCAGATGTCTGGCATTGTGCCTGTTGTGACCCAGTTAGATGAATGCTACAATCAGAGATCCATCCCTGGAAGAAATCTGGGAGATGTGTACTAATGGCAATGAAAAATGGAACTATAAATGTCCTCAGAGAAGAGAGTCCAGTTTAGATGCTGCTGCATAACAAAGCACAGTCTTCATGTGAAGGGGATCTTTTGGTTCCCAAAGTTGTGTAACAACACTTCATCACACAAATAAAAATATCAAGTTCTAATCTGAAAGCGGCCATGATGGATGTCAAATGGGTCTGGTGGTAGACTTGAAGTACTTATAGCTCACTCTCAAAGTATTTCTTTAATATCTGTGTGGTTTGAACCTGTTTGGAGTAGCCAGGCATTCCCTAACTGATTTCCAGTTCCATTTTTCATCTTGTTTCTTCAGATTTCCAAAGCAGACGTGTTGGTTAATGACCTCTAGGAACTAAATGGGAGACTACAATGTCCATGAATATTACCAGCCTGACAATATCTTTCAGTGGCAGCTGATCATGGACCAAATTTGTATCCATAGAAGAGGATTTCGTATGCTATTAATATTTCTCTCTCTCTCCAATTATCTTTCCAATCCACCTTTCCCTAGAGCATAGATTTTTGCCAGGTCATTGATACTGTTCTGCAGAAAGAAGTACAGAAAAAAGATTGTACTTTGTATGCTGATAATTGGTTAGTACAAGAATTTACAGTGATCTGTGTCATAATCTTTCTAATTTACACCTCCTACCAGCTTCTGATTGCTTGTAAAATCTCCAGTCATATTTTTCAGCCACTTTAAATAACTTTAATTTCAGCCTGCACACACAAAGGTGGCATATCTGTAATAGCGGTTCCAGATTTTTAATGAAAATGCTTTTTGACATAAAGACAATGTGTGATTTTGGGTAAGTAGCATGCATATGAAGATCAAAAATTTTGGCTAGGGTCAGAAACGCACAAGGCATATATGTGTAATGTAGTTTTTCCTAAGTTAGACTTTAATCAGGTTATTTACATGTTAAGTGCCTTGAAGATGAAACACCTTTGGACTTTGATTTGCCCTTGGGTTGAAAGATGCAATTGCGATTTATTGCCATGAAGGTATCCATTACATGGTGGAAGATACTTAAAAAACTAGAGCCCCAAAATGAAAAAATGGATATGAAAGTGAAGCTTGTTTGTTCTTCTTCTTCTGCCTCTTTTTTTTTTTTTTTTAAAGTAGAAGTGCTACTTTTAGATTAAAGAATTAAATTTCTTCATAGTAGCTTGTGTGGGGTTATGTTTGGGATCTGTGCTGAAAACTGAGCCCTGATCTCCTAGGGATGGCTAAGCATTTGGGAAATACTAAAGGAATTTGTTATATATTGCTTGCATGCACAGCTTTTGCTTTACCTATTAAACTATCTTTTTCTCAATCCACAAGTTTTCTCAATTTTGCCCTTCTGATCCTTTCCCCATCCCACGGAATGAAGTAGCAGCTGTGTGGTGATTAATTGCCACGACACCTCCTTATTCCTTATCTTTTTGAGAAGGTAAAGGAGTTAGAGCTTTCTTTACATTTCAATTCTTAATAGCAGTATTTATTAATCCATTTCTTTTTAGGCATGGTTCAGCAAACTATGATGCAGTCATTAGCCAGTGATAGAAATTTTCTGCATTTTTTCTGCACTTCAGCAGTGAAGTGAACTTGACACAAATGTTCCTTCCCTTAATGCTTGATTTTCCTCGTAAGAGAACTGGAAGATGATCCTTGTGACCTTTTTGAGCAAAAGAAACATTAAATAACACCAAGTGGCTATTTGCAGTCTGACAATTTTATTAACTTTATCCTCTCTGTCTCCTGCAATCTTCAAATCAAATTGGCCTCTATGGGGCACTGCTAGAATTTCTGTTTGAAAGCAGAGTTTGGAAGAGGTCAAGCAGACTTCTATCAAGAGGTAAAGCAGAGAGAAAGATAGAAACAAGTAACCTAAGGCAATTCACATTATTAAGATGGTTTGACTTTTGGTCACATCTGAATAGTTCTGTTGGCAAGGGGAAAGAATTATTCCCATGAAACACTTTTGAAGTGAGGGGAAATAACTCATTTTATTTTGGTGAAATGATGTTTTTGAGAAAATCATGAGATTGTGACTTGCGACTGAAGGCTTGGGCTTGGCCCTACCCTCAACATTCAGCCGGCCCTAAATAAGTTTGGCCCCTGAAGTTCAGTTTTTCCATCTGTAGAAATAATTTCTTACCTTCAAATGCATCTTAAGGCTTGGTGTCCTCACATGAGAAATATTATTGGGTCCTCTGTAACAGTGACTGTAAATTCAAGTGTCCCTCCTGCCAGTCTTGACACTTTCAAATCACAGAAGTGTTCCAATATCCTCTGCTGTTCCCATGTGCTGGAACCTGCTCAGTGACTTTGACAAAAATTTCCCATACTCCTTAAGAGCACAAGGATGTCTCTACTGTACCCTCCTCACTCAGAAACTCATCCTGAAATAAATCCCACTGTTTACTCATGAGGAAAAACAGCTTGCCCTCTTCCTTCTGTTAGGGGTCCTACAGAAACATGGCTCTTCATCTGAGAGGCCAGACAGTAGCATTTAAATGATTGGGAAGCAATAGAATGTGGTTTTGCAGAGGAGGTGAGTTTCCTAAGCCTCCTTTCCACACAGCACATCTCAGCACATTTGGCACAGCTGTCCAAGGAATCAGGCTGGATTGGCTCTAGAGCTGATGATGGACTGACTCAAGACCTTGGCTTTCGTTCTTTGTCAGCCTCCAGGACAAGATTTGCTCTGCAGTGGTGTAGTCCAGCATATGCATATATGGACCAGCCTGGAGTCACTGAATCCAGTAAGGGTGCAAGAGGGGTTTTATTTTCTGCCCCAAGCTGCCATGAAGATGAGGAGACATAGGAAATTCCTGGAAGAGATGCTCTAAGCCACTGAAACAGATGAGATGGGGATTAAGGAGGGAAGTTTCTTCGGTCCAAGTTGCTTGGGCTTATCTGTAACAAACTGAATTACTTTTAGTGTCACTGTATGGAATGATAATACGTGGGCACAAACCAAGAAATGGTGATCAGCTATTTCTCATCTCATAGTTTATTACAATATTGCAGAAAAGCAAGGAATGTGCCTATATGTGTTATTAGCTTTCTGTCATGCTGGGACATTACAATTACCTGAAATGCGATGGTTTCCCAAATATAGAGAAATGACACTCAATAAAACAATTAAGTTGCAACTTATGAATGCAGTTATGCTGGTAATTGCTGACTTAACAACTCAAATTTGCCTAATTATACAATGACTTGCAAGAAATTCCTTACTAATGTAATTAAATTGTGCCAAATTGAACAAGGTGAGCTTTATAACCTGGGGATATTCACTTGCAGAAAACTATTTCACTGTTATTTCTTTATCTCAGACCATTTATTCCCAACATGAATGATATCAAGGTGAAATCTGCCATACGTCATGCATCTGATTTTGATCTTTTTGCAATCAATTCCTCTGCAGTTTACTTAGCAAAAGCTACAGGTCCTTCCTGGTGTATTTAACAGACTCTGAGTCAGGAATAGCTTTAGCCTAGCAGTTATTCGTGTTCCACATTGTGCTAAGGAGATAAGCAAGAAGGGAGAACTGGTGAGGACCCATATGGAGAAGGCTGAGGTACTCAATGAGTTCTTTGCCTCAGTCTTCATTGCCAGTCAGGCTTCCCACATCTCTCAAGTCCCTGAGATTCTAGGTGAGGGTTGAGAGAGAAAAGTCCCTCCCACCGTAAGCAAAGAGCAGGTTTGAGACCACCTGATGAAACTGAATAGCCACAAGTCTATGGGGCTCAATGGGCAATCTTGAGAAATGGGCCCATGAGAAGCTAATGAGATTTAAGAAGTCCAAGTGCAAGGTGCAGCACCCGGGCTTTTAACTTTTAACTGGTACCTTGTTGGAGGTTTTTTTTTCTGTTTTCTTTTTCTAGATGGGCCTCTATTGCCCTGAGAAATTCAGTCTGTAAATACCAAACAGTACGTATTTAACTTATTTTCTTGGTTTAAGTCTCAGGAACTCCAAACCTGTGATAATCCAGGCTACAAAATCTGGCTCTTTATTTCAGACTGCTGAATTCTGCTGGAAATACCTTTAAACCTTTTTGCAATAAAGAAGTACGTGGTCAGAAAGGGCTACCATGCTTTGCTGAATAAAGATGATGTCCTGAACATGTGTCACAATGGTTTGAAAGCACGAGACTTTAAAGCAGTTCCTTTGATAGCTCAACAGCAAGTGTCACATTTTGTGCCTAGGGAAGCTGAGAAGCAGCAACCATGACTCCAAATTTTATGATGAGTAATCCTGAGACACGTTACTCAGGGAATCCTGGGGGTGAAATGGAGTTGGTATTGGCATCAGTATTTACTTATCTAGAAACAGCTCATACCAACCCTTCCGTGTTATTGACACTGTAGCTGGATTATAGGAGAGGTAATGCCCTTGTCTAGGCACAGGTTCAGGTACAATAGCTTTTCTGCAGATTCCTGTGTCTGGAGATGGTTTTGAAGGTGAAACAATGGGAAACTTATAATTGACACAAGGTGTGCTCACACAAAATCATCTTGGAGGCTCTGTAGCTTCTTTCATTAGGAAAACGTTGTCTTCCAAGAGCTAGTGTGACCTTAATAAACTGCTAGGTCCATTTAGCACCTTTTTTGGAGGAGTTAAATAACTTCTAGTCTCTAATAGAGGTGCCTTTGTCCTAATGCTTCTTCTGACAGTCACACAGCACTAATGTGTTGTACAAAAAAGGCTGCTACAGAATATTCTATTTACTTTTCTGTTCCTACTTCTTCTCCATTTCCAGCGAAGTCTCCTTGTGTGTAAATTGCTTTCAAAACAGCTTACAGCACACCTGCTCTGTAGAGTTATTCCCATCCCTTGCTGAGCAGGGCACTGAGTTGCCTGAAGCCAGAGCACAGTCCACATGCTCAGCAAAGACAGAGAAAAATAGAAAAAAGGACAAACTCTAACCTATGACTAATGCTTCTCTCCCTCTCCCCCTGAATTTTACCCGTTACCTACCAGCTCTGGTTTCTCCTGTTTTCTTTTCTACATGTAGTTCTCTCGGTTGTGCATCTGACTGGTTCACTCCTGCTGAGGTAGCGCTTACAAAAGCTCATGCTGCAGTTTGCTTCTTTCATGCACTCCTTCTTGTTCTGTTTTTCTGAATGTCTTTGGCAGACTGCTGCTACCGTTACAAAACATCTATTTGTTTTTCCTTTATTCCTCATGGACTTATCTACTGTGTTGCGTGAGTGGTTTACTTCTGTTTTGTACCGACCATCTCCTGCCTTTTGCTTTCTGAGATTGGCAGCAAGCAACTTTTAACACACAGCTAACCACAGCAGCGAGAGAAAAGACAAGATACTCCGGACAACCAGGGGTCAAAGCTGCGTGTCAGATCTGACAGACAGCAATAGATTATGCAGGCAGGGTGTGAAAGAATGAAATAAAAGTTTCTGAATGGGCAGCCCAAAGGCTGTTTGTTGTGTTTTCAACATTCGCACCCCCTTAACAGGCTCTAAATCGCCACTGCATGGCGCACACTGAGAAGGGTTTGCAGAGAAAACCTCCATCACCCAGGTCAGCTGCCAGGCTGTAATCAAGATCTCAACGAGACTTGAATTAATGCATTTGATGTCTGTACTATTTAACTTAAATAGATAAGACACCAAGAGCTTTGGACCTTTAAAGTAAAAAGGACAACTATTTCCTTTGGTTTACATTAAAAAGAGACAGGGTCACTTCTTTTTTTTTTCTTTTTTTTCCCCCCCTTTCAAAAGGGATATAACATTTCAGGAAATTCAGTCATAAAAGGCTAAAATGAACTCACAGAAGAGCTATGTCTGGAATTTGTAAAGTACAAAGGAAAAGGCAATTAGCTACCCAAATCCTATTGAAAGTCAATAGCCTCAAGCCACTTTGAAAATCCCAGCACATAAAACTCACTAAAAGCAAACTCCGCAGTCAATGTGGGTGAAGTAGGGGAGCCAAGAAAAGAACAGAGAACAGAAGATATCCATTAGGCAGAAATAGGTGTGGAAGTACATGCTGTTGATACAGCTGTGATGGAAGCTGCACATGCACTTGGGTTATTCTTCACTATCTCATAACACACATATTGCTCCCATTGCAAATTAATTTATGAATTAATTTATTAATTTATTAATTTTCTTCTTTCTTCTGAGTTGTCTGTAAGTCTGCTCCAGTCGCTAGGGGTGTGTGTCTATGGGCAGCTTGCTAACTACTCTAATGATTGTCAGTGGAAATACTGGCAAAAAGCTGTTTTTGTAAGGAAACGACTGGCCTGAAAGGGAGTGGCTAGGTGGCTGGACTGCATCAAAGCACAAAAATTTTTCTACCTGATGATTCTTCCCAGAAGTAAGCATGTTCCAACACCCAGATGGTGGTTTGGGTTTTGTTGTCTTTTTTTGATGGTGTCCATCCTCTACTGTGCCTTAAAAGCTACCAGTGTTTGCCACTATGTTTCCTCCACCAGTGATGCCAGAAGAGTCCCCTTGCTCTCTTTGTCAAAAACCGTGGATTTTGCTATGGGAGATGGCAGCTGATATGGTTTTGAGGAATGCAGGTTTTGACAGTAGAGCCTAAATCCTCCATAATCCCTACTTGAGGCACATATGACTTCTGGCGGAGCCGAGCACATAGGCTTTATTGCTGAATGATGTGCAGCTCTCTATTAATTAAATAAGCAAACGTCCACAGTCACTTGCCAACACATCGTATTATCACGAGGGGTGTGGGATGTCACTTTTTGTGCAGACCATCTGGAAATGTGAGCCGCTGCTTCAGCAGTTATCAAAATCTTTTCTCGCGAATTTTAGTTTCACTAATAAGTGTTACCAAGTCGTGGCAAAAAAAAGGTTTTGGTGTGATTTGTCGGCTGTTTCCTTAGGAGTAGGACACAATCACTTCCTAATAGGATGCCTCTCCACTAAATAAACAGCAGTTCAGCCGTAAATCACCAGAACGGCAGTGCAGAAAATGTTTGAATTAAGATACAGTCATAAAACTAAATCCCAGTACAAAAACAAGCGGTCTTTTCAGACTTTTAAAAGGTACATTTACCTGATATTCGAGGGGAGGGGATTTTTATTACAGGGCACAGCAGAAAGGGTGGACCTAAATCTTTTTGTGCTGACTTAGGTGATTTGCCTCCTGCCTTTCCTCGTTAGATTATTCCTTCCATGGTTATTCAGTGAAGACACATTACATTTCAACTAATCTGCTTTTTATTAGACTAGGTAGATATGATTTTGCAATTAACCAGAACGTAGTAAAATCTGGCTTATAATTTGTCATGATTAGTTTAATATTCTATTTAACGAACTTTAAAATGCTGCCAGAAAGCAGAATGCACGTCCAGTGAATGGCAGAGGTGTCTGTGAAACCCAGTGAGCAACAGCTGGAATAATAACTTTGCCTTGTGTTGATGGACCATTTTGGATGCTATTATACTCCACATGTTACATCCAGGAACCACTTCACTAACCATAGCACTTGTTTTTTGTTCATGCACTCTGTCTCAGCACTACAGCAATGGCTGTTTTCTTCCTTAATCTTAATGGAAGCCCCGATCCAAGACTTGCTGAGGCCGATGAAAAGCCTCTCATTTATTACCCTGGGTTTTGGACCAGGTCCACAACTTACAGCCGGCGAGATAACAAATATTCCTAGATTACTGAACCATCATTTTGACAATTATGATAACRTTTTTGTTATTTTCAAAGCAAGTGACTTTCATGAATTATGACAGTGATTACAGTATTCAGCTCCTAGCTGGGAAATTCTTCTTGCAAAGGAAAAATGCTAGAGCATATGTAATAAGAAACAAAAGARCATCCTGATATACAGCCAGTTTGGTTTCCACAGATCTGTTGAGCAGCTTTGTCACCTGTAGGAGTGTTTAAAGATGTGATGATAATTCTTAGCAGTGGTAAACACCTGCAGGACAATGCTTAACCTCCCACCAGAGAATCCACTGAGCTGTGCAGTCTTACTGAATCGTAGAATGGTTAGGGTTGGAAGGGACCTTAAAGATCRTCTAGTTCCAACCCATTATCAAGGGCAGAGACACGAATAGTGATAGTGGATCTTGAGAAGAGGACCTTTGGTTTGGAACCAAAGCATGACTGTCAACTGCTCGATATCAGTATTACCATGTTTGGCCTGGTTGCAAACAGCAATACCATGTTTAGTCCAGATCCCTGGTATTTTTGTATTAATAATTTTACAGTGGGTATGCTGCAGTTCCTGTTTGGTCTCTTTTCTCCGTTGTCACTGGAAACAATTTTCTGAAACTACAAAATAAAAAATTCATCATTTGTTGCAGTAGGAAGAACAAAGAAATATGGGGCTGCGTCCTGACGAAACCCAAACCTTACAGTTCATCTCGCATTATTGCTCTCAGTTCATATTACCATCCCATGGCAGTCAGAAGTACTAGCAGTCCTTTCCTCAAGTTTGGGCTTCCATATACTTAAAGACCAAGGTATTGTCACAGTGTAGAAGAAAGTTTTAAAGTAAAAAGGATTTTGGAACTCTGGGCATTCATCCCATGGATAGTGATCAAGCTTTGTTTTTTGAATATGATCTGAAACATTCTAAGTCCTTAGGAAGTAACATTTTGTAGCTTTCACTGGTTTTCACAGTGGAAAGATGAAGGATTTCCATTTTATTATTTTTTGACACTTGAGATAGCTTTATACTATACATGTAATAATAATATAAATCATGATAAAAATTATACCAATAATAAATTGATTCATGCACTTGTACTGTAGTAATAAATGGGATCCTGTTGTACTAAATACTGGACTGGTACCATTAAGAAGATTGGTTATTGTCCTGAGGCCTCTACTCTTCAGGTAAGCTAGTTAATGCCAGAACCTCAGCAATTCTGGATAGTCTGCATTGGAAAGGACACTAAGGTTTGCTTGTTTCTCTAAATCTTATATTTTCTGAATTTTTAAAAATTAATTCCCAATTAGCAATATTAGTATTTCATTCAAAATGTTAACCTGGCAAGAATCATTTTTCATGAAATATTTGGCAGTATATTCTGGTCTTCTTCTGGCCTAAAAGATCCTGAAATATGAACAGTATAGTGTGTTGGAAACATGAAAATGAATATTTAAAAAATGGTATTTGGGTTTGATTTTATTGCTCTGGGACAGGGATTAATTTCCTTATTTGCCCATAACTAGGTTCCATGACATCAAAGGTCATGTTAGAGAAATAGTGTCTAGAAATAGATGGGCAATAGTGGTTCAAATTTTTAAGGAGAGAAAGGAATGCTGACAATGAGTGCTGCATGTAAGAGATGAAGGACCTTGTGTTCACAAGAGTCAAAGTGAGAAGTATAAGAATGAACTTTTCAAAATTCTATTAATCTTAACGTGCTCAAATTCCAGCTCACAGGAGAGAAAAAATTGCCAAAATACTTTCTCTGAAAATCTTTACAGACATTGGATGAAGACAATTTTTCCTTGCAGTGGCTTTGTGTTTTCAAAATGGCTTGTTTTTAGCTGAAGCAATCAACACTTGTGGCTCTGCTGAGACATCTTGTGATGAGGAGCAGAGGTTTGTTGACAGGGATATCTTGCAGCAGGGTTGTCTCCGCAAGCTCTGAGAACACGGTGGTTTCTGGAATGAGAGAGTCAGACACGGCTGTCTTGGAGCTACAGGTTGTGGAGCACGTGGAGCTTGCTAGGGAGGAAGCCATCCAGTCTCCTGCGTAGCTGTTCACTCACAAGGAATGTCACCCAACATTCCCAGCTGCAAGCTCCGTCTCACAGATGGTGCCACCCCCATATTACCGAGAGGCCCAGGAGTGTGACAGTAACTCTGCTACATCGGCTGCTGCAGCTCATCTGGTGCTGCCACTTCACTCTGCGTCGTGGCTGCCTTCCGTATGGTGCCACGGAATAAACTCTTCCCTGAGAAATCCCACCAAGTTCAGCTTGAATTAACGAGAGTAAGACTTACCTGGGTCGCTTTCACACAGGCTATGCAAATTTTCACCCACCACTTATTGTCTGMATTGCCTCATGGAGCAGGCAGAACAACACTGAGGTTCAGGGGAGCCCAGGGTAAAGCTGAAGCAGTGGCCGTGCATCTCTGAAGACATGACGTAACGTTAGAAGTTCAACATCTCTCAAAACTTGCATCCTGGATGGATCCWTTTCACCAGCCCTTTGTTCTGGCTAGCTCTACAGTAGCTGGAGTTATCCAACATTCCTGCTGTCTGACTTGAAGCTCTGCACTTAACRGTGCGGTAGACAGGGCAGTGCTTGCTCAGAATTACAAGAACAACTGTCTTTTCAACAGTCCAAATCGTAATGGCAGTTGTGCCGGGAGACTGGGCTATTAGCATCCTGTCAGTCAAAGTAAAACACCTTTTTATCAGGCTTCACAGACTGAAAGAGAATTGTGGCCTCACCTCTCCCAGCTGGCAAACATAAAACTGAAGCAGCCTTGGCATGTTACATATGTGGGAGATTGAACCATGATAAAGGAGGAGGATAGTTTCCAGCTTGGCAAGCCCTGGAGGCATGCATCTGTTCTTAGCCTGAGCCATCCAGTACCATCTCAAGCTCTGAATACTCCTTCTCCCCTGGCACCACAGGAGAAGCTCATTATGCAGTACTATCCCTTTCCTCAACATGTCCCCCAAGGTATGGAATGAAATGGCCAAGTTACTTTCATTGCAGAGGTAATTATCTGCATTTCATCCTGCAATGAGGATTTAGCAGAAATACAAATGGAGCAGATTTGGTCTATTGAGCAGAAAAGGGAAAATGATGAAATGTAACAGCTCAATTTTGTTTGATACCCTGCTGCTGTTCCTCCATCTCAGTTCAATTCAAGCCTCAGTCTCCCAATATAAACACCTCTGTGGCTTTTGCTACAAACTGAGCCCTTCCTGAGGTGCTCAGTAGGCTGAAGCTAAGAGGTCTGAGGCTTTTCTAAGACCCTACAGCTGATGTAGGGTATGGCATGAGGGTCGTTATGTAACTTCACAAGTGCTGACCCTCATTAACACAATTGTCATTGCACTCAAGACGGCAACAAAGGCATAATTAGAGTCTAGATTTTAGGCATGGGTTCATAACTGTCATTGCTGATTGCTGTGTGTGCATATTCTGCCTTTTGTGCTCTGCCTTCTTCATGCATCACCCTCCAGTGGGAAAGGTTTCCAGTTGCACGAGCAACTGACATTCAGGCACAGCTACATCACACCCTGGGGATAATTTTAAATCTCTCTTAAASACCAGACTTAATCTCTGTGCAAACTGTAGTTCTCCAGCTGCAGATGGCAGGTGGAATTGGAAATATGTTTTGCATTTGGTACCTCAGTTTAGCACCAGCCAGGCCCGGAGAGGCCTCCATGTGCAGGCTGGGAGAACATCAAGTGGACAGGGCTTTTTGAACCTGTCCGCTACACCAGACACGCGCTACAGACAGAGATTCCCCCACAACAGCCATGTGCCAAGAAGATGCCAACAATCCTCTCTTCCCCAAACTTCCATTTCCCATCCACAGAGTAATGATTTTTAAGCAGAAAAGCTAGTGGATTGTATAATTTTTATGCCGTGTATTTATTTTAAACTACCTTCGTTTGTGGAGCAGGTGAAAAAATACCGGTTCAGAAAGCTGTCTTTGTAGTCATAAATCGTTCCTTTGAGCATTTAAGGAAAGCTGTGCTTATCAAGGTTGGAATAAAAGTTAAGTAGCAAATAACATTTAACTTTAAAATTATATTTCATAATTAAATTTTATTTTGGCTCTGCTGTGTGCCAGAAAGCATGAAGGAGTGTTTGTTATGCTCTCGACAGAACTTCCTTGAGGACTATTGTTCTGCGCTGGTGGGAGTGAGGGTGGGAGAGAGACAAACAGTGCAATCCCAAACAGGCTGTCCTGTGGGGACACTGAGGGTTGGGATTTGTTTAGCCTGGAGAAGAGAAGACTCTGTGAAGCCCTACAGCAGCCTTTCAGTACTTAAAGCAGGCCTACAAGAAAGATGGGGAGGATTTCCTTATCGGGGATTGTATCAATAGGATGAGGGGTAACAACTTTAAACAGAAAAAAGGTAGGTTTAAGAGTAGACATAAGGAAGAAATTCTTCACTATGAGGGTAGTGAGACACTGGAACACATTTCCACAACAGAGAAGTTGTGGAAGACCCATTCCTGACAGTGTTCATGGTCTTGTTGGATGGGGCTTTGAGAAACTCGGTCTCGTGTCCCTGCCCTAGTATGAGCTAGATGATCTTGGAAGGTCCCTTCCAACCCAAACCACTCTCTGTGATGGTTCGACATCGACAGTTGGCTGCTGGGAACTCCACTTTTATGTAGCATTGGGCCAACCCTGGATGGATTTTCCCACAGTGCAATGTGCAGAGCAGATATTTTTGTTTCATGGAGAGAGAGGTTCTGTCTTTTTGTCCATCAAGCTATAGTGTAAAATTTCTTACAAGAAAACTACTTTGTTTCTAAAGGATGTTCAAATGAGAGCTTCTTGCTACACTGTGAAATAAAGTCCCAGATTCAACCACTCATACTAGCAGGATTTGCAGTGAGTGTATAACTCCCTCAAAGAAACAGCTAATCAGTAAAACAGCACTGAAGTTTTCCTGATGGAGTCATCTTGACACTTTAGTACTGAGCTACAGCACTAAACTTTTGCTCAGCTGCAGCAATCCTTGATGCCACGTTTTCCTGACTGCTTTCCAGTGTAGATTCACGTTTGATTGAATAGAGAATGCCATGGAATTACATTCCTCAAATTGTAATCCAACAAGGCAACCCAGTGTCAGATGTGCACATAACTAAATGCTAAAAGCTGTCACCTTAAATATGTGTGCATTCATATTCCCTGAATCAGGACACAAAGGACAAATCCAACTCCAAGTGGTGGTGCTGGAAAATTTTCAGTGACTGCCGTGGGCATTGGGAGCTGTTGGTAAACCCTCCAAAGGAATGAGCAAAAAGATTATAGAAAAGTTTGAAACAACTTTTTGGGGAGAAAAAGGATAAGCACCAAGTTCCCCTGCAGTAATAATTATTGACTGAATTTTTAACATTTTATTAGAGCCACCATAGGTAAAACATCTAAAGAATTTTAAGTGTATTTTTAACTGAACAAGATTTGAATTTCATCTGTAGTTCTTATTTCTGCTCCCTTTTCCTAAATATTTTTTCACGAGCAAAACTCACAGTTTGTCTTTTAAATTGAGTATATTTCTCCTTTTGGGGAAAAGAAAAGARAAAAAGACGGGTCAGATGCTTTGGTACCACAGTTACCAGAGTGAAACCTTTTTTTTTTTTCAGAGGTGAGGGGAACCACACACACAAATAACCAGAGGAGAGAAGGAGTAAGGAGTAAGGCTCTTCACAAACCTTATTTGCAAAATCATGCTGAGCTATCTGACAGACACAACTACAAAATCTAGAGGCTAGTGGTGTTAATAAGGCACTAAATAAACAAGCAAATTACTTAATCCACACACCTTTTCTAATATATCTTTCTGAAAATCTGCTTTCAGAGCTTGTAATCACAGCTGTGAAGACAGAAAGTGCTAAAGAAAATGTAACTCTCACTGACGCATGTCACAGGGCAGGCTGTGATAATTTTAAATCACAACACAGTGTAGGATGCAGTGTGTCATGGAATAAAAATACAAATCTGATTAGATGCATGCAACAGCTTTGTCTACTTAATATCCAGTCTGAGAAATTAGTGTTCATTCAGCAAACTGGTTTTGTTCCAGCAGTGGGAGTTTTCAATTATTAGAGCTAGATCAGATCCAGGGATAATTTAGTATCAGCACATTTCTGATTGAAGGCTTTGTGCCACAAAGCATCTGACGAGGCTAAGAGGTTCTTTTCTTATGCTGTTTCCTCACAATTGATTTCTCTCCCCGCTTTGCATTTTCACATAATTAATATTTTATCTTTGCTAATTTAATGCCATTCTTTCTTCTGCTTATGTATAATTTCTTTCCTCTTGGCAAAAATAAAAAAAATAGAATAAATCCTCACTGGTACAATTCACATACAAGAAGATTGATATTGAAAAGAAGGATGGCAGAAAGAGCGAATCTTTTCTTACAATTCCTTATTCTTCTCAAACTGCTCACATTTCAATAACGTCTATTTTGAGTATTACCAATCTTCCTAATCCTCTGACTGTAGTTCAAATCTCCATGCAGCCAGGAGTTCAAAGACATAAACCAAGTAGCTAAACCAGCAAAGGAAAGGGGTTCACAGCTGTGACCAGTTAATATTTCTTATGTTTCCACTGTTCTGTCAGAGTGTGGAGTTGCAATTACAGAGCCTTATTGGCAGCACAGACTGACTGAAAGGGATGTGCCCCTTAGCAGGAGCTGCACCAGAACCGAGCCTCCATAGCCATAGTTTGGTCTCTGATGGTTGCTCAAAGGATTGTGATCATTTTAGAAAGACTTCTGCTGTTGCTCCCAGTCCTACTGACTGACGAGAAGATGTCCTGCCCAAATTTGCCGAGTACATTTGCTGAAGAATCAGAGATAATGATGAGGGAAGCAAGGAACATGCCAGTCARTCATCAGCCCAGTTTTGGTAGTTGMCTATTTTCATGCTGTTAGCTCAGGGCAGCATTTAGCAAGGGGATTATGCATATGAGATGTGCAAATGCAGACTTGCCCTGCACTCTGAGCTGCTCCCCRTTATCCTACATAGCCAGTGCAAGGACAAGTTGGATAGTGGTAGGGGCACTAGCCTTCCCTTGCCAACCTGTGTCTGCCCAGCTTTGACCACGCTTGATTTTCCAGCTACTTTCCTGGCAGAGGAGCCCAGTCTGCTGTGAAGCTCTGCAGCAAGCGTARTTATCACACAGTCTTTAAACACAGAAGCATTTTACTATGCTGCCAACCTCTACTGGTGATGTAGCTCTGCCACACAGAGATAGTGGAGGTTAATGGCTAATTGCAGATAATTCTTAATACAAGTGTGTGTATATGTGTGCATGTATATGTGTATGCACACATTCTCTAGCAGTTTTCTAGCTGATGTTTTCTTTTTTTTTTCCTTAACTCCTTTCCCCCCAAAACTACCATGAAGAAGAGGGGGTGAAGGCTGGGTGTTTAACCTTGGGAACACCTGAAACGAAGGAGGTGAATGCTGAAGGGAAGAATGTAATGGAGAATGCACAGAGGGAAGTCAAATACTTAGGCAAGCAAATGATTGAATCAGTGACTGGAACAACCAGGTCTCTGCTGGAGATTAATATGAATGAGATGCTATGCTTCATTGACTGTTTACCTAATTTCTTTAAACATCAGTATTGTTTTTATGTTGCACTTGCCTAACTTYGCTGCAACTCGGTATTTAATCTATAAAGTCATTATTAGCTGAATGGTGATTGAAAAGCAGCAGGAAGATACTCTGATTATGCCTTAATTATTGCCCCGCACCTGATCTTCACAGAGAACATGTATAGTCCCACCCTCCCCCGTTGCTTTCAGCATCTCATGTCTGAGTCATAACTAATGTTATTGCATCTGTCTAAGAAAAGGACTAAATGTGTTTCCACTGATTTCCAGAATAAGCTGTAAGCCTACAA
The DNA here is from genome assembly GCA_018881555.1 of Amblyornis subalaris. Lineage (NCBI taxonomy): Eukaryota > Metazoa > Chordata > Aves > Passeriformes > Ptilonorhynchidae > Amblyornis > Amblyornis subalaris. The sequence goes on along the minus strand of JACAXG010000007.1, from coordinate 11,294,818 downwards.
AGCTTTGTTTGCCTTCCCCTCCTTTCTGGTCCTAGGCATCAAAAGGAGATATTTGGTTAATRGCTAATTAAACATTTCCATTGAGTAAGCCAGAGCTTTGTAAATCCACGTCTTCCTCCCTGCATGCTGTTTGGAATCAGCTGAAAGTTTTGAATTTGCATTTTGCCAAGTTGCCAAGTTTACATTGACACAACTGGAAACTTTGAAGTAAGCTGAGATAAAGCAAGCCAGCAGGTTCTTAAACCAAGGGATACGAAGCAGGAAAAAATTCTCAACTGTCCCTTCAGGTAGAGACTTGAAGATACATCCTTGATAATGAGGTGCCATGCTGGTTTATAAGATCCCGTATAATTTAAAATGTAAATCCTAATGAAGGCGCAAAGAGCTACAGAAAATAGAAGAAGTCAGTTGGTTTTTAATAAATGAATATGCCATCTGCCTCTCTTATCTCCCAATGAATTTAGCATTGCCATCTTTGTAATTAGCACTGACAAATAGCACAGTCCCAGGAAACCAGGCAGCAAGATATAGTGGATTAGTTTTGCATCCCTTGCTGAGCTAGCATGGGGCGACAACTTGGGCCATGTGGCTTTCTGGCAGGGCTGTTTTGAACTGATTTCAGTTCCTACCCTTGAARGCACACAAATATGGATAGCAGAGCCACAGAATCATTAAGGTTGAAAAAGACCTCTAAAGTCACTGAGTGCAACTGTTAAGCCAGCACTGCTGTGTTGTCCTGATTTCAGCCAGTCTAGAGTCAATTTCTTCTCAGTAGCTGTTGCAGTGCTATATTTTGGATTCAGAATTAGAATGGTGTTGATAACAAGCTCAAGTTTTGGGTTTTTGCAAGTCATGTTTATCGTAAGTCAAAGACTTTTTTTTTTCCCTTGTCTCRTGCTCTGCCAGTGAGGAGGTTCACTAAAAAACCTGTGAGGGAGCAAATCCAGGACAGGTGACCCAAACTGACCAAAGTGATACCCCACACTGTGGAATGTCATGCCCAGTACATAAAATGGGGGCAGTCACCTGAAACATGGCTGATCTGGGTTCAGAAAGGAGGGGTCTGGCATTGGTCAGTGGGTGGTGAGCAATTGCATTGTGCACCACTTGTTTTTCCCTCTTTGTTATCATTATTRTTTACCATTATTACTGTGTTTTACTTTATTTTCAGTTATTAAACTGTTCTTAGCTCAACCTACATATTTTACTTGGATTCTCCTCCCCATTCCRCTGGAGTRGTGGGGGGAGAGAGYGAGTGGCTGTGTGGCRTTTAATTTCCARCTGGGCTTAAACCACGCCACAAGTCAACTGCTAAACCATGTCTCTCAGCGCCACATTTACATGTCTTTTAAATATCTCTGGGTATGGTGACTCAGCCATTTCCCTGAGCAGTCTATTTCAATGCTTGACAACCTTTTTTTGTGAAGAAATTTTTGGTAATATCCAGTCAAAACCTCCCTTGCTGCAACGTGAGGCCATTTCCTCCCATTCTACCACTTGATACCAGGGAAAAGAGAATGATATCCACCTCTGCACAACCTCCTTTTGGGTAGTTGTAGAGAGCAATAAGGTCTTCCCTGAGCCTCCTTTCCTTTAGGCTAATCCACTCCAGTTCTTTCATYTGCTTCTCATAATACTTGTGCTCCAGACCCTTCACCTGCTTTGTTGCTCTTCTTTGAACACGCTCCAGTCCTGAACGCCTTTCTTGGAATAAGTGTCACCCAAGTATATGCACATTACCACAAAAAACCTGGGAACATCCTCCTGAACCTGTAGTTACACCATGCTTATGCTAGCATTTAAATCCCTGGCAGGGGAAATCCATGTCTGCATAGGAGCAGAACCTTTTCCTGCTCCTTTACTTCTTTCCTACACTCTCAGCAAGGAGCACAATAGATGAAGAGTAAATGAGACCCTCATAAATATTATGATACCTCCTAAATAGTCATGACACCCTCATAAAAATTCATCAGTAGGAAATATTTGGCCCGAAAATTGGAAGCGGGRGGGATGGTTGTCTTTTGAAAGACAAGCTTATCTACTTTTTTGAGAGCCCTTGTCAACTCCCTTTGCAAAGAAAATTGCTGGAAGATGAATTGTTAGTTTCAGCTCCTTCCACAGTGAGCCATTAGAGAGGCACTGATAAGTTAAAAGTGGACAATTTTTAGTGCTTACACACTGCAATGAAAAAAACTAGCCCTGTACCTCTGTTTCTTAAAGAAGAGAGGAGATGGCAAATTATTTCTTTATGTTCCAGAGCAATTCACCTAGCTGCAGTTTTGCTGATCTGCACAGGAGGGAGACACAATTTATCTCTCGAGGCWGTCACCAAAGCTTCCCTTGTTGCTTACATCCCTGGGAGAGACCACTGGGCTACTTGAAAACATACATTTGGGGATTCTGTGGTGGACAGAAAAAAAAACCCACAAGGCTGCCCAGGAAATATGTAGAATACATTTATATATATATATAAAAAAAAATTTTAAAGAAACCATTTCTGTTTGGTAACTTCAGTCCTGCAGCTCCATACAGATTCCAAACGATTTCATCAGGTGACAGGTACACATTAAAAACTGTAGGGCAGTCAGACTTTTTGAAAAATCTATTCCTAAGTCYGGTAAATGCTGAAAACATGATCTTTTCTTCTTTAGCTTATAAGAAAGGAGAAAGATATTGATGTGTGCTCACTGACTGCAAAAAAAGGGTAGTTAAAAAGGGCAATTACATTTTATAYGGAAAATGAATAGTTCAAAGCTGATTTGCAATTCTGGAAGTTTTTAATTTATAAAGGGTTCTTTAAATATGGCTGACTTGTTTTTGATGGGCAAGACCTTTTTTAACTGCCTTTCCCTTGTTAGACTCTCTTTCTCCAGAAAAAAGGAATGAAAATCTGAGATAAAATGAGCTATTCCCATTTATTTTTTAAGCGAAAACATTCAAAAAGGGCAAAAGATAATTGGTGAAATTATTTCATTTTGAATGCTGTRGCAAATCAATGGCATTCAAAGGAACGGTAGTTCTTTTGCAAAAAAAGTAATTGGAAGAAATATCACTGCCACAGGGTTCATTTTGATCAAAATTCCCTAACAAATATACCACACATATTTCCACCTGCTCTACTAAGATATTTTTCAACTTAATTCAAGGGTCAGTTCTTGTCATAGCTGCAGGATAAGATGGATGCAGTTTTATYCACCAACTTAGTTTCCTGTGTGACCCAAATGATCAGTTTACATGATTACCTGGCAACCAGGACACCACACTGCAAAAGACTAAGTTTCATTATTAAGAACCTCAGCCAAAGGCAGACTTCTTACTGGCTATGCCAAGCTTTGACATGATTCTTCGTGCAGAAATGGAGCATCATTCCCAACAATTAATTCAGTGAAACTTCCAGTCAAGTGCTTGAACACTTGCAAAGAGCATAAATTAGCACAGAAAAGCAAAGAAAAAAAMCACTTCCAGAGTGGCTACGAAAGGAACTTTTACTAAGTCAGTGTAAGCTTGGAAAGAGTCATGAAGCAAGAGTATTGTGAAGCACAGACAGACRTGAGTAGGTGAGTTGTAAGATTAARGGATGTTACAGGGCTGGCCTAGCCTTTCCGAGGGATCTCCTGATTACTTTCCTGAGRGGTCATCCACCTTTGGTTGTTTGCTTTTTGTGCTGCAGAGATGAACAGATAATTAGGTCAGTAGGGGAATCTTATCTGCAGAGATCTCTGCTGGCATGAAAGGGACAGGCAAGGTTTTACTTGGAAACATTTTCGRTTCTCTGCTGTGATAAGGAGCCAAAATGCTTTTGCCTTCTAAAGCCTGGACCCTTAGAGTCCAAGGAGCAGACACAATTTTCTGCTCTGCCTAACCAGGTGTTACAGTACAAGCATGGCTCTCTTCTCTCTCAAAAATACAGCCACTTTTAAGTACGGACGTTTTCCTCATAGTTAACTGCTTTCTTCGTCTCTCGTTAGAGAAATGAGGGAACCCACACCCTTCAATATCCATCCAGATCATTTCATTCTGGGGCAAATCAATGAAGTAGCGCTTCCTATATGTATTGAGGTTTCTTAGAAGTCTAAGGAAGTTGTGATTTATACAAAGGTGGAGGAGGAATCGGTGGATTCTCCTGACCCTTTCCTCACTATCTGTCACAATAGGGGATCCAGCTGGCTCCACTCCCATCATGTCTAGCAGGTACGGAGGGTAATCAGCTGGAAGTTAGGAACCATCTCAGAGATGACACTCAAAGCAAGGGGGACTTCCACGGCTCYCACTGGACACTATTTTGCAAATGAGTTTATCTACAACAAAATTTGCTGTTTCAGAATTGTAAATGCACTAGAATATTCATCAAAGATGGAGACGGAATATTTCATAGTTTGCTTCAAAAATCCTCAGTATTCCACAAATTTTATCYACACGGAGGAATATGCCATGTGATAGGGCCATCCAGTCAAAATTGCTCTATTTTCCGAAATTTGTGATTTGCAAGAAAGTGTTTATGAATAAGTTAAAGATTAAGGATTATTTACAGACATTATTCAGTGAATAATTTTGAGTACCTTTGAGAAAATTGTCTTCATATTGTGAACCCTTCACTAATGGAAAACAGCCAACATTTATAAAGTAATTATAAATTATTTACACAGCTTTAGTCACACTCTTCTCGTGGAGGGAGAGGAAAATACTCTTTGAAGTACTGTTTGATTTCTCATCTTTTGTAGTATCAGTGTTTTATTGCAGGGGTGGTTGTGTAACGGTAATGGGACTGCTTAGATCAACTTCTGTGGAGGATTCTTTTAGAAAACCTTTGGGCAAATGAACTAGGGCCAATCCCGTGTGAGACCTCCCACCAAATTACTGGCTGGCTGTGCCATTGAAGCTGTGCTATTTGCAGTTGTCCACCTAAAGGCAAAAGTGCTGTCCTTAGACTGTGCTCAAACACCTGCACCCCAGCAAAATGGACTGAAAACATTCCTGTGAGGCTTAGAAAGGCACTTAGCAGCACTGTTCTCACCTGCTTTGACAAAAAGCTTCATGTCTTTCCCACTGGTCCCTTGCCAAGGCAGCACACCCTACAGCCACGATCCATGGCACTGCCATGGCAGGCACTATCAGAATATATAATAAAAATAAATGTAGCACCAGCAGGGTAAAGGTTTGAGTTTTACAGCCAAACAATACCAAAGATGCATTCAATAAATAAAATTATGAAGAAAATGAAGGATTTACTGGAGGGTGCTTCATTATCAAAACAGACATATATGCAGAGAAAAAAACAACAGCAAAACTAATTGGCCTGTTTTGTGGCAGGATAGGAATACTCATATTTATGCAGGGAACATAGCAGTGTACAAGCCTACCTACTCATTAGAGGATATGAAACTTTCATTGACAGAAAGATTGTAATTACAGTATAACCACCTTTGGTCTGGAAACAATTATCTGTTGTGGGCAGGGAAGCAGCTTTCTGGTTTTTCGCATTCTGTTAGGAATGCAATGTGAAACATTAAAAAAAAATAAGAAAAATGTTTTGCAAAGATACATTAGTGTTTGCATATGCTAAGCAGGAAGAAGATATTCCATTTTTTCCTCTACCTACCTGTCATGTTACAGCTATGCAAAAGTGATGATACAGTGCCTGATCCCCCAGCCACAGTATTAAATCATTAGCCACAGGAGTGAAGTTACAATCTCAGGGGCTCTGGGTTGGTGTAGCGTTTTACGTGGTAAAAAGGCAGTGTCCTAAAGAGTACAGAAGAGGACGAGTTTCTAGGAGGTTTTCCCTTCAGCCGAAAGCAGAATTTTTCTGCCTTGACTTTCTGCTCTGTAGTGCGTCCTGCCTAATACCTTTCAAGCTGTGTGCCAACTCTTTGGCCTTTTGATGCAATGTCAGTCCCAAGGGGTGGAAGTGCTTTTGTAAAGTGCCTTTCAACTCACAGGAAGCTGAGTGGGTGACGTGAGCTTTTGAAAAAGTCTGGAGGCCTGGCCATGCATACTTATCTCTGACTAATTCAAGAAACTCAGTGCACCAGATTGTGTAGGTAAACTGATTTGTTTCTTGTCTAGAAACAGGTGCTTGTTTAGAACAAAACCACTGACATAAAATGACTCATTTTTTGGTACTGTGAGGAATGTGACAATGCCACTTGCCTGTGTGTTACCAATAGAGATTGAAAATCAACGGGAATAAAAGCCTAAACTCCGCTAAATCTAGATGTGTTGTCTTGACACGTTAGGGGAGAATATGAGCTTCTCAGGTTTTATTCTTAAATCTTAAATACAAATGAGAATGTTTCAAGCTTATTTTTTTTCCAGATGTATATTTACATATTTATAAGTGTTTCCACACTCTTTYATAGTACAACATTCTGTAGCAGTAATTTCCTGAGTGGCATTACTAAACACAGAAGGACTGAGCAACCACATGTATAGATACAAACACAGGCACACATATATATATATTTGTAAAGACACACAAATATAAAAGAACCCAAAGATTTAGAATGCCATTCAGAAATATTTAACTTAAGTAACGGAAATCACAACAGAATACCAGATAGCAGGAATTTGGTCTGCCCCAGAGGAGCTCAAAACTGCTTCTCTGTCCTTGGGAGCCTAGAACTTCGCATTTTCAGTGGTGGTGTTGGCTATATTTTGTGTCATGTCACACAAGATGAACCTGTCAGCTAGGACAAGGGGAGAAAATTCCCTGTGACCCTACCCACTTCCTGATCTCTCTATTCACAAGCCCCTTTTGCTAATTCCTGGGTGGGACTGTGCGGGAAGCTGACAGYCCTGCTGCACCCTGTATCTGTCAAGAAAGCCAGAAATGTGAGGTTTAGGTGGRGTGGTTCTAGGTCATGTCCTCAGCTTACTCATGCGGTGTTGGAAAGCGCTGTTATGATGCAGAGAAGGAAGAAAACCAAGCAAATTGGGTAGTATGAGGAATACAATTTAGGAAAATGTCTAGTAGATTGCTGATGAAACACTGTAGAGCAATGTTCCACTAGCAAATACAAGGGATTTAAGATATCTCTTATGTTTCATTTTAGATCTCCTGGCGTGAAGGGGACACTATTCTGCATGACACATTCTGCACCTGATTGATTTAATAGATGGCATCAGGAAAAGGTAGGTTTATTWTCTGGTTTATGTATGAATTTTAAAGAAATTTCTGTTGTTTGTGAGCTTGGAGACARGGTACCATTTTATCAGTATCTAAGTCACTGTCTTGTTTTTCATACTTCAGTAAAACATTCTGGCACAGCTTCTACATTGTGTTCCCATGCAACAGAATGGACAAGTGCTTAAAGAAATACAGAATATTGTTAAACTCACAAATGCAAAAAAGCAAAGCTTTCAGATTTGCTGATTTCTGAGAGAAAACACACCACATCTTTATGTTTTGTTTTAGACACATAGGACAATATAAAACACTTTGGAAAGTCAGAGGGCAAAGAGAAAGCAAAAAACTAAACAAAACCCGAATGTTTTTAATAGTTATTTAAAAAATTTTCTACCACTATTAAATCCCAGAGGCTGAGGAAAATGAAATAGCTGAATAACAGCTTTACAGTAGTGACCTGGAATGTTACATAGGGATGAGGGAGCAGAGGGGATTTGTCTTTCTCCCATATTAGAGTTATTAGATCCTACAAAGCACTGAAAATGATACCAAGGTCTGCAGATACCAAAAGAAGGATGCAGAAGCCTGCATTACTTTCTCCTCAGAGTTATAAATGAATGAACCTTTTCTCTATCCTTCACATTAGATTGCAAATTTTTAGGTAGGTTAAGTCTTAACTTTGTTTCACCGTCTTCACCTAATGGCATATGAAGTATGCATATGAAGTAAATGAGATACAACTTTTAGGRGCCTCCATGTTTCCTCAGCTTTCATTGTCTCATATTCCAAGCTCTCAAAGAAGAAGCAGCTGCATACCCATAGAATTTGTCCTATCCTATTTTATCCCCTGCACTGTGTGCTGCAATAACATCACAGGAAGCAATCCGTATATTCCTTCTGCTGCAGGTGGCAGCAGTCAGAAAAGGGTCCTCTCCCTTAMCTTTCTACTTCCACCAGAAGAGGGTCTCGAGGAACCTCTGGTTCTTTCTGCCAGGAGCAGAAAGGAATCTCAAGCAGAGGTGCAGAGCTGTGCCTCAGTTGGATGCTGGTGCAACTGCTGTAGCTGATTAGTTTGGCACTTACTGGGAGCTTGGTGTGGAAAGGCAGAGCATGGGAAAGCACTTGCAGAAAAGCACAAGCAATTTCACTAGAGCGACAAAGTCCAAAAGCAAAGGTTTATATGCTTGGCTACCTTCTATCAACTACTGTTTACATATGAAATGTAAAGTAAGAAATCCCATCATTTCTAAACCTAATGGTTTGTCCTGCTCTCACACTAATCTTTGGCAAATTTACACACCAAAATTGCTTAGTGGGAGGTCCACAATGCTTTATGAGATATGCTTTTATGTTTATCTCTAACTCTTTTTATGTAAGCTGCCCATCCCTAAAATTGCCTTGTTGGGGTCCTTCTTCTCCCTCTGTTTTTTTAACATTTTTCTGAATTATTTTTTTTTACCCTCTGCCTCATTTAGTCTTGAATTATATGATATATTTCATTGTTATTGCATTTAAGCTCAAAAAGTTAATAAATGTAYGCAGGAACAAAACTGAATAAGAAAATTGTAGTTACTATGGGAACATAGATTACAATTGAATCTGCTGTAACATCTAAAGAACCTGTAGGAAATGCAAGGAGACATYCTTTAATGTCAGAATTGCTTGAGTTGCTCTTTACTTCTATTTTTGGGGTAAGATTCTGCATCAGTAAATTCTTCTGATTTCACCAAGAAAACTCGGTGAGGACACYGGTAAACTCTGTCACAAAGGGCCTGGTTTGGATGGGGGTGTWGTTTTTCCTGATCCACAGCAGCTGTGAATCAGACTTCAAATTCTTTGTGATTCAGAATTTAAGTGAAGGATTTTTTAGGTTCAGATTTGAACTGGATTAATTCCTGTATTCTTTCTCTGGTTAGAAAATCAAAAGTAACTAAAAAAAATTTCAGAAGCTCATTGAAAAATTATAGCGATGAGGATCTATGCAATTGAAGACAAAGTGCCTTGCTAGCACACTAATGCGTGGTAAATACTCTCCACACAGGAAGACAGAGATCTGCAAAATACATTAAAGCAACCAACAAGAACTCCCCGGTTCACCAAAAGGGGAAGGGGAATCCGGTGTCTGGGTGTGGGTTTTTCTRCTTATTTGGTTTGGTTTTTTTCTGAACTGCTTAACTACTTCTGATCCATCTCTCTCTTAGATACAACTTAAAAGCTCACTGCCACCTAAATTTATGAGATTAAGTTTCTCTCTTCACCCCTTATGTCAGAATTAGGCTGTGAAAGAATAAAGGGAGGAGCAGTGTTCAGGAGAAATGGATTATTTTATACAGAGCTAGGTTGTGAATCAATGGTCACTAATGTGTAATTTTAATAAAAGGTGGTTACATTCAAAAGCCACCAAGACTTTGAAATATGAATATAGTTGTTCAGTGTTACAAGCAGAGCCATAAGTATAGCGTTTTTTAAAGGGACTTTTCTTTGCTAGAAAAACTTGAGGGAAAATAATCCACACTACTCTCATATCTTGTATTGTTGAAGTGTTTCAATCTTGCAAAGAGAAAAAAAGATATTGGATAGTTCTTGAAATTCCTTACGCAACATTTCTTCAGATTGCTCTCTCCACAAAAAAAAAAAAAAAAAAATTCTCTTTTCAATTTGAGATAAAATTTAGAGACTAATTATAAGACTTAATTGCAAAGGATTTGCAAATTGACTTGTCAGAATATTTGAACTGTCTAGATTTCTATTACTCCATTTTAGACATGAGGATTCTTTTACTACATAGAAGAAGATCTGATTTGTTGTGGTTTTTAATTTTTCGTTTTGTACCCTGCAACGCAAAGGGCATTTAAGAACAAAAAAATAGCAACATTAAGTCCTTACTCTGTAATTACAATGATTGGAAGAAGTATTTGATCTTCTGAGATTATTAGAAGAGCCACGTTCTCAAGGTTTTGAAAATTGATTTAATTACTGAATTATACACGTCTACTCTTTCTTACAGTCTTGGTTTCCTCAAGTAAATATAGTCACAGTTTTACTCATTGTTGTGCTGCTGGAACCAGGGTTAAGTACAGTTCCAAAAGAAATTGATAACCATGAAAATTTTCCTTTTATTTCACAGAGTCCTTTTCGAGCAAGGTGTTCTGTATGTACATGGTATTTGTTTTTATACAGGTAAACCTTAAAGTGCAAACAGTCAGCAAAAGATAAACGTATGCAGGTCCTACGGCAGTCTGGTGGGAAGTATTCAAAATCCCACCACTAGGGTGTATCCCAGATGATCTTTTTCTCTCTTCAGAGCCCAGTTCTAGTTAAATACAAAATAATTTTGTCCCTTAAACAGGGTGTTCCTGGCCTGGGTCTGTCTGCTGTGGCACTTCAAACTGCCTTCAGTCCGCTGCAACCTCACTTCTTTGATTTAATTTTGGCAACCCAAAGTTTTGCGCTGAGCTGAGGTTTTCTTCTCCTTCCATTTCCTAAAGGCTTCACAACCTGCTTGTTCTCAGAGAGCAAGGAAATATAGGCTTGAGAAAAAATGAAACAGGAAAAGACTGTTTCCAGCACTGACTTCTCATCAGAGGAGGTCTGCCTTTCCCAGCAGCCGGGTTCTGCCACGAGGAGGAATGTCTCCAGCGTGCTTGGACTGACATAATAGGGATAGCAGCTCCAAGTTCTTTCCCCCTCCACCCTCCYAGCTACTGCTACATAACAGATTCATTGTCTTGACCACATCCCTAAGCACTGGCCCAGGCTCCCAGTGGTGTTTTCAGGTGCAGACTGCATCTATTCTCTGTTACCATTAGGGTCACAAACCCACGTTCACTTACAGAGTCCAGACAGGATGACTATCAATGTGTATGTGAGTGGCGATCTTCATCTGCAAGGTTCTAAGAGTATTCCCAGTCTGCCAAGCAGAAAGGTGGCCTAGCTTTCCTCTCTGATTACCAGAATAAAGAGCATAATAACAGAAAGAAAAAAAGGCCTGAAAACATGTTCTTAACTGCTTTCCTATGGATGCCACTAGCAATGGATGGAAGTTTTTTGTATAGCTGTACAGTTATACAATACCTGATCACAGTAACACAAAACCCAGTGTTTCAGGCAAAATGCTATGAAATTACAGCCAAGCAAGAAAATGTTCGCTTTTTTTTTTTTCTGTTATTGCCTCTCTCCACTTCAGTTGCAATGTATATAGTCTGAAAAAGCTGTCATCTATTGACCTAAGGGAACTGTTTGCATGTCTTACATCATCTTTTGGATCAAATCACACTTTTTTCCTTCTCCTACTCCTCCAGGCCTGCATGTTTAGAAGGATTTAAGGACAAAGAGGTTAAGATAACATCTCCACTGCAGTGATGTTGTTCATCCCTAACYTTGACTATGCAGCAGTGAAGCAAGATAAAAACTTCATAGCATGAAAGAAGTAGAAATCTTCTACCCCTTTGCACAGACTGAAACACAAAAATTCACCTGTGGAGTAGACACGTTGAGTGTGCTGTATCCAGGACAAATACTACACCAGCACATGTTTCCTGAATCTTCCTGTAAAGTTGTGTGGCTGCAAAGTTATGGGAAGCAAGGTTTATTAATGCCTCCAGCAGGAGCTGATGCAGCATGCAGGTAACTTGACTTGTGACTGTCATAGCCCTGTCTGGTCTCAAAGCCTGCTGTGGATGTATAACATTCTTGGCTTTCACCCACACCAGACAGAAGAAGATATGTAGCCAGAGACTTTAATATGGGTATACCTTAGCTGGTTCTGTGCTAGTCCCAAGGATCCCCTGGATTTATTAGGCYGATTGTCTAGCCTTCCCATAGGAAAAAAAAAATAATTTCTTCCTATCATATACTCCTTGCATTGATTTAATCAAATCAGGAATGGAATGTCCTCAAAAGATAAAATAAACCAAATTGAGACAACGTGCARAAGACCAAAGAAGTTATGAGATAAAAACTGTTATTTTGTAAACTCTTGGGAACCTATAAGACTAAACAGATTATTAACTCAATGACAAAAGAGGTTTGCTTTCTCTCTAACATATTTCAAGTTTGCTACTAAGCTCAATAGTAAGCAGTAACAAATAGAAGGTTAGGAAATATTTTCATCTTTAGAGAGAGAATTATTCAGTGAACTAGACTCCAGTAATTCTGAATCTCTCATACATCTGCTCTCTTCTGCTTTTGTCCTTTGGTGCAACGCAGCTCTCCTGGGCCTTGCTTGAGTAATTAAATTGAAGACCCAATTGGACTTTCCTGGGGTCGTGCCCTAAGCACATGCATGGTTTCTCTGACTGAGCTTAATAAAAATTGTGAAAATCCTTCAAGGTAATACTCTGGGTTTTTTTAGAAAAAAATTTGTGGGTCTGGGACCCCGAAATTAGCAACTGAACAACCATGGACAAGTCATCTCCTTTTCGCTTTGCCTTAGTATATTCATTTTGTAAAGGGTTTGAAACAAGACACCTGTGTCAAAAAATATTTAACTGTGTGAAGTGACACGTTATCATACATTAATATAAAAGCAGGCTGTGTATTTAATCCCCATTTCATTTAATTTAATACACTGTGTTGTTTTCTGTACATAATAATTATTCACTGTCTCATGGAAGTTCTGTGTATCCACACAATCAGTTCGATTCTGTCCCTTGCTGAGGTGGCATTGATGGCTCTTTACAATCCCTTGACATTATTTCAGCCTTACTAGGTATCACATGAGTTATTTCAGTCTTCTCATGCTCTATCAGCATAAAGAGAATTTTCATTCAGTGTCTGGGCTTCTTCCCTTCTCACACTTATCGAAGCAATCCTCACTCGATACATCATTAAGACACATTGCATGTGTGAAAAGAGACAACCAAACACCCCCCACCCTCCAACCTACAGCCATTTCTAATGAGCAATAATCTTACACTGTTACATGTTTGTGGAGGGGTGTAGAATGTTTATTGTTATCAAGARTGTGAGAGCTGGTATCTGTTTGTGTGTGAAGAAGGGTTTTTTCTGGGCGCACGCCAAGCTATCTTCAATAGCGGTGAAAAATATTACCATCACAATTGTGTGATTGTGGTCCATTATAATGGAATTAACATAAACCATGCAGAGAAGCATTTCAAAGCACTACATCTTTATACAATAATCTGATTTGGAGCTATCAGTAGCTGAGGAAAAACTACATGAGGATTAACATGACACCCTGCGTTAATACGCACTCACATGGTCTGACTGGGACGAGTCAGATAAATGCGTTTGTCTCAACCAATTCCTACAGATCTGAGGGAAGCCAAGTAAGCAAGACAGAGCTCAGGGGAACACAGTGTTCTGTGACTGAAGTCAGTAAAAGCTAATCTGTTATCACAGATCAGCTCCACGTGAGCTCAGACGACAATTTCTTCTGAAATGGTATAGAATACTTTTTTGAAGATGAAGTCATGAGATGTTCCAAGGAACCATGTTTTCGCAAATTTTCAGTCTTGGTTTCTCTCATGCTAGATTTGGATTTCACACCCTGTTAGAATGTAAAATATCATTTTCCCTGTCTTTAGCTCCTTCATGTACCATATCTAGAGTGTACAAAGGCAATCTGATACAGAGTCTGCAAACCTCAGGCTCAGCATGACAATGAATAACTTCAGAGCATGCAGGAAGTCAGTCCGAAACATAGTCTAACTACCTGAAACAGCACAGAGCAAACTTTCTACAGTAGAGTGAATATGCCCAAGAATCACACCCCAGGGGAAAAGAAAATAATTGGAAAATAGAAAGAAGGTAAAGATTTTAAAAACACTAACATTTCTCTAACTACTTAACTGATTTGTTTGCCTCACACTCATCTATTCCCTAAAGTCCCTACATACATCACCTAATGACCAGCAACAGACTCCAAACTTCTGTGTAGCTGTCAGTAGCTGTCCCCTCATTCACCCTTGATGAATGTGCTTGATCCTCCTGGGTTCTGTCTATATGCAGAAATAAAGTTTCCCACAGGGCAATACTGCACTAGAGACAACGATCTTCTGGACCAGGCCTGGAGCCACACCGAAACCCTGAAACTAAAGAGAGGAGGATCCTTCCTTCAGGGTCTTTCATTCAAATTGCAAAACATTTTCCCGGAACAAGGACCAAAGCCAGGCTTCATCCCTCCTAGGTTAAYGTCCTCACCTTGAGTGTTCCTGCTTGCTTGTTCTTTGTTTGTCTGTTTGTCAAAATTATATCCAGGCAGGACGAATATTTCCCAAAGATTAAAATTGTATCGGGGCCATTGCAGTTAATAGCTGTTTTGAAGGCAAAGAACMTCACTCCAAAACCTTTTTGTGGCCCCAGAAAACTGTCATGTGCTAAAATCAGCAGAACTGGAATCCCTTCTCTGAAGTAAAGTGGTGTAAGACCTGTATCAATGGGTGGCAAGACCAATCGTTCTTCAAACACACTCAGTGAATAAGAGAGCTCCCAGAGACAGAGACACTCGAAGTGACAGACTTCAACACACTCCTGATTTAATACAAACACRTTCCCTGTTCCTGGCTGTTGTCGATTCTTGTGGGAACAGGCTGGTGTTATAGACACAGCATATAAAACCACGTGACTTGCCACAGTGACTAGAAAGATAACACACCATCAGCATATCAGAGAAATTCATCAACAYGCAGGATCGAAGGCACTTTGTTTACATTCAGGGCAACTCAGTACTGAGTCACTGTGAGCGTGGTAGGTGAGGGTGAAGATGAGCAGCACCAGAAGTTGATGCATTTGCCTCAACAGGCAAAGTATCTGTTGTACAGTGACAGCRAAGAGAAATGAGATAATGAGCAGAGATGCAATTTAAATTGAAAATAAATTTTTTGTCAAGCCTAAGAAGGCTGGGTAAGGCTGTTACTCATGATTTCACAGTAGCAAATGATTAGTGTTCTTTTGCTGTGTACGGGTAGCTCTGACACTGGCTGAGTGGTTCTTTCTTTTAGGCCTGAAGGAGAGATTTTCAAAAGAATACTTTTACATGTGCCTTAGAAAACAGTCAGACGTGAAAAAGTTTTTGTCGGATGCACTTGGAAGAAACTGCTTTGAAAAAAATTGACCTGTGAGATTTTTCAGAATTTTTGAACATGCTACCAGATGTTAGGGTGAGATGCTTTTTTATGTTTATATCATCATGGAAAAAACCCTACAAAAATGTCATTTTAGGGCAGCCTCAGAGTCAGTCAGGCTTGCCTCTTTCCTTGTTTGGAGGACACCTACCTCCTGATCCTCTATAGAAGACATTCCATTAGACTTTTTCCTCTTATTCCATCAGACACAATTCTTCTAAATGGAGAAATAAGCACGTTACACTTAAAAATTACAAAATAGACAATGGTTAAGGAGTTGTTTCTGCTTTATTTTTACAGGAACAGGTCAGCAAACCTGAGACAATTTTTGGAAACTTTTCAGTATTGCCAAATAGATCTTTGGGTTTTGGTTTATTTTTAAATAAAAAAATAAAATAAGCTTCAGCTGCAAAACTGAATGCAGATCTAGTGTTTAAGTGCTCTGCTGAATTGAAGCCAATAAAGTGTAAAGCTGAAGAGGGTAATACTGTAGCTCAGTAAGGAACCAGACACCCCCTGGTTGTCTGAAATCATGGATTTCCCTAAAACACACTCTTTTGTCAAATGCCCTTGCAGAGAGAGGGACAGTCAGGCTACATTGTGGTTGTACGGAAAGCCTGGACAGAGCACTCACCAAGACGGGAAGAAGGGAGAGCCAGAAGACAGCAAGGTTGCCCACAGCAAGGAAATGGAGGCAAGAACCAGCACCCAAACTCCTTTGTCAGTTTTTACCACGAGCCCTACACTGAAATTCCTGCTTCAAAGTTTATTTGCTGTTAAGACAATTGGATTAGGGACAGAAGTGCCTGGAGGAGTATTGAGCACATAGCAAGGGCTCTCCAGGGTGCAACTGGTAGCYTGTGCTCCAGGGGCCATGTGGTGCTCAGTAAGGAAAGGTTTCAGGCTGGCTGGACACCAGGAGCATACGTTTCTGTTCAGCTGTAGCCGCACACATTCACAAACAGAAATTTGGACATCTATTTCCTTTGTCTTCGGATGAAGCCTTAAGTCAGTTCAAGCTCAGGGTGTTCTTGTGGCAGGTGATACCGGGGTCCTTCCAGGGCTTCCAGGCTTCTCAAACGTTGGGATATATCACTGTTGATGGACTAAACACAGAGCTCCAGTAGTAACGAAAAAGGACATAAAGCTGTTCTTGAATATATAAACGGCTTTCCCTCCAGTTACGCCAACTCCATTTTCGGACAGGGTGTCTGAATCCTGAAGAGTCTTCCAGAACTGTGTAGCACAGGGGTTAGATCTCCAGAGAAGTTAGTTCTGATCCAGGCTCTGATCCAGAGCTCTGCTGCTCTCTGCTACCTGGCATATCCACTTAAATGAGCAGATTTTCAGACAAAGTAATCTATCTGCATGGTTCAGGCTGTGAATACTTCATCCAGGCATACTGTTTTGGTGGGAATCTGACCATTCAGCTGGATGACAGGGATTAGTGTCAGGGCCATGGAACAGCAGGTCAAGTGAGAAGGAGGATGGACTGCTGTAAGGTACAAAATAAAAGAAGGAAGGTTTGCTCACAGTAAAACACAGGTGGGGAGATGTCTGGGAGTTGAATGTTTTGTCTCCTCTCTGGATAAGTCTACCATTCTCTCCTGGAGCACACAGTGACTTTTGTTGTCAAACAGCCCTTAGCAAGTGATATCCTGGAGCTGGCAAATTCTATTAAGAATTCTCACATTTTTATTTCCAAAAAACTACTGACAATTTCCTTCAGGTGCCAGAGTACATCAAATCCCATCCCTGGGATCATTAGCTTATACTGGCAGGAGTGAGAGATCGGCATAAGGCGTGATTAGAAATTATGCTAAAGATTTTTGGCATGCCATTCCTTTACATTCTACTTGCAATTAATTATGTCCAAGCCTACCAGATGTGATGTGGAGTACACTTTAGAAGAGGAGCATCGGCTTTTTTCTTGATATATTTGCCTTAAATATAAGGACTTTCCTTTTTAAAACAGGAAAAAAGAGGATTGTTTGGGCCACAAATGATGCAAATAGTCTTTTTCAAAATGTGATACTCCCAAGTGTGTAGCCAAACAGTGAGAACAGTTACCACGGTAACACAGTTCAGCTTCTGTTTCCCCAACTGGATGATGCAAGACTGATTAATTATGCTCATGTTGGGATGGTTTATTTAATGGATTTAATTTTCAAAAATGCTTTTCATGGACACCTGTATAGATTTTAATTATGACTAAGAAATAGATGAAAAGACATGTGAATAAGGTCAAAGCAAAATTTTATTCTCAATTTTTGAAAATATCCCTAATACTTTGCTGCATTAATCCAGCAGTAGCAGTTCATCCCAAAATAGAAACTTCAGGTGAGATTCTCAAAATAATGTCATACCATTACTCAGCATGTTACAGTTTGTTGTAAAACTGTTTTTATTTTTACTTCGATCAGATTTGAGCCATTCCTAAAAGCATTTCAGAACGATCCTGGGAAACACCTCTGTAGACAGTGGTGAAAGTTTGCTCTGGACTCATCCTCAAGACTACTTTTAGTTGTGTGTGATCTCATCTCCTCTCATGTTGGAGAACCAAAGTCAGCAATCTTGAGTTTATTTCCACACTTTAAGTTATGCTCTATCAGGACATGAACCTAAGAGCAAGGTAGACTCCAGCAGTCCCCACATGAATGAGTCCCAAATACATTTAAAGACATTTGGAAGACCTCCAAATGCAAAGGGGCCTCTTGGCTTGAATCCCAACAAAAGGTATCTAAGTACTTCAGAAAATCCCACCTGTGCAGTTTCAGGAACCCAAAGTCTTCACAAAGGGGATAATTTCAGACATCTTATGCTCTCCTCAATAATGAAGTCTATATCCATCAATCTGCCACCTTCACAGCAACTCATCCTTGATTATAGTTACTCCTACTGCATTATCTTACATTCCCTCACTTAGTTCTCCCTTACTTGCTGGATGTTAACATCTCAGTCACTGAATAACTCAGGTTGGAAGGGCTCTCTGAAGTCATTGGGTTCAAATTTGCTCAAAGCACGGCTCCATTAAATGAGATTTTGCAGAGTCTTGTCTTCTCTTGCAGAGATTAGTTTCAAAACTCTCCGAGGATGGAGACTCCACAGCCTGCTCCAGCTCTCACCTGCTCTCACTGCAAGGATCCTTTTTTGTTATATCTATTAATTATTAGCCTTTGCTGAGATGTGTAAAGCATTGCTGCTTGTCCTTATGCTGAGTACATCCAAGAAGAGTTTGGCTTTATCTTCTGTGTAAAATGAAAACTGAGTGTTCATCTGATCAGAATAGACATCCCTTCCCTCCCATGTGTCTTCACTATGATGCTTTCACAGACATTTTGAAAATTCAGGTGATTACATGGTATTTTTAACATTCAACGTAGCAGTGACACCGCAGAAAGACAGTCTTCCCCCTTAGAAGTGAATCTAAACACAGGGGGTTTTTACCACTTTTACCATGTGAAGAACTTTTATTTATTCATGGGATCAAAATTCACTTAAAAGAAACTACTTGAAGTTTTCTGTTTCACAGTACCTATTCTTTAATGTTAATATATGCATAAGATAAGCATTCATGCTGACACAAGTGGCTTTTTCAAGGTATCCCATTAAATCTAAGCATGTGCTTAACTTTTATCTGACCAGAAGCAGCCTCCTAAATTTAGATTTTTTTGGCTGCTAATTACTACTTGCAACTCAGTTCATAACTAGCAAGTGGAAATCTTTCAGAAGTGTCCTAATTTTGCTGAGGTGGAATATTCTGCACCACATACCTCCTGTCTGCCTTTCTGAAAAACTTTTCTTGTGTCATGAATGAACAAGAAAGCGCAGCTAAGGCTTATGGCCTTACCCTTCATGTTTTCACGCTTTTCTTTTTCCTAATGTTTAAAACAATGCAGCCTTAGGAAGGGAGTAATAGTTGCATGAGTTTAAGAGTGACGTTTTCATCAAATCCCTTCAGCAAAACTGTTCATTTGAAATGTGCTTTTGATGAGAAAATTAGGTCGGTTTTTTTTTTTTACTCCTTGTTTTTTCCTCCTTGTTTTTTTCCAGGAAGCTGTTTCCATACTGAATGTACAGTGAGATCAGGTATGGCAGCTGTGAATGACAAGCTTTAGAGGTGCAGCACATGTCAAGGCAAAGATGGGTGATCTTGGCATCAGCCTGTGCCTTTGAAAATCCAGCTGGAAAATAGCTGGACTTCACATCCTGAGGGGGCTCTTACTTTGTCCCACTTTGCTCACAGAGTGGCTAACTGGAGAGATTACATGTAAAGCCTCCTGGATAAAGTCTTTCACACTGCAATCATCAGAATAAACTATTTTTTGCATCTGTTATAGGAGAGTGAATTAAAAGATAATGCAGAACTGGCTCTTTCAAATTACATGTAGAGAAAGGAATCTAGCTCACATTAAAGTGGTTATCAATATGAATTTTATGGACCATACTTACATTAAATCAGTCTAACTCTGTTCCCACATACACAATCTCATATATGAGTATCTGTATAGGGTTTGTATAGGGTGTACTAGACCTGATCCTCATCTGGAATGAGCTGGGCTAACCAGGCCGAAGCACATGTGATTTGCAGACAACTGAAAGTCTGGCCTTTTCTGCATAGAGGTAAGAAAAGGTACATCCTCTCTTCAAAAGAGAAACCCAGCAAAGTAAGATGTAACTTCCAGGTTGACTAAAATATTATGTCTTGGAAAACTAAAAGAAAGTTAGAGCCCTGAACCCACTAAAAAGTTTTCTTTTTTTAAAACAAAGTTTCCCTTTAAAATAAAGTTTCCCTTCGTTGAAAAAAAAAAGTTTTCTTTTGTTTTAAACCTAGTGGGATGGTATTCAAAGTTTGAAGTTAAAACATTTTCAATCTTGACCTCTAATGTCACCCAGGCTCCTTTGGGAAGTGCATGTCTCTTCTTTTAGAGTCCCTATACCGTTCTGAATCTAGAAACTAGTGAATACAGACACACTGTCATCCAATCCACTCTGGCTCTCAGTTTTTCTGAGTGAAGCTCCAATAAAACAAGGCTAGTTCCCTGTCCTGCATAGGCACTGTCATTGGCCCCCAGTGTGTTTTGGGTTGGATTGGAAAACTCCACATGGAGATCACATTTCTGCAGGATCTCTACACTAGGAATGATCCCAGAAACCGCACCAACTGCCCCTCTATCTGCTAAGTGCAAGTGGCAGCACTGATTTGTCAGTGCCTTATCTGAAGTGCTGTGATCAAGGCATCAATTCGCGTAATCACTTAGAGCATACAACACCATTACCTTATCTTTGGAAGATGCATATTCCCATGAGGATCCCTTGTTTTGTGCTGTTAATTATTGTTAACAACGATCTGCTGATGACACTCCTGTTATACAATTTCTTTCTTTGTATTCCTTGTTTTTGGAAGTTGCCAGAAGCCTTTGGTTTAGAATTGATACATACTCCAATACTGATCAAACACAGCTTTGATTTTTCTTTGTTTTCTTCTTCTCTCTATCACTGGTTCGGTTACATTTCAGGAATGATGAAAAAGGCCGGCTGGGAACTAATTATAAAAATGCAAGCTGGAAGAAATACAATTTGTACCATTGTCCTTTATCTTTCAAGCAGCTAAAATGATCACTAATATTTCATAAATGAAAGGGAAAAATGAAGATGCAACTGTTAGAATTGGGCTGTCTTATAAATAATGGTTACTAGGGAGATTTCAAGAGAGCTTAATTTGGGAGCACAAGAGTCTTCGAGAGGAGCTGAGCTGTGTGCTCCTAAATCCTGTGGTATCTTTTGAAAAATATTCCCTTAAGTCATGAGATCACTTTAAGAAATACAGTAGAAACATAGAGGGCAGTATCTTGCTAAACCATAAATTTGACCTGGTTCCTAAGTGACCAGGGCTTGCAAACCATGGCCTTTTCATTTTAGCACGATGCAAAATACACAGACTCATCTGCCTCTTCACTCATACAGCTACTTTTCCAGGACATGTTCTTTTTCTGAACAAGCATAGTTTCTGGAGGCCTTTCTGTTTCTCTGTAAATTTCTAGGCAGTTGCTCCAGTTATCTTCCGTCCCAAGTCCTGCCACTGTCTCCCAACTTGCCCTCATCCATCCACAGCTGCCTTAGTGCTCTCCTCACACTCTGCTTCACTCCTGCCTCTTGTTCCAGTTGTACCAGCAGGAAGTCCTACATAAGAGATCCAGCAAAATTAATTCATTTGGGACCTGCTTTGGGGTCTTTTCTCCCAGTGCTGGAGTGGTTCAAATGGCGAGTCACTACTTCAGCTAAAAACCAGCACCATCAGAAAACAGCATTCCTACAGATTTTGGCTCTTATGATGCATCATTATTGATTTCTCTGTTGCTTCGTGTTGACTCATCTCAACTGAAATGTGTATTTTTGATATGAAGTAATTCACTGCTGCTTCCATTTTAGATCCATAATTTCAGAAAATGGCCTGAAGTAATGAAAGGCAGTTTTGAAAGCCAAAGCTGCTTTCAGTCTAAGAAGGCTCGGAGAGGATTTCGTTGTCACCTGGCAGCCACTGCCAGTTCATCAGAAGGAAAACTTTCTTCCCCTGGATGGTAACAAAGGCATAGCACAGTCCACGTCTCCAGCAGCAGGATCAATGCCTGCCCTCCATGCTGTGTCTATCAGAGATGTTCACAGCCCACCCACAAGCACAGACAATCCTATGCCCCACCCTTCATCCCACCCTGCATCTCTAGTCTGTGGTAGAATTGACCAAAGATCCGTCTCTGGATCCTGAGAGTGGCCAAAAGAGATATTCTAGGGAGGAATATCAGAAGTCAGACATACAGCGACGTTTCTGTCATGTGCTTCCAACCTCCAGCCTCCCAAGATGGATGTTGTTTTCATGTCTAAGAAAGCTGCACAGTGTAGTTCCCTTCATTAGCTTTTCCCATCTCCACTTGAATCCCGTAAACTATTTGCAGCCAAGCTTTGGCCAGGAGTGCCACACATAAGAAATGCCTCTTGTTTTTAATCCATCTCCTGCTATTTTCACCTGACAGTCCTTGTTYCTCTCATAAGAAACATAATGAGCAGTCATTTCCCTCTCCACTCACACCAGGGGCACTTAAGGAACATCCAGGAGCACAAGCACAAACATTTTAAAAACTCACAAATTGAGAAAAGTTAGAATCCCTTCAAACAAGRAAACAATGTTTTCTCACAGCGTCGCAGATACTTTAAATGAGAAGTGGTGATGATGAAAGAACAGTCTCTTGAGTTGTAGAGGAGTTATAATCCTGCACATYTAGGAGATGGCTGCACTTATCTTTAAATGAGGCTCTCTGGAAGGGTCTGTGGATGGCGAACATTACCAAAGCCCCTACACACTGCTTGTGAGTTTTCCTGTACATTAAAAAGTGATAAGCTGGCCACCTACTGTTCATATTTTCGTATCAGATGGTTTTGTCTCACATCAAGAGAAACTAAATGGTTTTAGTTTAAAACAGATGGCAAACTGTTGGCAGGAGCTTTCAGAGGCATCAACAATTGTAAAGTAAAGTAGGACTCATAGGACAGATGAGAAATTAAATACCCAGTGCTAGAAAGTGACCTGAAATTAAATCCAAGGTATAGGCCATCACACAGCAGGATGTTGAAAACTTTCCTACAGATCTGCGTTCTGCAACTAGCTCCTGTCTCCTTCAAGGACAGAGCAAAAGCCCCAGTTTGAAAGAAGATTGCCTTTTGGAGAAATGAAAATTCACATCCTAGTCTGGATCGGGCTATTTGCATGTTTCTCACAGACTGTTTCAAACAGAGC
The DNA here is from genome assembly GCA_018881555.1 of Amblyornis subalaris. Taxonomy (NCBI): domain Eukaryota; kingdom Metazoa; phylum Chordata; class Aves; order Passeriformes; family Ptilonorhynchidae; genus Amblyornis; species Amblyornis subalaris. Next base: position 11,271,813 of record JACAXG010000007.1, on the reverse strand, counting down.
TCCTGTCTCTCCTGAGCCAGGTGAGAAAAACTTCTTGGTATGAGAGAACAGCTGAAACAAAACACCATAAAAGCAATTTGTAGTAATAAAAGACAGTCTGTCAGCCTACCAAACGTGAACATACAAAGGATATTCCTGAAAAACACACACTGCAGGCTATGACCTGCAGGTCACCCACCCAAAATCCTGAGTTAAACATCTGTCTTGGGGAACASTGCTGTTGGAATACACTGGCAGGTCAGCAGGCACAAACATGCTGAGGGGTTACCACGACTGGCAGGATTGAAAGACTTGCATTTCACCTTGCCTCAGCGCAGTGTCCTGAGCGTGGGGGCTGTTCTCCCTCTGGTGCAGGGGCTGCCTCTGGAATGAAGGGCACTCTGCCATAACAGGGAGCCTACCCACAGGCTATTCCTGCTGCAGGAGATGAGTCTGAAAGCTGCCACATAAATATTCTTGCTGCTTAGAAATGGAAGCACAGGCCACGGGCTGTTTAATTCAGTCTCAAGGAAGCGAGTCAGCCAGACATGCAGAGTGGCAGCTGTTATGTGGCACTCAGYTGAGGCTGGCCCCACGAGCTTTTGTCACAGTGCAGAACACTGTTTCTACCTGCCAGCTAACCCATCCCCTACCATTATCATCATTGCCAAGAAACCACCATCCCTAAACATACTTCCGGCATCTCTGTTCACCCCTTCAGGATACTCTGATGTTTTGATTGTCCTGAACTTTGGTTCTCATCCTTTTGAGCGTTCTGAATAACTGCAAGAATACACTAATTTTGAGGAAATCCAAAATAAGAGCTGGAGCTTTACTACTTCCATATGCACTGACAAGTTAAAAATTGTTGTGTCACATGTAAGGTTGTTTGATACTTTCAAAAATTCCCATGACTTCAAGGCTTCTCTTATTCAGGCAGATAGAAGTTTTCTTCTGCATAGATGTATTTTGATTATCACCTAGCTATTAAGAGAGAGGAGGAGAAAGACAGTCCTTCCTGAAAAGGGTAGATGTGCTTCAGCTTCAGCTTCAGCTTCTCCCAGGATCAGTCAGTCCCTTTTCCTCACACTTTCTCACAGCTCTCTAGTGAGCCAAAACTCTTTTGCAGATGAGCTTAAGCTGAACCAAATGCTTTTGAAACCAGGCATGTTTTTCTTAAGCTGTTTGTCTCTCCACACACGGCTCTTTTCACAGCCCTCAAGGATTCCTTTATTCAGCACCCAGGTCTTTCAATTTCTCCAAAGGAGAGTCATGCYTAAGTGGAATCAGCACTTGGGTTCCCATTCTCATGTGAATGATTATGTGCCACTGGTTTAACTGATTTGGCTATTGTTTTTTTCTCCATCATTGAGATGAAATTCTATTACTACTCAAAAAGTTGCACTTTGTTTAAACAATGTTGACACAATATTTTGATTTTTCACATTCTTTTGTGCACCCTCCAAGAGTTTGCTGACACTACCAAGCACAGAGGTGCGGGTGACACACTTGCAGGAAGGGATGCCATTATCCTTTTCTTAGTTTTTATATCTGAGCTGATAYCATATGGTATGGAATATCACTTTTTTCAATTTGTGTCAGCTGTTCCAGCCCTAAAACTTTGCTCTTTTGTGTTCTTGCTCTCCATTTCCTCATTGAGTCATCTCCAAATTACAACACTGCTTAYGTCTGCATCTCCAGGGTCCTGCTGCTGGAAGCAATTCCATGTAGTAAATACCATCTTCTTTTCCTCGTACAGAAATGCTGATATTTGCTCTCACAGTGCACACACAATAAAGCATCTTGATCTGGCCTGTGCTACAAATATTCTTCAAACAGTTCCCAAACCCTCTTGGAACAGCAAAACTCAAAGCATGCCCTCTAACCCAACATCAAGCTGAGGCTACACAAGGATGTAGATCCGCGCTGTTTCCAAACCAACATAGCTTAAACCTTGGATTTCTTTAAGCACTTTGGAACTCCAGCAATTGTGACCTGAGCTTCCAGGATACAAAAGAAAYGAAGGACAAATCCAGTGTGCAGGATGAATTTTGATGTGATGATGACTTTGCCAAGTTCTGCTCACCACAGAATTTTGTGTGAAAATTAACTGAATTTTGTGTGTTTCCCCACATACCTGGAGGCAACCTGGCATGGACACCCTGTGGTATGAATTAATACCTATTATCACTCTATTTAATTCAGCTAGCAGAACATCTAAGTAAAAAAGTTTCTTTGGAGTTTTGAGCCTGTCTAAATGCCTCAGGTGTTTTCTAATTTTTTTTTATTCCCCATGAAAAACACATTCCCAAATGATACATCATTGTGAAAGGTGAACAAACAGCAGATCGAGCTTTGTTCATTAACAAACTGTGTTGTCTGTGAACACAGGATATGTCAGGCTGCATTTGTCTAGTTCAGTCCCTTCTTTTTAAGAGCAGCCAACACCAGATATTTCAGACAGAGGCGGGAATGATTTGAAGTGAAACATTTCAGTGCTTAGCGATTAGTACTGGAGCTTATATGTTCATCACGTACTAAAGTAGTAGTTCCACACAAGAATAATTATGGCATGAAGAAAATTACTATATGGAGGAGAGAGAGATCAAAAGCCAGGCTATCACAAATCCTCAGCTGAGAAACGAGGCCATCTTGAATTAGGAAAAAAAAATTAAAAGGAAAAAGGGATCCCCCCAGGATCTTCCTTTCTTTCATGATTTTAGAGGTCCATGTTGTCAAATTATTCATAATCATAATTAAACATTACAGCTTTCCAAATTGCCTCTCTATCCCCAGAAATTCAAACATAAGACAAAGAGGCTGTGAGCATCACTGAAAAAAAATGCAGAGCAAAAAATTTTCTCTTTGATGACAGAAAACGTTCTGAAAATTTGTTCTTTGCAACATTGATTTTTCAGTCTGGAGAAGTTTCTTATTTTAATTCCTTGCTATCTTTGAGATTCCTGCTTCGCTGTATGTTTTACTACAGTAAAACACTAAAGAAATATGAAATGAAGAGCAACATCAGGAGACACTCTTGCTTGTGTGTGGTTCACACTTTGCTGGAAAAGAGAACTCATCTCATGTCAGGAAAGGGTATGCAATCAGCTCCAACAGCACTTAAGAAGGCAGGGCAGAGAAATAGCTGGGGTTCTAACAGCCTCTAGGCACTGTCAGCATTTATTATCCATAAAGGAGATGTGGTAAATAAGAGGCTGCACTGTGCAAACCACCTCTATTTTCTTGATTATAGTATTTGTTAAAATACTTGGTTAGAAAGAAGGGCAATGGAAGTTGAGCTAGGACTTTGAAAATACTATTCAGTCCTCATATTTTTTGTGGAAACAAAATTTAAAGAAAAATGATAAGATGCAGAAAGCTRTAATTTATCTTGAGCTCATCAACTGACCAGCAATTGCTTAAGAGGCACATTACACATGCTTTCATAAGTGATAGTATAATGCTGGAACATGAATTTTACTGCAAAATTTACTTACCTATATGATGTGCCAAAGAGACAGTCTCACTAACCAAGTGCTCAGGACTGCAAGTTTTGCTTGATTGCACAGTTAGAGAAAATACACACAAAACCCCTGTGGTGACCAAGCCTCTTAATGGGAAATTGTCAGCAACTGTTATTTACCTGGGAATTGGCCTTGAGCTTTTTATTGTGTGTATGAGCTCACCTTTCCCATTTAGCTGYTCTCACAGGGCAGTGCTCGCAAGACCTGATGATCTGGTAAAGCCAAGGATGTGAAACAAGCAGCTGATCTAAAGCAAAACTCTTTCATGGCTGGGAAAAATCACTTTTGAATGGTTTCAGAAAAATCAGAATGGGGTAAATCAGAGCAGAAATGTTCTCCAGCAGACCTCAAAGAAAGACTGTTATTTTCTTTTTTTTTTTTTTTAAAGTGATTCCTGTATTTATTTTGCAGTAAAAGTAATGTCTTAACTATGCAGCCAGCAGTGGATTTGGAATCACAGCTTTATTCCTGTCACGAAATCCTTGGAATAAGGACAGGTTCKTGTTGGGTCATGCAGCAGCATCACATGGCTCCCCCTCAGCTGATGGAACCTGATCTGACATTACACTTGCGTTTTCAGACTCAAACTATTTGAACTGGATTAATGCAGTTTTGTTTTGTGCCTGCTTTATTTCTGGTTCTGTATTTTCTGGCATGTACTTTAGTCCTTAACTAAACCTTACACAAGCCTTCCTTCAGACATGAGTAGCTCAAGGAAGTACCCTGTTCACATGGCACAGCTGAAGCTGAAAGATTGTGTTTGCCCACAGCAATAAGCTCTGGCAAAACATGAACATAAGGGATAAGATCATCAGCTACTGTGGACAAGCTGTTGAGCATCTCCTCCTGTCTTCACAGAGAGCTGGGAGCCAGGCAGTCCCTTGTGGACACTTCAGCTGCTTAACACAGCACTGCTGCACCAATTAAATTCCCCGTCACAGATGCTAAAACCACCAGAGTTGCTYAAAAACTCTAATCAGCACCATAGTAGTGATATCAAAATGGTAATGGTGTTGTGTGTGTTTGACAGAATGAGTCCCTCGAGAGCTAGAGTCACTTCTGCTCTCTGAGACCCAAAAAGTTYTACATGTAACAGGGGCTTGTTTCTTTCCCTTTGCTGAGAGGCTTGAAAGGCACAAAGAGAATCTGCAAAAGCCTTGGCAGAGCAAATATTGTAGGATATAATATCCTCGAAGCACTTCAATGACTACTCAGTAGTTATGCCAGTGGCTAATGGTACATTAGCTGAGTGCATTCGAGGAGATGTGTACTACACATCTAAGTGGCTTGAAAGTAGGAAAATGCTTTGCAGGACTGGATGTGCCAAGTACAGAGTAACCCAACAAAGCTAAGACCCGCCCCCCCCCGGCCCCCCCCCAAAAAAAAACCACAGGCCTTCTTTGAGTGAGACCAAGTAAAAAGACRGTCATTCAACACTGGAAACTCTTGGATTTTGAGGGATTGGTTTGCTAGTTTACAGTTTGGCAAAAATATTTCTCAAGGGAATACATCTGGTCTCTGCCATGGTTTGGGACTGAAAAGAAGTTCTCTTTACCATAAAATGGTTCAAAAGTTTTTGAACTTAATAACATTAATTCTTGAAAAAATTAAGGAACCTTTTAACATGACTATGAGCTGTTTCAAAGCAGTAAAAATTCTGTCTATTGCAAGTCTGGAAGATTGCTATTAAGTAATTTAGGTAACAACTGACATTGTCAGCAATCTTATTTTTCTGATACTTTCTTCATACAGGAAACATTATTCTTTAGGATCCTGTTTCCAGAACAGAGGTGCCAATTTTGCTCCATTTGTTTGGGTTATTTCTAGGTCCCTCRCAAGCCAGTTGTTATGGAAAGAAAGGGAAGTCTGAAGTATCCCGCTCAAGCCCTCCAGATCAAGGACAACAAAGAAAGCATTCCCATCCACCTGGCTAAAGTAAAGCTACAAAAGTTAACAGAGCTGACYTGTGGCAAAAGCAGAACCCAATGTACTCTGGGAATTCCTGGGGACCAGAGTTAGGGACCTAAGTTTCAGATGCACGTGATGTCCCTCACTTCCTTTCCTGGCAACAGGACTTTATGTGCCACTAAATTCACCCCATTTCGCGTTACAGAGCTGTTGTGAAGCTGAACATACCTTCCTGTATATTTGTTCATGACCCATTTCAGAATCAAGACGTGTTTTAAATACTTTATACACCCATTACTTTTTATTATGAACTGGTTCTCATATGGACAGCACTGAGTTTTATGGCAACACATCCTTTGATGGAAACACTCTTTTGTGTTTATATCATCCACTTGGATAAGAACTACTCCACTGCACTACACAMCACCACTCTACTGCAAACACCGTTCTGCATCCACAGTTAAATTTTTGGCAAGAAGATCAGACTTTCTATTATGGTCTTCTCAATCACTGAATAAAACCCCATTATGCTCACTTAAAAATTGCATTCTACCCTTTTTCTTTTATTTTTTTTGATTAACTGACTCTTTTTTTTTGTCATTTTTAAACAGAAAAGAAATATGAATCAACAAAAAGTATTAAGAAGTAGTAACAGACAAATATGAAAGAAGAAAATACTGAGAAAAATTGAAATTTTGACACAAAGTCTGTTTATTTGGTTTTCTTGACTTAAGGTTGAACATGGAAGTATTCCTGTGAGAGAGCATGGTCAGAAATGCTGGTCCAGAGGAGAGGGTGGCAGTATTAACAATGCAGCTCACTTGAAATGCTGAAGCAGAACTGTCCTTTCTAGGTTAGTACCAACCGGCAGGAAACCTAACTCTGTCATTGCCAAAACACCATTTTCAATATTCTAACATCTGCCATCTCTGTCTCTTAACAAGCACTGAGGCGCTTGTTTGCAGAGCRGAAATCCAATTATCCCAGTCAGCCCCAGCTTCTGCCTTTTCTGATGGTTCCACTGTAAGGACACATATTCTGATCCATCATTTATATGCAAGAACCATGTACAAGCTCCTTGTGTTTCCCTGCCTATACTAACACCCAGACAGCAATCCTGTGGCATTTCTGAACAGAGTAATTACACTTTTTCCATCATGTTGGACTAAGACAGGAAGGTTTAATCTTAACAAATGTTTCTATCAGTGTAGAGACTGGGAGCAATGTTTCTACTACCAATTTTGGTTAATTTCTTTTTTTCTTTTTTTGAGGATGAGGCAATTTTTATTGCCATATGTTCACATTCTTGGGGTTTTTTTCTCACAAAAAATGCACCAAATGAAAAAAAGGGATTTCATTTGGCATGTTTTTTTTCAAGTATAAACCACACATTCTTCACAGGCATATACAAAAGTAACAAATATTTAACATCTTCGTGAACCAGCATTACTGAACATGCAAATTTTAGCATTCCACTGCACAGTTACAGAAAGGGACAAACACAGCGTATTTCAAAAACAGGATAAAACTTCCACCATCCTTTTGAAATCTTTCTGTATTTATTCGTCCCAGTAGAGTAGTCAGATTTTTCAGGCAAACTCAACACACAGCAGTCAAGGCCCAAAACCCAAAGATCTCTTAAGCTCATCGCATTTCATGTAACACACTTTTCCCCTGGAGTGTTATTTCTCTTCTGTGGGGGTTTGTTACAACTAACAAATTTTCCTCTGTTCAGCTCTCTATTCAGCAGAAGAAATAAGGTTCCATGATCAACGTGCTGATTCCTTCTGTGATTTATTCACAACTTCAAGCTGAGAAAATAATAATTGCAAACACATTACCTGTAGAAAATTCATTCTCATTTATTCAGACTAAGGAATGGACCACACAAACATGAGCTTCTCCCCCGCCGCTAACAACTGAACTAAGAACAAAAAAATTACTGGATTAAGCGATTATAGGAAGCTGAGTAACTTTTAAAAGTGAAAAAAATTCCAAACTGGTGGAAATAAAATTGGTTAGGAAAGGTTCAACAAGATGCTTTCAAGGAAAAGCAGATAAAGAGGAAGCACTAGTGTGTAAGACCTGTGGGAAAGCAATTAAGATATTTGTGTTGATAGCCACAATGCCTAGATGCCTGCAAATTATCTAAATCGGCAGTCTTCTTTAAAGAAATTGTACTTGTACCTCATTGTGTTTATCTTGCTTTCTTGCTCTGTCATTGCCTTATTGCCAATCTTTCCTTATTTTTTTTCTTTTCTCTTTTTTTGTAGAGCTGGGAAGTGTAACTTTAGAATCGAATCACAAAACATAATATAGATGCAGTTATTAAATCTATTTCTCCCCAACTTTTTCTTTTCCCCCTGTGTTAAACCCTGTGCAAGTATGTTTCCTCTTAATTTAAATTCACTCAACACTATTCCTGGCTGAATAGCATTATAAAGAAAACCCCCAAAAACCCCTTCAAACAATATAACAATACTATTTTTTAAGCTAAAAACTCTTATCACATCAAGTTTCCATTAAGTTGACCAAAAATAATAGTTTGATAACAGSAGCAGAAGTATTAAATCTGTAGACATTTAGAATTTAATTTCTCATAAAACTCTTCAGTGTATTTACCAGCTGCCAAGAAGGTAAACACCCATAAAGGCCTTTCTGGCCAAAGAATACTACAAGCTTTAAAAAATTGCTTTTGTCTTGGTGATAAAACATGACTTTATTCAACATTTCTCTCTCTCTCCCCCAAAAAAACGATTGTTCTTTGAGAAGCACACAGAAGAACCTTGAGCTTTTAGCAAAAGTTATTCTTCCTTGGGGAGAATCCCTAAGCATCTCAGGGGAAAGTTTTCAGGCACATTTATTTCAAATGGATTTAAACCCTTCCAGATGCTGATGATGGTAAGCCTCAGCTCCCAGGTGTCCCAGGCAGACGAAGGGCACACAGTACCATAGTGCTGTGGTTCTTAACCCTCTGACACATTCAGAACTCCTTGTATACGGAGACTAGGATTGGGTGAGTTGTCTGGGCTGCGGATCTTGACCACAGCCTCCAAGAAGAAACAAAGAGGAGACCTCTTAAGTTTGGTAGATATTTCCCCACTGAAGGGTTTGCAACAATCTCGCAGGACTATGATAATCCATACCTTGCCCACCATACTCTATTCCTCTCTCACTCCAGCTTGCTTATGCACAAGCTTTCCAGCATGTTTTCATTCATAGTACCAATGAGAAAGAAAAAGGTATCAAAATGGAAAACTTCCCCCGTTTTTCTTCAGAACAACCTGTCTCCCAGGCTCCTAAAAGCACTGTCAGATGCCCATCCTCCTTCTTGATGTTCTCTTTTTATTCTTCTTCTTACCTTTACTCTTCCCTCTGTTTCTTCTTTCCTTCTCCCATCATTAGATTCCTTTTAAAAACGCACAGGCTCACTAAATTATGAGAAACCACAGCTGTTCTTTCCATATAGTTTTCTCTGGAATGGCAACACAGTAATTCGGGTCAAGAGAACTGGAAAAACAGCTTCATCTTCTGCTAAAAATTCACTGGGTAGAGTGGCATGAAAAATCTGACAACAGGTAAGAGAGGTCTCTTGTCTCCACCCACACAACAACAGGAGATTGAACACTTTGCAGATGGCTTATTTCTTGCTCCCTCTCCTTATTCATTGAAAGGATAGCCACATATAACTTGCCATTTGCTGTCTTTATTTTCCTCTTGGTTTTGACATCCCAGGGGAGAGGTCTGAGCATCCTCTTTACTCTCTGTCCTGATATCTGCAAGGATATCTGTCCCTCACTTCCTGCTGAAGACTAAAATTAGAAGGTAACATTATTTCTTTTGACAATGTTCCTGCTTTGTCTGCTTTTTTTTATTCTTAAGGTTGCTTCAATTTTTAAATTAATATTAGTGCTTCAAATTAGCATCTGAGATGGAAATGAATTAAAGGAAAAGTCAAGTGTTCCGAGATATCAGTATCCTACAGCCTCTAACTGCTATTAGTTACTGAAAAAATTTTGATAAATTCTCCCATGTCAATTAAGTGCCTTCCTTTTTGCAAGTTCCTTAATTTTTGTAAACTTAATTTAACTCCTCTCTGCACATTTTGTCAGGCTATTGGACTAACTGGGAACAGAAGTGGTTGAGGAGTCTTTGTGTCTATTCTCAGTGCTGTTGCTCTCTTTTTATAACTGCATTTCAAAGTCTCCACTTGCAAAACAAGGATAACAGCAACTCCCTGAACTGCTATTGCTATGTATAATGTGAACAAGAAGGGAAAAAAATGGTGAAAGTGAGGTCAAGTGTTAGAAAAAACACCCCTACATACAAGGCATCAAAGCCATCATGAATCAGAGGATAAGCCCTTTCCCAGCTTTTAGAGACTACAATGAAACATTAATGACTGGCCATGCCAAAATACTAGACTTGTTGGACTCAGGAAGTGACCCATGAAAACCACACTGACACTCTTGAGTCAAGTAAAGTGTTGATGGATTTTTGTTTATCAAATCCCATATAAGCTTTATGTTCTTTATTAGAGCTGAAAAAAGCTATTTTAAAATTATGAAAAGGTTTAAGTACCATTTTTCTGCTAAACTAATTACAGTTCAGCAGGGGCAGGTAAACTGAGTGTTGGAAAATATCAAAATGATTGATAATAACAGGCAATGTCAGAGTTGGGAGGAGACCTGGACTGGTCTTGGAGTAAGATATTTCTGTCTATTATTTTTCAAGTGAAAAATAAAATTTGCATCTCTATGTATGACGGAACCTCCCTTTGGCAATGGATAAATAGCAATATGCTGTGCTAGACTGGGCTAGATTAGATACTATATTAAATAGAGCTGGGCACCCACTCTGTCTCCAGAGACACTGAGAATTGATCACCCCAGCTAGGTCAGTGCCAGAACTTCCAATGGTGTCAGTGGGGCCAAGAATAAGTTCCCAGCAACYCATTTTTAGAAAACTCTAGCCCATGTTTCAGTATTTTTTTCATCTTCTTCTTCTCTGCTAATGTAARATAGAGTTAGTTTGAGGTCCACTAAGGCCTACTGGCAACAATAACAGCTTTCAAGATAAAAAGGAGTTTAGTATGTGGAAGTTGTCTTGCTTCATGTGATATGTGTAAAAGTTAGATATCTATGGTTTCTATCTACATATATTAGTGAAGAGAAACATTCACTTTTAGCCTTYCATTAATCTGGCCTATTTCATATGTCCAGTTTCTGTCAAGTTTATATGATGGGCTTGCTGGCTTAGCCAGAAACTAAGCCCCACAGCCACTCTCTCACTCCCCCACCTCAGGATAGGGAAGAGAACTGGAGGAGTAAAAGTGAGAAAACTTGTGGGTTGAGATAATGACAGCTTAATGGGATGGAAAGGGAAGAAAATAATAATAATAGTACTGCTAATAATAATGATGAAAGAATTAGAATATGCAAAACAAGTGATGAACAATGCAATTGGTCACCACTCACCGACCAATGCCCAAGCAGATCCCACRCAGTGATGCACAACCAGCTTTCCCTCCTGTTTATATACAGAGAGTGACATCATATGGAATGGAATATTCCTTTGACCAGTCTGGGTCAGCTGTCCTGGCTCTGTCCCCTCCCGGTTTCTTGTGCCCTGCCAGCCTTTTCACTGCTAGGGCATGAGAAGCTGAGAAGTCCTTGACTTAGTGGAAACACAGCTTAGCAACAATTAAATTTCACTGTGTTATCAACATTATATTCATACTAAATCCAAACGACACTGCTATATCAGCTACTAAGAAGAAAAATAATTATTTTCAGACAAAAACAGTAGAGAGCTAGAAGCACCTTTCTCCAGTACAAAGTCTAASTGATCAGCTCATACACACAAATCTCCGTCTGGTCAAATGAGAGCAATTCTCTGTCCTGTCAGAGAATGCTATTCCTTCAAATTAATATTCATAGTACACTCTGACAATATGCCCTTCTCTAGCATTCTTTCGACATGGCAGGAGAGATGGGATGGAGAAGGAGAAGTTTGGGAAGATAGTTGTCTTTTATCTCAGTTTCCTTCTCTCCAAGCTAGTAAAATTCTTAAGCAGAGCAGGGGCTGCTACTAGACTTAATTATTGATTGTCCAGGATCCTTGAGACCTTCCTAGGGAGGCCTCAGGGTGAGTACAAACTACAGTTCCTCATTATTGTCTCTGAAAGATTTACAAGATGAACATTTTCTACATGCATCAATTACTAACCCAGCCCTTGCACTTAGAGCCTTGAACCGAACTTAACATCTCCGAAAAATAGTAACACTCCTACTGGCATTGTTTATCAGTTAAATCTAAAACTTGCTTCTCACAGCTCAGAGAGGAAAATTATTTACTTCAAGTATCTGATTTTATTCTTTCCACCATCAGCCCAATGGCTTAGAACTATAATTTTGCATGAACTTATTGCGGTTTGCTTTACTGTGAAGCCACTTGTTTTAGTAGAACCTCTACACTAGAATCAACTTTTTTCATAATACTGATATTAAATATCTATCTGTATTTTAAAAATTTTCCCTCACTATATATTGATGGTTCTTTTGCCAACTACAGATGCTGACATGCAGACTGATCTGCTAGAAAACTACAGATCCTGCTAAGAGAAAGAGATGTTGTTTCACTGGTAAGGCTCAGGTCTGCAATAATGGGAAAAGGAAGGCTCCATCCACTTCTGCAGGAGTTATTATTTTCTGTTGAGTTTTCTGAACAGTTTTTAAGCATCTTCTGCCCCTCCTATGCGAAGCAGTGATCTGAGGTGCTTTGAAGCAAGCACCCCTATACCTCGCTGGATTACTTGAAGACACCAAATGACACTGGCTGTGATTCTGTCTGTTGGCATAGAGTACATTTAGTTTTGGAGCATGTACTCCCTCATTTCCATATAATCAAATGTTTACACTCCAGCATAAACAGAAAGTTTTATCTTCTGTTATAAAGAATCAAAAGACTCTTTTCTGCCTCYGCATGTAATAATGATGCTAGGGCAACTAGACTGATTTATTCTAGATGAGAAAATAATCTGGAACGTGTCAAAATCCCTACACAAAACTAAGAAATATACCTCCCGTGCTTTTATTAGGAATACTCTAGATGGGTTAGAAAGTACAGAAAAGATGAACAAATGGCTGTGTGTTTCTAATACCAGAATTTTTCTTCATGTTGTTTTTGTGGTATTAATACTGGAGAATGCTTATGGCCTGCTGGCTTTTGCAAGCTTTTATCAGATTTAGCTGTGTAAAGCCAGAACTGACTCTACTTCAGATTTGCACCAACTATGAGGTTTCAGGGCAAGTCAGATGTGAGTTCAGCTGTACCGATGGGGCAAGCCCCTTTGCTTTTTGGTTTGTTCGTCTAAACCAATATTTTTTTTTTGCCATCTTCCTGAGGTAGATATAGATCATGAGATCTAGCTCTAAACTCTGAACTGGTTCACATTCAAGAGTTACCATAGTGGGCATCCATAACTTGGCCTTTTTGTGGCAAAAGATTTCATGTGTAAGATGGAATAGATAGGTGCTAAAGACATCAGATACCCAACCACCAAGAGGTGAAAAAGTTCCACCAGTGTTGCTAACCATCACAGTTTAGTTGCAGGCCTAAAAATATTTATAGGTTTTCTGAATGCTCTAAAAGGCTCTCTGATCACCTTTCAGATTTCTTTCTTTGTCATGCTTCTTTATTTGTTTCAAAGGTGTACTTTTAGCCTTCTTGCAAATAGGAATCCTTAGTACTAACACAAAAGAYGTGTAAAAATACAACACAATGCCCAAAGACCTTTCATTGGCTAAAAGTGATGCTTTCCATCCAATGTCATAAGTTAGAGTGTGTCACTGTTGTTGAACCAAGAATATAGCAYGAAATTATATGGTTCTAGGGAAACAGCCCGTCAGAAGTTTTTCATTGGATTCATTAGAAACTGTTTTCACTCACTGAAACGTAATTCAGATTTTGGGGAAACAGGAGCGCAGCAACCAAGAGCACTTTGTCAGAGCACTTTGACAACTTTTCACTAAAGCTGAAGCCCTAATTTTGGAATTCACTTTATATGTCAGTTTCAACTGGCTTGCTTCTTCACCATTTTGTCATGGGCATTTATTTCTTAAACCAGACTATTTTGCTGGTTTGAAATAAAGTGAAACTTTAGAAAATTCCTTCCTTAGCACTGCATATGCATAAGGAAGCTACAAGCTGACAGCACAYTTGTAGGTTTGAAGCCATCAATTGCAGTCTTCTTGAAGTACTGTTCTTACAGGTGTGACAGGAATCTAGAGAAGACAGTGTATGATATACTTCATGCAACCATCCATCCTACATTTAGTCTCAAGTGAGTTTCTCCACTAATCTGTTATTTATCTGTATATCTCATGTCAGCGCACCAGAGATTAGCTCTCCAAATTCAGAATCTGTTGCCTTTTGTCTGGAGATAGATGATTTTGCTTTACGTGGTCCCATTGAAAGCCACGAGTCACAGCACCCCTCAGCTTCAGGGCGAATCAGAGTCCTTTCCCTGTACAGTGGGATGGTGAACATCTGACCACCCCATACACTCACTGAAACCTTAGTGCTTCCTATACATTCTGAATACARCAATTTCTATTTCCCTGGCCTTCAAAATCTTTTTTCCTGTCATAATGAGCTTCCATCCCTGTCTTTAGAGAGGGCTGAGGTAAAATTGCTTAGTCTGCATGGAATAATTAAACTAGCCTTGATCTTTGTTCCACCCTCACAGTATAGACACTCCACTTGTTACCATTGTTATATTACACTGGAAAGAACAGCATTTTCTGACTTGTGACAAGTCTTCCCTTAGCCCAAAGACTTCTGACGTAAAGTTGTGTTCTCTCAGAGAAAGGTTCAGCTCTACTGTAAAGCTCCCAAATGTGTTATTGTCACTGGCACAGCCTTTTGGGATAAAGATACAAATTATCTCCATTTTCAGTGCTCTATCATTCCTAACATGCATAGAGAGCACACGGGCACAATGATCTGTGAAAGCTTTGGAGATGCTTTGCGCGGTGGTACCTTAAGTACTCTACTGCTATAAGGATAATGCAGCTAACAGTCAGAAAGGCTGTACTTGACATTTTGTGACACACAGCATAGCTGCAAGGGGATGYGGGTCTTATAAAAAATGTCTGTACTGAGAACAATGAGGGCCTTCGTTTTTACTGGCCTTTAACGGGGAGGTGAGCCATGACTCTGGAGCATTTCAAGTATATGAAAGGGAAAAAAMCCCAAATTTCAAGCTTCTGTTAGAAGCCACCTCCTCTTGACCCAGTTGAAACCAGTCTTTCGGGTAAGGAGGGAAAGGTTGCCATGCGATTTTGGAAATAGATGTCAGTACTCAGAACTCCTTGGAAAAACTACTGTGCGTCAGCCATGCCAACCAACTGAACCTGCAAATCTCAAAGAAAATGTGCGCACTTAACAGCCCCCATGTCCCGAGAAAATGTTTCTGTGGTGTTGGGGGAAACAAGTGAGCAGCCATTCCTGCTTTCCCTCAGCCTGTACCTCCTAGATGGTAGAAGACTCCTCACTCCTTGCAGCTTYTCACTGGGAACAGCCAGACTTTGTAAGCTTATGCTTACAAAGGAGCAGAATATTTTCTTGTTAAGGTACTTGAAATAAATCCAGCCCATGTTTTTTTTCCAGCAGAATTTGAGGTTTTGCATCCCAGGGCTGCTTAGGGGAAGAAAGGTCAGGAGGGATTATTATGCAGATGAGTCCACCTTTACTCCAAACTCCAAAATAAGTACTGTGATCATTTCTGGGAGAGAGAGAAGGACCTGGAGCAAATCCAACTGGATGATGCACTCCAAATTGCCCCCTGAGTGTCAATTACCACACAAATAAAGGTAAGATAGTTTTAAGTCTGAGACTAACTTAAGGGTAAAAAATAAAACATTACTGAGACATTATGTATTTCCTAAAACCCATCATTACACAGTCAAGAAATTATCATCAATAATTTCACTTAATTGCAAAYTAATTTCCTCCTCAAGTATAACTTCCACACACACTTTCAATTATTTTTAATGGTGTGAATAGCTTGAAGAGGTTTTGTTACTCTCTAAGAGAACTAAGAACCTTCAGGACAAAAAAAAGAAATAGTAGTGCGGATGCTAAATTTCTTAAAAGATATAACTTAAAATTAATTTTCAGTCCTAAACTAATTAATGGCTTACTTGTAAATTCTAAAAAACATTCATTCTGCCCTGAGAAGATAAGTGCTGTAAATTGAGGAGGATTCATGTTTTTCCAGTGTAATGTGAAAGGTCAAGCCTAATTTTAAATGCAAAATAAAATTCGGACTGTCCTAAAGGGAGGGAGGAAAGTGATATGTCTTAACAGGGAAAAAGAAAAGTCTGTATGCATAAASTTGTAGCCTAGTGTTTGAGATGTGGGTTTGCATCTTTGCCCTTTCTCCCCACTGTTAGCCTACTTTGATCTTAAGTAAGTTGCCCAGCCAGTTTCTTCCCAACTGTACCACGTTGAATTATCACAGTCCAGCCTCATAAATATTAAGAAAATAATTCAATTTAGAGAATGCAAAATGCCTGGGCTCAACAGACACAGAAGTATTCAGAACAAAGTGCCCTATTAGGTGCAGCAATCATTAGCACTTGATAGCACCTATAGCTACTTCTTGCAGAGCTTTCATTTGTTTGTTCAAGATCTACGCTGTGTGACAGAGTTTAGTGGCTTTAGGCAAGGCAGGCATCTCCATGCGGACTTAGAGCTTCTTACAGTGAAGGATATCTCTTCCGGGCCTAAAGAGTTGTTTCCCTGGTCCACACCTTGGTGCCTGATCCACCGGAGCCTGGAGCTCTCAGTGGGCACATTCCCATCTCCTAAAATGCAGCCTTAACCTATCTGTTGGAATACTTTCACATATACCACAGCAGAGCACCTGGACAGATGTTAGCTGAAAAATCAGAAGAGAAAGAACCTGCCCATAAAAACTGGGGTTTCACGATAACATAGGAAAAGGATTTTATGTAATCATATAGTRCAGAATAGTGCAGCATGGGCAATGGCACAGCAAAGTCATGGTGAGTATGATGATTATGATCATGCAGAATGAAAAATAAAAATAGTAATTGAATTCTAAATATGACATCATAAGACAGTAGAAGAGAGATGAGCTATTAGAGCAGAGGTCCCATCTGATCTATTCAGGCTCCATAGCTAAGTTTCAGGAAGTTTAGACACCTTTTGGTGGGAAATACACTTGAATGCCAGATGCCTCTTTTATTACCTTCACCAATAAAAGGGTGTCTACAAACAAAAATGAAATACAATAATTTAATTTTCTGTTGATTACATTTATTGGTTAGGGGGCACCCCTAGTGTTCCTTCACACATTTTGCACCTGAAAATCCCTGACTCATCTCTGCCTCATATCTCTGGTATTTTGTAATTTTATAGCTTTAGCTATGCTAAGAATACGTTGCATTGATTTAGGCATACAGACTGTAATAGTTATTTGTATGATATTCATTGTTATCCCATTCGATCCCTATGGTTACAATAAACTATTAGTTTACATTAAATCATGTAACTAGGTTTTCTGTCACTCTAAGAATTAAATTAGAGGTCTACCTAGATTAATTTCTAGCAGTTACAATGATTTCCCCAATGAAATTATTCATTTTAGCATTCACCTAAATTGATTTCTTTGGGGAAAGAAGATAGGAAGAGATGTGTGTGTGCTAAAACTTTCCTTGATACAGTCAGCTGGAAATTGTCTATAGGCTRGCAAAATAAATGAAAGCACTTACTATATGAAAACTGCATACAGCCTGTGTCCTTCACTGAATGTTCATATCTGAATGTACAGTCCTTACGGCAATGCAAAAAAATCCTGCCTCTTGTAAAGACTTTTTTCTGTTATCTTCATGTTCATGCAAATCTCCTCTGTAGTCTGAATCGTGTTTACAGATCTGAGGACAGGTGGCACATCCTGAGCAGTCTGTAAAGCTGCAAATTTGGTGGCATCTTTATGACTCAGAGGATTTTCTATGTTATGTGTAAGGCAGGAAACAAGTTGTTGCCTTATATGTCTAATTCTCGCGGCTTGTTTATTTTTTGTTTGTTTTATACATCAGTAGATAGCTGTCTGCCTTTGTGCTTACAYTCCAACTGTAAGATTTTAAGGGATTTTCATTACATCATTCCTCCATTTTAAAGACAGTGGCCAAAGTACAGAAAAATAATGGAAATGTCCATGTTCCRTATGGGAAAACGCATGAGTAGCCCCAGTCATTCAAATCAAAGATGGGTCCAATCTGGTGTGGTGTCTTTAAGCTAAGAACAGCACCACCCTTCCTCACCTGTGCAATCTCGTGCCCTAAAACCAGCTCATATTGTCATCCTGAGACAAAGACTCAGATCATCATGTCCATGGGCACTGGGTATGGCCTATATCTCWCTGAACCAATTTATGGTTCTTAAGCTGTTCTTTAAGGAGTTCCACAGTCTAACTATATATTGTGCAGAAAAAGTTGTTCCCTTTCCTTCATCTTAACCTTACTATATGTAGCAATTTTTTAGAAGACTTTTAGGTTGTTCTTTTTTTTCCTGAAAGAATGAACAACTTCTCCCAGTCTTCTTTCTCCCCATTGGAGAGAGAATGAACCTCTCCACCCATGGAGCGGTTTGGGTTGGAAGGGACCTTTAATACCATCTAGGTCCAACCTCTTTTTCATGAGTTCCCCTTGCAGTACTGGAAAGCTACAAAGAGGACCTCCAGAGCCTTCTCCTCTCTGTGGTGAACAACCCCAACTCACTCGGCCTGTCTTTGTAGGAGAAGTGATCCAGTCCTTTGATCATCTTCCTGGCCTCTTCTGGACCTACTCCAACAGGTTCATGTCTTTCTCATGCGGGAGGCTCCAGAGCTGGGTGCAGAACTCCAGGTGGGATTCTCCCCACGAGGGCAGAATGAGAGGGGGAGAATCACCTCCCCCAACCTTCTGGCCACAGCTCTTGTGGCCACACATCATCTGTCATGTCACACACTAGCATTAGATCACCTCTCTCGAAAGGAAATTTAACACCAAAAGACTSTATAGAAATGTTATTGCTCATCATAGTCGTGTCATATCACAGAAACAGATGGGAGCAGTATATTCAGATTAGTCACCAGAGAAAGTTGTAATGAATTTTAGAAGCAACTGGCAAAATTAGGTGGAGGTGGGATGAACTGGCAGAACAGTTTGATAAAGGACTGTTGAGGGGAGAAGAAACCAGGAGGAATAAACACAGTGAGGTCATATKGTTCAAAAGATATTCTCACTCTAAATCCCAAGACTGCGAAACATGAATGATACAGAAAATTATACTGAAACTATTTAAATGCATTGAGATAATATGAAGATTATATTCTCAGAGGGAATCCCGTTCAGTTCTGATTATCTACTGGGAGGAAGAAAAAAAAAAAGAAAAAGAAGAAGAGAGAGAGATGGAAGAGGTTCTGAAAAGAGGGATTAAATCAGCTGGAGGACCACCAAAGAAGGTCATATGGGGACTCTTTCACATGGAAGAACTAAAGTAGCAAGAGAAGAGAGGTAGAAGCATAAAAAGTGGTTGTTGCCCATGARTGTTTCAGAGCAGGTTAATTGTACTTCTCTTAGCTCTTTATTAATGCAAAAACAAGGGCATATTCAGTGAACTAGAAATGTAACAAATAGTGTAATTAAACAGCAGACTTTTTTTTTTTAAAAAGGAATTTCTTGTATTTCCTCAAAGCCTATGTCCTATGAACACACCAAATTGCCATCAATATATTGTTTAATGATTGCTGCTRTAAGTCTTTCTATATGCCAAGAAAAAGCCATCCCCACCAAACACTAACTGCTCTTGGAAGAACTAACCCTGACAAAAAATGTTGTACTTGTGTAAGGCTGGTACTGGCAAGTTGTTCAAGCATTTTATGTGACACTGATTCCAAATGACTTTATTCAATAAATGGCAGTCTCAATTAACTCAGTCAACTACAATCAAAGCTCAGTTTTCAGTCCTGCCCTGGATGATTCTATGACTCTATCTGAAATCTCAAGTGTAACTTATTTCTTCTTCAGTYAAGAAGATATAAGAAAAAAAAAGAGGTCACTTTTGAAAATTTGCTTAGACAAGAGCAGACCAGCCAACTCTAGTTTGTCTGTGGAAAGAACAATTTGTTTAGTATTTTATCCAGCATGAGTTCAAACTATGAATTTATTAAGCCTTTCAGTAGTGAGACTTCCTGAAGACATAATGCTGAACTTCTCTGCAGAAACACGAACAACTTGTGACCACTTTAATTGAATTCAAAATGTGTCTCTGGATCAAACTATACAGTAGCAAAGTGTTTTGACTACACCTTGTCTGTATGGCAATTTGCTTGTTATTGATGCTTATATATATATAYACACACACACACACMWATATATATATATGCATATATATATATATATATATTTACAGGCAAGCCATGCATGTGGGAGATCCTGAGACTAACTTGGAAAATGGTCCTTTTTTATTTCCAGCCTCAAGTCCTAATAACAATAACTGTTATGATTTCTTTCCAGCAGTGGTGTGAGAATTTCCTTCCAACTTCCCGTGCACACTTCTGAACAAGCACAGTTTAAGTTCTTCCCTGTTTATGTTGGTGCACAATGAGACAAGCTTCTAGCATACAAAACTGAAGCACTTTATTTTTGCAAATGGACAAAGCTTTCCCGTTCRGGTGGTACTTCAAGGGACTTTCTTAAAGTTTAAAGTTGAACTTTTTGGTYGTAAGGAAACAAAAGCTGGTAAATAAACTCTCTCTCAGAGGTGATACTGTCCCATATATTCTAGAGGCACATGAATAGTAGTGGAAAAACCAGCTGTATCTTTCCCGTGAGCTGAAARTGTGACATCTAGAATACAGAAAATGAAATGTATCAGGTAGGAAAATGACAGAACCGTGGAGAAATAAGGTGCAGCTGTACACAGTTCTTCTAATGTTTTGCACTACTGTTGAAAAGTGTAGAAATGATCTCAGCATCACGATTTWGCAACTGAAGTAGTTGATATCTGGGAGTAGGTGGACGCAGAATTATACCGAGATTGCCTCATGGCCCATCACTAATTAGGATTTCTGAGCATTGGTATTGCCTTATGACAGTGGGAGGAAAACACTTTCTCCTAAAGAACATCTAGTATCTATAAAGAACTCACATATCATTTTTAGTTATTCAGTGCCTTTTTCCTTCCATGCATCATGTGTATCAGAAAATTAAAATGAAATCACCATGTTTCTTTGTAACAGGCTAAATTCCGCATGTGGTTTTATATTCATGTACTGGATGCTTGCATTGAAATGTGAGATTTACACTGACTTTTGTGAGTGTTGCTTTAATTAGTTCTGTTTCCTTGAGACCCTAAGTATCATGAAATGCAGTTAATGGGCAAGGACAAAATTCATGAAACTAGTGAGGTCACTTGTGTAAAAGTTTGCACAGCTTTTTCAATATGGGAGCAGACACTGTCAGGTGGCCTATGTGGTGGATGTTTTGTTTCAAACCCTTCCAAGAAATAAGGTATAACCCTCTTCCATTCACTTCTTCCAGATGGTAGTTCACTGGGGCTGGAAGGATAAAACTATATGGAGAACTATACAGGTATTTTTTATCTTTGTTCTTCCATGTGCCAGAAGGAAAAGTAGGTCYATGGTCTTGAACCAAAATAGACACCAAAATAGACAAGTATAGTCATGATAAGGGTAAAGAATCCTGGAGGCCTGATGAAATACAAGGACTGGAGCAGTGCACAGACAGCTACTTCTTCATGAGGTTAAAAGAAGTTATAAAATACTAAGTGGCAGAGGGAAATAAAAGGCTTATTAAATGCATCCCCCTTCCCCTCACCACGACATTCCCTGTCATCGGGCAGGAGATCTGCGGAGATTGCAGGTGGCCAAAAGGCAGGGGGAGTGAGGCTGGGGGAGTGATGAGTTTTTACAAAACCTCTTTAGCACAGCAGTCCTTGGGRGGAGTAGGAGGATGTGTGGGCAAGCAATATAAACCAAGGGCCACGCATGCACAAGCRTATACCAAATGGCACATGAAGGTACAAAAATACAAGTGAAACTCATCACCACCTGATCTTAGACAAACTAAACTCTCTTAATAGAGGTGGCTCAAAAATGATAATGTTTTGGTGGATTCTTGTTTATTGACACCATCTGATGTCCTATGATATTGCTATGGTAACAGGAAAAAATACCCTGCTACTGGCATTTCGTGTTAAATGACTGCAGTTAATGAGGAGCCCGTGTTAAAGGTCACGTTCTCAGGAAAAAAAAAGGAAAAAAAAAAAGCCTTTGAAAAATGCCTGCTAACACTTTCCCTTGCAGATAAGTCTGGTTCAGCCAGACTGCCCCAAACTGTTATGGACATCTTCTGAAAGGAGGRAAAAAAAAAAAAAAAGAGGGGGCCTCTCACAGTAGGAGCTAATGGGTTCTCTAAGAATTATAGCTGTCACAATTCAAATAACTTGTACAGCTTTCATGCCACTAAAACCATTTGGAAAAAATAATAATTGCTTCTCCATGCACAGAACTGAAATTTCTTCTTTCCTGTGACAGTTTGAACCCCCAATTAGTTTGAAAATTGAAGCAGTCATTTCAGAAAGCTGCCACATGGCATCTGATGAACCAAGATGGCTTGAGTGCCATTTGCTGTTGACTTTTGCAGGCAGAATTCCAGCCACAGCAACGGGACATTTTCATCAAAGACAGGCACGGAAAAAAGTGATCTCCTGGAGAAGTCTGAATCAGGAAAAAAGATGRGGAACCTAGGACTATAGCTCCCAGGAAACATAGTGCATTTGGGTGAAATACTTGTTTCCTTGAACAGCTAAAAATGCGATTCAACTCAGAAATAACTTTCTTAAGTACAAATAATTTTGTAATAGCTTACAAAAAAAATCAGTGTTTCAAGTGAAAACTGTTTTGCAAAATGTAGAAAGTTTTCAAACAAACTTAATCCAGTGCCTGAACCAAACTAAAGGACACACGTTCGATATCAGTTGTTTGTCCCCTTCCTACACGTCTTCTGTTCATATAAAGTATTTCCCACTAAGATGTGTTACTCTTGCTGTATATTGGATATTCCAAGGATGCTGAGATATAAGGGCAGCTGGACATCACAGGAATCTACGCCAAACTGAAGTCTGAATGAATACTAGAAAAAAAAATGTAAAGGTGTCTAACTGCAGGCTGAGCTGTTGAGAGCGATGTAAATAATCCATGAGCAAATGGTTGTATCTAAAGCAATTTGCAGTGCCTTCAGTCTGTTTTTGCTGACATTTCCTGCTGTCACTCAAGGAACTTTTCACCACAGATGGGCAGCGAGTGAGTTAACAGTGCAGTAAATCTGGTGGAGGGGGTGTGGAGCAGCGGAGTGTGGGAACATTAATCCCAGGAAGGCTCTGAACAAGAAGACACATGAGGTGGTAAGGACCCCAGAGCCAGGTTTTCAAAACATGGGTGCTGCATTCTGTGTAAGGGCTCTCAGGTAGGAGGCCTGAAGAGGAAACACAGTCACATGTCAAACCCTCGCAGGGACCCATCCTAAGCCCAGCTTGTGCCTACTGCAGCCATTATCTTCAACCTTTTGCAGTTCACAGGCTTTCTCCAGTGAAGATGCAAATCACTGCAGAGCATAATTTCTGCCAGTAGTGGGCTCATTTTACTGGATTACCTTTCATATATGCCTGTGAAGCAGTATTTAGGCTGCCAGCACTTTCTGCATCAAAACTGACACACTTTGTTATGGTAGAGCAAACACTCTTTATCCACATTCACCACTTATACCTTCTTTGTCCCCTCTCCAGCATCACCAGGAGAGTGAATGGTCATTTTCCTCTTCCTGCCATGGCTCTGCAGGTGGGAAGTGCATTAGTAAGCAATGCAGGTACTTACCCAAAGCCTAACACAGAAAGGAAAACCTGATCTTCCCAGCCTCCCAGGGCACTCTGTATATCTTCATGGGCCAGAAGGTAAATGTCTTTTACTATCCCCAGTGGAGCCACGTTTCCAGCAGCACTCAATATGTGTTAAGATCCATGGAAAAGAAATCTATTTTTTATCTGCTTTGTGCCCAGGCACCCAGTTATGTTGTCGCTATGCACTTAAACACCTGGCTTTAAAATATTAATATTCAGCTTTAATCGAATGTTAGATAAATTGTCAAAGTTTTCAGACACGTAGGCTGCAATTTATCACTTTCTCTGAGATGGGGGCCTGGATAATTATATTATTAGATTAACAGTATTGAGACAACATCACTTTGTAGAGGGTTTTCCTTCAAATTTTTTGACAGATATCTACCATGGTATGCCAGAAAAAAAAAATAATTAGTTTTAGGCTTTGATTTTGTTGTGCCAGGTTACAGTCATTTAGAAGACGCATGAGCCTTTGCGGATGAGATCTTTAATTCCTGATTCAAAGGTATAAGAATTTTTGTTCTCAACCAAAAGGAAAACAGAGGAAAATCAGATAAAATACCTGTTTTCATTAGTAATGCCAAATAAAACCCTCCTGCAACATCAGGTCAATAAATAAAGTTGCTGCTATGCTCAGAAGAATCATCACCAAAGGCATTTGCAGGCCCTTTATGAGGGTGCTTGGACATTTCAACAGAAAGCCCTGGATCTGGGCCCTTGACAAAGCAATGACTGTATTAGCAGTCAGCTGTAAAATACATTCTGAAGAGACCCAGGGTTCAGCCTGAAAGGTTTGGCAGTAACAATATCCAGTAGACTAGTAGTCATTAGTTCCAGATGATCTACTCTCCTGGACACAGAGGAGGTTCATTTCAAACTATTTTAATTCAAGAGGTCTCTTCATAATGAAAATGAAAAGCCTGAGGTGAGAGCCGTAGGTTTTATGACTTAATTCTTCAGTTTTTATGGTGTCACAGCCATGTCAACATCACAACTCTGTTAGTGCTTTATGTTTCATTCAAGAATTATTGTGGAGGACCCCTCTAGGCTGCAAGTGGCTGCCACCTATAGACTCTTTGCCACGTCTTGTATTCTCAGAAGTGAGAATGTTGCTTGAACACCCTCAGAGGATAACCAGAGCTCTTGTGCACAGGACTTTGGATTTGGCTAAAAAAGTAGAAAATAAGGAGCATGCTTGAAAGCACTGATGAAGGCCTAGCACTGCCTGCATGGAAATTAAGTAACTACTTGTTAAAATTACCAAGTTATTTCTATTCTAGAATACAGCACTTAGAACAAGGCAGCACTTGTCCCACATGCAGAAGAGCAGTTGCTAATTTGCCACTGGCTTTAAATAATATAAGCAGAATGAGTCYCTCTAAATTCTTACAATTTTACATTTCATATTCTTTAATTTAGGAGTGTTTGTCAGACTCCAAGGAATTAAGTTCAGGTCCAGCAAATAGATTCAGTTTTGCTAGTTAATGTAACAACCTCGTGTTACCTCAACTTTCATCCTTATTTGCTTTACATAAAGTGAAAATGTACACTGCTAACTGTGCAAATCCTGCCATACTGGAACCCAAGTTCTGTAAACAACMAATGCAACTGATTACTAACAGCATAAGAGAGTAAATTAATAAGTAGGTCTTTTTGAAAACATCTTGTACTGCCCTTTTTTAACCAACATGGCATATTTGTGCACAGTCTCTTATTTGAAGATGCTTAGTAGAGAGACTACTCTTATTTCTCTTCCATATTTTACTGAATACTTTTAAAGAGATAGAAAATAAATACAAATCCTCAAACAGCTCTCTGTTTAATTTAAAAGAATACATTTAAGTCCAAGAAAATGCAAACATCACCCAAAATAATCAACTCCACTGAAGGATAGCATAAATTTGGATGTGAGCTAATGCTGTGATTGTCTAAAAATCTGGTATACAGACAAACTATTTCTTGTAAAATCATTTCACAATGCCAAGCTATATTTGGAATGCTAAGCATCGTTGGACAGCTAGGAGAGAAAATGAACTGTGTTATTATTTATTCTCCAGAAGTCACAATGTTATTAACTTTCTTGAAGGTATGAACACAGGTCTGTTTCATTTTGTGACAAATTTTCTTAGTGAAAACATTGGTTCAACTGGGCAAACTGGTTCAAAGAAACAACATTTTTAGTGTAGACTCTGTGTTTCTGCTGCAAAGTGAATTGAGTTGTAAATAGAAGCACCTGCTACACATCTGTAACCCCAGGTATCTATAAAATCCTGGTTTCCCTTAGCAGGTGAGAACATGTACTTAATTCTTAACCTACATGTTATTCTGACTGCCAATAAAGACCTTCTTTAAGAACTAACTCTGAAAATCAAGGGGGCCAAAAATAGTTTTAGGTAGACTGACTGGACAAGAACATTTTTCCTATCCCAAACCTTATTTACTTTCTATATGCTGCAGGAAAGGAGGAGGGGTTTGGTGATACCAGACCCTTTTCTTTTATTCAAGATGTGCTGCTGTCCTCCTTCTCTAAAAATCCCACTGTAAATATTTTAGTATGTGGATCACAGAAAAACAAACATCTCCTCGATTAGTACATCAAAACAGAATGCGACTCTTTTTCCCCACTTAGCCAGTATTGAGAGATTCACAATTGCATTTGGAGTCTGGGTGATGACAGGAACAGAACAATAAGGTTTTCCATTTTCCTTGCCCTCAAAAGATGACTCCAGCCACAAGATGAGGATTAAATGAAGGATAAAACCGCCTAGTAAAATGAATTCAAGAGAACCCACTAAAATCTTGAAAAACCTTTAGGAATTAAGCTCAAAACATTCCAGAAAGCAATGCAGCATCCTCATATATTAGCGGAAGTAAGTTAGTGTTGAATTATTTTAAAATGTATTTAGCTTCCCTTGTTTCATCAACAAATGTTATTAAATTTTAATGAGTAAAACTGGTGCAATAAAACTAATGCCTCAGCTTTATGAGCAAAATGCAATAAAGAATGGTACCTTTTATTTTAAAGGAAATATTTATTTAGCACAATTTGTTTTATAATTTAATAAAAGGAAGATTATTGGTTTTCTTAGTTTTGGCAAAAGCTTCCAGTTAAAAGTGAGGTCTACTAGCAGAAGAACAATATCCTTAGGCAGCCACCACGTAAACAGTTGCTCACACAAGCAAACTTTCCAAGCAGAATCTCAGTGGAAAGAAAATCAGTGTGAAAAAAAATACTTCACCTGACTGCCATGACTACCCAAATATCACTAAGAGTGGTTTGGCAGCTGTATCAGCCAAGTACCTCAGGACTCTGGGATGCCTCTCACTGGGTCCCATAGACTTACATGTATTCAGGTTCCTCAAGTGGTCATGAACCTGATCTTTGCTTATGGTAGGAATCACTTTGCTTCCCCCAGTCCCCACCCTGCCATCCATCATCATCTCAGAAAAAAACAAACCAAGAACCAATGACAAAATAGCTGGCAGGACATTAAGCCATCTGTGGTGTGGAAATGGACTATTGCCCTCTAAATTACGGCAGTCTTGGAATCAGAGTGTGTGATCATCTGTAGCACAAACTCATAACTACAGGACCTGACATTAAATGGCACCACTGCCTTATAGACCCTCCCTGGTATCCCCTTGGTTACCATTGTATAAAGGAAGCAGAAATGTTATGTTAATTTTCTGGCAGCCCTCCTAGACTGGTTCTTTTTATCTTAGAAGGATCCTGTAGAATAATGGCATTAAACATTTCAGAAGCATTTGTGTGCAGGGACGTTTATGCCTCCTTTGGACCATACCAAGTTCTTCCAAAGCTGTTCTCATTAGCTATTTCAGGCTGTCAACACAGAGCTGCCAACTACCTGCCCTGCCCAGTGCTGGCCTTCTCATCCAGTCTTTGGCTTGACTTGGCCAGACTCAGGGCTGGGACTCTTGTTCAGAATTCACCTACCCTTTGCAAAGGATGCCACCGAATGCTTTGACACCTGCTACAGAACAGCTGACAAGAGCTGCTTGTGCACAGGAGTTGCACGAATCTTGGCTGTGTTCTCATTGCTGTTAGGAAGCAGCTGCCTTTTAAGTTGTGACTGTGACAGGAAATGTCCTAAGACATGATGAATTTTTTTTTTCTTTGGACAGCAGTGTTTAAGTTAGGTGCTTAAAATGTTAGAACTTAAAGGATTAATGCTGAAAGACAGCAATGCTTCTATATAATTTATCTTCTTTTCTCCTGCCAACAGATTATACTCTGCACCTAAAGGTCAAGGTACTCAAAGCATGCATTGCTACAGAAAAAGCTGAACCAGCCCTTCGGTCTTGTGGCAATTTTCTTGTCAGTGAGTGAGATTGTCCTAAAACTGCATACATAAACCCAGGCATAACGTGTGGATCCAGGGACGTTTGTATTCATAGACATGTACATGGAGATGTACTACATATTAATGCAAAGGTGTGCTACAAACCCCCGGTTTTTAAGCTAGTGACTCTTCAGAGAGGTATCCTGAATTCTGCTGTGGAAGTGTGGTTGCCATTCTAATACAAATAGCACTGCGGAAGTACAGCACCGATCACAATTTGATTCTGGAGGCAAATATCTAATGAAAATCTCTAGTTTTCTGTCGTTCTCCTTTGTTCAAATCTTGACAATAAGCACAATTTTATAGTGAAGTTTAAGACAGACAGTGGCTTTTCCTTCTCTTAGAAGTGCCTGCTCAAACATATCAGGTTTTAGTGGCGATTGTCAAAAGCTGAAGGCATTGATACTTTTTGAAGAGAGAATATGCATTAATATAGAAGTACCACTATTTTCCCCCACCAAATTTTTTACATTTAAATGACAAAACACACTCACAATTTACTCTACATTAAATATTAATTGTCTCTATTTTGTCATTTCCTCATAAATAGATTATATCAAGTAGTTGCGTGGAAATTTCCTTCAGCTCTCTACAAACTCCCTCCAGCACCCTACAGATTTTCATCCAGTCCCTGACTGGAGCTGGGCAGTTTTGGTCATGTAAATGCAAAGTGATTATCAACACACACACAGATAATATACAGACATATATACATAAACACAATGACTCATCTAGAAAGGGAAATTTCGCAGAAACTTATAGATTAAACTCATATCTATCACATCTACAGAAAGATAAAATAGCAGTTCTATGTGTCTAATACATATTTAAGTTTAATTACAGAACCCTAATTACCTTCCTTTTAACACACAATAGTTAGTAATTCTATCGTAATTCTATAGGTTAGTTTTAAGCCAGCTTCTTATCCATCAGTGCATTTCCCCAATAAGCTGTTTTCACATCTTCCTTCTCTACCCCCACTCCCTCCCCCACTCCTTTAAGTCTATTAGACCATGATCATCCTCCTGAGACCACGACAACAAATGGCCTTGTCAAGACTCCCCCAGTGTACCAGTTTTGTCCTGCTTTGCCAGCATTCACTGACTCTCTCTCAACCGGAGGTTTGCACAAACACAGCAATCAAGTGTGCACACAGCCGTGCTAAAGCTGGAAATGAACCCAAAGGATTTGGAGCCACTCAGGCTGACATAGTACTGGAACAGCTCTTTAGCCACAGAGCTGTGCATACCGCCTCTTTTCTCCTCCCTCTGCAAAATCCTTCAGTGTCTAAATTGCATATGTAAGTGATGTGTTCCCTTACTCAGTATCAGCAATTAACTTTGTTATGATTTGGTTTTGCTGTTAGCTAAAGACCACTGCACAACTGGATAAAAGTACAAGAGGCATCCAAGAACATCCCTGGCTGTAAAGGTCAGTTGGCTGCTTTCCCATTTGCTCCAGATGCAGGCTGGCTGCTTTTGTGAAAGACAAAATTCAAAGACATAAAGCAAATGGAAGCAGCAGGAGGAGCAAAAACAGGACTGAAAGAGTGACCTGAATATTACAGCTACACTGCTTCCACCACACAGACAGAAACATGTATCAGTCCATACATGGCCATCATGCGTGCTTCTTTTCTGTATACTACCATCCACTTCTGTACCTTCCACCTCCAATAACACTGTCTTCACACCTCAATAGTCCTAATTTTTCTGCTGACACATGATCCAGTCATCGCCTTTCTCATCTCATAAGAGCATATTGAAATGCCACGTCTGAATATCCCACATTACAACCACTTCCTCAAGTGAAGAAAAAACRGATAAATCTTCATCCTGAGCTTCAAAGATGTCAGACAAGAAGCATGGTCCCATCTTTGRTGTTACCAACAGGAGATGACTGGAAAAGCTTAAGAACAAGGTGAGTCTGTAAGTAATACTTTCTCAAGGTACACCTTGATTTTCACTTTCAGAAATCTGCAGGTGAGAGATTTCCAAGCCTTTACCTCTTCCCCTCWCCCCATATCTGTTCAGCCTCCTTTTCTCTTACACCGGGAGCTCTCTACACCATGACGCAGAAAGGGCCATTTGCTATGCAGACCTTTCACAGCCTCCTCATGCATAATTCCCTCCTTGCAATTGGGTCTTCAGGCCCCATTACCTTTCCATGGCAGGGTCCTGATCTGGTTTTCTCTCCCTTTTACTGTTACTGGGTTGTCTCTGTGCCCTCTCAGCTCTTTTTTCCCTTATCATTCCTTGCCTGTTCTGGATGAGCTGATAAAACTTCGGGATTAAGACTTTCACCTTTCCCTTCATGACACATAACAACAGATGCTGTCCAAACTCAGCATGGGGACTGACAGCAGAGACATGGGTCTGTGCATTCAAGTGATAGCCTTGTCTACCTGAGGCAGTCATGTGATACTTCAGGGAACATGTGTCCTGTGGGTAGAGCAAGCAAAATCTCATACGAYGGTTTTCCTTGAGAGAGCTCCAAAAAACATGTGTTGAGTTAGGAAGTTTGGGACCAAACAAAATGTAACCTGAAGTAAATCCCACGGGATATGTGTGATGGGAATGTGAAAACCCTCAGGGTTTGTTGCTTCAGCTCGTGAGGATCTGGCCCTGAGATCACACCTGTGACAGGTTTGCCCACGAAGATGCCCTGGCCCACTCCCTGGTCCCTGCTCCAGAGCAATCATCAGCTATGGCACAAATGGAACAGAGGCAAGGACAACAGASAACCAAGCTCAACTGCAGCACGAGAAGCAAAAAGCTTGCACACAGAGAGCCAAGAATAGGGTTGCTGAAAGTCAAAATGTCTGMGTAAAGCTATGCGGGATTCCCTTCTGGTAATCTTCATGGCATTGTCTGAGAAGTCACCCATGCAGCAAGGAAAAATGTCAGGGATACATGTCATATGAGTCTCCTGGTCCCACAGCATGTCACAGGCCTGATATGCCCTGTGGCAGAAGGAGCATTTCTTTCCTCTTGGCCTCTTCACAGAAAGAGAAATTCAACCCTTTTCAGCAAAATAAGCTTTGTTATGAAGGCTATGTCTGGAAGTGAAGTAGTGACAGCCCGACCACTTTTACAGGAATGAGAGCCAGAAGCTACCAGAGGGATACGGCAAGGCCAGCACAGGGGGCTGAGCTGCCCAAAGCAGGGCAATGAGAGAAGCCACGACAGTCCCTGCAGAAACCTGATGGGTGGATCCATGCGGGACCACRAGCGTACAAAACCCCAGAGCACTCTGAACTTTCTTTTGCCAAATATCCTTCCAACTCCTCCTGTGAATGACACACAAAAAGCCCCAAAACCAAATYTTGATTCAAAGCAATTTTATTTACTTTATCCCCCCTCAAGGCCAAGAATATTAGTTAAGGAGCATTTTTTTCTGCTCCACTTTTCTGTTGGTTTGAAGCTTATTTGTTTAGGAACTTAACTTCAAGCCAGTGTGTGTGAGATGCACCCTAGTCTTTTCTCCACTTCTGTGAACAGAATCATCTATGAATAGATCATCTCACAGCCCACACTGTTGGTACCACTGTCATTGCACCCCACTTCCAGCAGACTGTATCTMAGCTGGAAATATCTGGAAAAAAGATAGGTGGAAGTGGAAGGCAGAACACAAAAGAAACACTCATGCTGTGTTTATATCCTCCCAGCTCTCCCTCTCTATAAATGGCAGTACAAGATACTTAAATCTCTGTGCAGCAAACAAATCACCTTAATTGAACACGGTTTTCATTTCAAAACAAGCTGTAGAGCTTAAGGCTGAAGTCCTCCAGAGAAAATGGCCCTATGATTTATATCAGTGCTGTAAGAACTAGAAGCTATTTACAAGGTTGCACGTGGATAATGCATGGTGAGAGCAACACAGTTGGAAGTCACTGAAAGAAAGTAAATGAAGTCCCCTTAACAATGGTACATGCACAGGAAAGTGTTTTAATTTGATTTACCAGTACTTGTAATACTGCAGAACCACCTCAAATCAGCAAGTATTTCACATCCTGGGACAGCTCTGATACCACCAATTCCATAAAAAAACCTACCTCTCCCCAAAAGTGTTGAAACCTATGAATATGCAAGGCAACATGGCAAGGCATGGAATGGTATATAAACTCTGTAACATGCAGCTCCGAGGTTACTGAGCTGCATCTCAGATACAAATTCTAAGCCAGTTCAAAGGACACCAGCAGAAATTGCCTTGTGTGAACCTACTTAGAAGAACCAATCAAACAGCAACACAGACAGGGAGGATTTCCTGTAGCACTACAAAAGGACTCCCAATTCGAGCATAGTCTCAGCATTACTAAGTTGGACTACATTTTTTGATACGCAATAAATTCACCCTGAAAAAAACTCAAGTGTCAGATATTTTGGCTGTAAGTATGAGCACTAAAGCAAAATCGAATGTGTGGACTAAATAGATTTGTGAGTTGTAATAGGCTATGAAGGCTTTCGTCTTTGTGCATTTAGTTGAAATTCAGATAGGGTTATTAGCGGGGGGAAGATCTTAAAAAGTGAACCAAGCCCTGCAGACCTAGCTGGGTTGTATAGACAGGTAGCTCAAGACAGCTGAAGGATTCCTTCACCAATCACTCCCTCTGCCTCCAGGCAGACACGGTTAATTCCATACAACGTTCATGTGGGTGGATGGTGCATCCATTCCTGAAACAGATCTACACAAAAAATATCCCAAATGCTGAGAAGGTGTCTCATCCCTCAGGCAGATCTGCCTAGGGAGTGCAGTGCAGGTCTGTGGCTGCTCAGACTTAGATCACTATCAGTGCTGGTACAAGGAGTGACTCCTGATACTGGGAGAAACATAAATGGAGAACTTCCTAAAGCATTCCATATCTTAAAATCTCTTTGTCATGGTGTAACCCCAGGAGGCAGCTAAACCCCACAGAGCTGCTTGCTCCCTTCCTGCATGTGCCAGGATACGGATTCAACTCTAGGCCATGATTTCCTGCGGGACACACAAGAGCAGCAAATTTTCAAAGTTGATCCATTGATCTAACAGACACTGACTGCCCCTTGCAATGCTGTAGAAATTATGAACAGTTCCCTTTGAGGGGTCTGACTACTGCTACAGTGGGATTCAGCTTGGAAAATTTTTTTTTTCAAAGATAACATTCAAAACTGATTTCAAACCAATTACACAGCAGAGTTGCTTCACTTCAGTGACATTTCTTTCTAACCTAATAAAACTAACTAYAAATCCGTGTTTAGATGTGACCATTTAGATGTGACTATTTCCAGATCAGTTACACAGGAAAATCTGATGCAACTTTTTTTGTTTATTTCTTGACTCACTGGAAAAACTAATTTCTTGTGTTCCTTTGAAAAAAAACTCCAAAACCCCAAAAACCCCAAAAACCCAAAAGCTCACTAGAAAGCCCAACTTTTATTAGCTAGAGTAAGGGCTCTGAATCATCATTGTTTTGTTCGCATTTTACAGCTATGTGGCTTCCATTAATTTAGCGGTGCTCTGCCACTCTTCAGCCAAGGTGACTGAAATGTCAACTCAGATCTAGGAAATCTAATAAAAACATATTACCAGGCCTCCCAGTAATCCACTGCATTGTTTTGCCTGTCCTGTCACATTGCAGAGCAGTGTGACCACAGTGCATTCCCATGATGCTAGCACTCTTGCTGATTTTCTACAACTTTCTTCTCAACTTATTTAGAAGAAGTTATTGGGAAAAATTGGTTGTGTTGTTTGGTTTGGTTTATTTTGTGTGTGTGTGTGCGTGTGTGTGTGTGTACGTGGGTTTTTTTTTTTAATACACAAAGTTGAGGGGTATTTTTTGGAAATACATTCACACCCCTTTTCAAACAAAGAAGTGAGATCACTTAAGTAGTCTTATGAACTCTCATCATTTAATATTAAAATATTACAAGGCCATACRCAGCCTGGTCTGATGATGATAGTGAAAGCATCAATACAGAGATATTACTTTTGCACAAAAACATGTGTTTGGAGGAAAGCACTTCTGTTCGTCTTTGCTACCAACAGGAACACGACTGGCAAGTAAACTGTGGAGAACAAAATTATTCTCACCATCAAAAAATACAGCTACAGACATTTAAAGAAGTGACCACTAGTTTTGCCAGAACTGTGAATTCCATGCAGTCATTCCAGTGAAAGAAGAGAGGCCATTCTACTTTTCAGCATGGCATGAATATGTAAGCAAGGCAGCTGGGATGAAACAGTGCTCATATTCCCTCCCAGATTACCAGACATAGCAAACTGAGGCATTTTTCTTCCAATTTCCATCTGCTGAAGATGTATTGGAAAGGTTCTGGGTTTTTTTAATTCTTAGAGTCAACACGCATAAAGGAATGCCATGCGCCTCCCACACTGCCTTTTCATGCAGTTGTCTGTTGAAATCTGGTTAGAGAAATAGAAGGTCATAGTTTGTGCAGTCACCTCAGGAGAGATGAGTGGAGTGTGGGGAAGAGCAGATCCCAGCAAGAACAGCAGAGAATCTCAAAACAGCTTTGTTTTTTTTCTCTTTCTGCAGGTATCATTTTATTGTCTAATTGCAGCCCAGTGAGACAGCCCAGCCAATTCCATACCACACTGATCATTTGCAGATTATATATTTTCGCAGGAGGCAGTCCCTGCATCTGGAACTAGTCAAGCAGTCTGAACATTTATTTGAACCTGTCATATAGCAGTCAGAGCTAAATCCAAATGCATTTGTGTGTTGTCCTCCTTGGGGAGACTGCAGGAGTGCAGGCAGGGTAGATATCAAAGCGAACAGGAAAAATCAGTCTCCAGAAGCATTAGTTACTGTCTGTTGGCAAGCAGAAGAGAACAGCAAATGTTGCGAGTCCTCCTCGGTGAAAAGCTTCCAGTCTGCACTGGAAATAGAAGCATTGCAATACCTGTGCCAGGTATTGAAAGGGAAACAACAACTGATTTTGATCCTGTGACAATTGGATGAGGAGTGAATGAAGACCGAGCTCAGATAGTCCCAAGCCCATAAGTCCTCAAACACTTTGGTGTATCTGGATCTCAAAGGCAGGGCTGAGGCCACAGAGGAAGCTGGGTTCAAACCTAGAAAGTTAAACTGCTTTCTCAGACTCCTCCATCAGTGCTGGAGCCACTAGATGCAGTTTGCAGGAGTTGCTTGAAACCATCAACACAGAAACACGGCTGGTCATTAGCACTGCAGAGCAGCTCTGCATCTGAGGTACAGCCACAGGTGTCAGTGTGTTTGGGATCATCCCCTCACGGGTCCATCAGCTGTTCCCGCAGTAACAGGCACAGCACTCCCACACCAGGGTGGTGATATGGTTGTTTTAATGCCCTGCCTCTTCTACATTGAGTGTAGGAGCCCATTCCCCACATCTCAGACTGGGAGAGGCACCCTTTGAGCAGACYGACCCTTGCTGCAAAGTGCAGCCTTAAGGCTCAGCTGATGGGATGGGGACACTTGAACATGAAAAAGTCATGTGGTGACAAAGAGGAAGGAGGGATCTGGAAACCCATTGTGTGCCCATGTAATGTTGCACATGCAGAGGACCTTTTTTCCCTGTTGCATTATTCAGTAGATGTTTTCACGCACTTTTTTTTTGCTCTCTTCTGTAGGCTGGCATCCCATAAGGCCCTACACATCTTACTGAAGTGAAGCATCATCTCCACTCCCACTTAATGGTCCATGTGCTAGGTGCAACTGCTTTACAGGTCACCTAGAATCAGAGAGTCCTCCAAATACTACTGCTTCATCATGAGAAAAGTGCTTTGAATGACACTAGTGGTGATGGACAGATGCTCCACAAAGAAAAAGTGTGCATCAAACCTAATTAATCACTTACACTTTGGGTAGATTTCTGGAAAAAAATATGCAAAACTCCCATTTCAATGACACATTTATGGTCATTTCCTGCGTGCCAGCTGAGCTATAAGGACTCCAAATCACTTTCACATCAAGTGGTGCTACATGCTGCCTTAAAACAATGGGCTGTGAAGTAGACAGGCAATATAAAGAGACAGAATTAAAGTCAGTGTACTATATTGTTGCAGCCAGGTAAGAGTAACTGGTTGTTGAATATGTAATAGCAGTGCTTTCAAAGACTACATATCCAGAAATGTGATCTTCCAAATAGACAGAATTTCACATATACTGAGTGGGATTTCTTTCGGCAAGATATACTCGACTACAGGTCGACTTCTAAAGCCATTATCCACAAGCACAGTTCAGTTAATAGGTTAGGAAGTGGAGAGGAGGGAAATTAARCCCTGATTAGCCAGAATGACACAGCCTCTCTGATGGTTATGCCTTCTGAGACTTTCTCCAGGTTTCCTTAAAGACCTATCTGAGTTTGCCCGCGGCTATGCTAATTAGCAAAGACGACAAATTTGGAAATGCAAATTCATTTTACTTCATACTCAGATCTCTCTTATATGCTAGGTTAGGTACAGCCTGTATGTGCCTGAGAATACYCAAATGCATGCAGTCCTAAGGGCTGGAGAGAGAGTGTAGATTAAAGTAAACCCTAAGCTTCTTTAATTGATCCCTTACAGCAGCAATGAATGGAGCAAGCTTGGGATTTAACCCCAAACACAAGAGCCTTCCCAAACTGCCTATATGGCTCACTCAGCAGTGCAGGTAAGCAGAGCTGAGAATCCAAACCTTAAAAATATGGAGAATTCAGTGGTAAAGTTATAAATATAGAGCAGTGTTTTCTAAAGAGATAACGGTAATGAGTAAAGCAGTTTTTAATGCCCATTAGAAAACTGATATAGGAAGGTRTTGAACTTCCTGCCCTAATTCCTCCCAGGAACAGTGTGAGATGACATTATCCAGCCTACTGAAAAGAGTTTTCCCCAGTGGCCAGGGTTCATTTTGGCTCAGAGAAGCCTGGGTTGATTTTATTGAAGTTGTTGATTCAGAAGCAATCTGCCAAACACTACAGCCTGAGCTTCAGGACTCATTCAAACACAATATAGGGAAAAAGCAGAAACCAGACCAAACCTACAAATTATTACATGTTTTTACTTTCACCCCAAGTTATTCAGCAAGACAGTATTTGATTGTATAAAGCCATRGTATCAATCTAACATTATACAATTCAGTCGGCAACATTCCTAAAAACAACTCAATGACAAAACAAATCCTTCTGGACTGTACTTGGATATAGWAATGAAAAATATTTATCATGTTTTCTCCAGACAGTTCAGAAACAACGTAAGTCAAAGCTGTAAAACAGAGCAGTGAAGTTAAGCTTTTAAATCTGTACGTAGCAGGGTAGCTTCAAAAGTTTTTTTCCAACAATAAGATCCAACCTGACTTTCCAGGGACGGGGCACCACAACTTCTCTGGGCAAGCTCTTCTAGGTCTCCCCACCCTCACAGTGAAGAATTTCTTCCTAATATCTAAACTAGATCTCTAGTATCTCAGTTTAAAGCCATCACTCCTTGTCCTATCACTGCAYAGCCTTGTACAAAGTCCCTCTCCCTCTTTCTTGTAGGCTCCCGTTAGGTACCAGAAAATTGCTACAGAGTGTCCCCCAAGCCTTCTCCTCTCCAGGCTCAACAGCTCCAACTCTATCAGCTTATCGTCACAGGAGAAGTGCTCCAGCCCTCTGATCATCTTTTTGGTCCTAGTCTGGACTCACTCTAACAGGTTCACATCCTTCTCATGTTGGGGAATAGCAGAATTTTGTACAAAAATCAGTCCGCGATCATTTAGGACTTGCAGAGAGTTAAAGGACTTATCCTTATTTTTCTCAGTGAATGATTAATAACAATAGAGGGGAGCTCTTACCATGGCCCAACAATCAACAAGTATAGGCATTTCCTAGGGGAAATAAAGCAGTAAATTCCAGAATTAAGGCTCTTTGCAAKCAGCACTTTCCAAGTAAATCTATGTAAATCTACATATGCTGAGAGACTCATGATTAGAAACTAACCTTTTTTCTTTGCTAGTTAATGCCAGAATCACAGCGAAAAAAAAAAAAAAAAAAATTACAAGCTCCATCCTCTTGACACCTGCAAAGCAGGTAAATTCTAATGTAGATTTGGCATCCAGCTATTTCACACACCACTATCAGCATTACTATTTATCTTACAACAGTGCTCTGGAGACCGACTCTCTGGTCCTGCTGTACTGCAGCAATTAGCAGCGGC
This sequence comes from Amblyornis subalaris, assembly GCA_018881555.1. Lineage (NCBI taxonomy): Eukaryota > Metazoa > Chordata > Aves > Passeriformes > Ptilonorhynchidae > Amblyornis > Amblyornis subalaris. The sequence goes on along the minus strand of JACAXG010000007.1, from coordinate 11,233,904 downwards.
TGATGCATTTAAAGCCAACAGCCCYCAGGCTCACAAGAGCAAGGCCTGACTGAGAGATTCTTCAACGAGACAGTTCTCACTTTGGGACCTTGCCCCTCTCCTAAATGAAACAGCCTTCAGACCTGACTTCAGAATAGGTCTAAAACTTGACTTTTTTACTCTGGWGTTTCCCTGTAAAAAAGGTAAGGGGGCAAGAACTGACTGCAAGACTGTATAAGTTCTAAAGCAATCATCCCTGCTTGTGAGGCTCTTTCAAGATGCTAACTTCACTGCCACTACCATATCTAATAAAAGTACATTCACTGCTCTAGCTGTAAGCTGGCTTATGTTTTAACCTCTAGATGGTAATATGTGCTAAAGCATCTTTGCCAACCATTGTACACGACAGACTGTGGTCAAATCCACTGATTGCAGAAAGTTTTCATCGATAGGAATAAGACTCTTTAATGTTTGGGACAACTCAGAGCATTTGCATAGGTAATATGTTACTATATGTGTTCCAAATTCATTTTATTCWTGGCTCTGCTTTCTGAACGGTTCATACAAATGCCTACCTTCACCATAAAAAAATCTAAACATGCATACTGTTAAAATCCTTATAAAAACGGCATTATCAYTGGAAAAAAATTCCCATTCAAATCATAATGTAAAGCTCAATGAAAGCTTCACCTGCACATCAACACAAGTGTAGTAGAGATGATCACAGCTTTGCCTAATTTCGTTCACAACTGGCCCTTGCTGGAGCACAGGACATCCTTCCTTCTTTACTCTATGCAGCCACTGSACTTCAGCATGCCAAGCTCTTCTCTTCAGTACTTTGACCCAGGCTGGCACTTCCCAGCCTCCAACCCTTCCACGAGTCTCCTCCTTCCTCTCTCAAACATCGCTCAGAACCAACAACTGTTACATGAGGTAAAARAATATTACTTTATCGTCTTTCTCACCCAGTTCTTCCAGTTATCTTTCTATCTTCCCACGGACTTTTGGCAGTCACTGTGCAGCTTCTCCCAATAAGACTTATTCATCTTATTTGCCTAGGTAAAGGCTCCACAAGCAAGGGTTAAGTTTCTTACAACGATTTTTTCTTTTTTCTTCTCCCTTCCTTTTTTTTTTTCCTTGTCTTTTAACAGTGAAAACTATAGCAATATTTGCTTTCAGCAGGCCCAAGGGAGCAGTCTTGTGCCTTAGATGAAGTTAAAATGACACTGCTGGGAAAAATTATACCTTAGTAATATAGATCCTACTAAATTGCCTTTAACATAGTTATTGAAGTTATTTGGGAGAAACTTCAGTGTTATTGTGTGATGATAAAAAGAGCTACAAGAAAAGAAGATCCAAAACCTCTGTATGCAAGACCCACATGTCTCTTGACAAAGACATTTAAAGAAATCAATTCTAATTTCTTTCTGAAGCCCATATTTTAGTAAAGGAGCATAAGGCCACTGATTCAGTTTTCTTCTTCGTATTACAGTATCATATATACTGTCCCCGATGCACTTATTTATTTGGGTTTGAAGAGAAGACAGAAGATAGAATGGATTCTGATAGCCCAAGAGACAGATGTTTCCCAGGGATATACACATGCACAGTTCCTACTGAAATCTACTGAACTGCTGTTCATTTATTGAAGTCACCTAAGGCATCAAACACCAGCATCCCCTGGCATCCAATCCATAAGCCTTGGTAGGCAGACAACAGCACTGAGAACATACACAGACACATATTCTCAATTTTTCATCTTTCATCACTCAGCACTGTGCAAAAATTTTATTCTGCATGGTTGTAAGTGACTGCTGAACTTTGAAAGACAATCTTGAGCAACACACATACGTAGACTCCCACAACAGCAAAAATTTCACTCCCCTTATATTTGGACACAATTTAATTTTTAACTGCATTTTATTACAACTTGGTCTTTACCCTTCTCCCCTCCCAGAAGGAAAACAAAAAGAAAAGACAAAATCTATCCAATTTCTCCTTCAGATTTGGTTTTGCCTTCAGCAGCAGACAGAGCCTAAATAAGGGGACAGGGTAGGATTTTGATCCTTCAAACCACAGGGGTCCCATGAATTCTGTTCAGTTGCAAGACTTTTGTGTTAGGATGGAATAAACTAAACAGTAACAACTTCCACAAGTGAAGGATTGAACTAGTTAGGTGAAGGAGGAAGTGTCAGAAAAGACACAAGTGGTGACACCGCAAAAGCCATTGGGAATGTCTGCTGCAGTCCTCTAGAATCCTTTCTAATCAGCAGAGATAAACTGGTGCTTCCAGAGCTGGAGTCAGATTTTAGAAGGCCGCCCCAGGATGAAATGCCAGTGCTTGCCCTCTCAGTGGCCTGTGCAGTGACCTTCTTCGAGCACCTATGGTCCCTTTTGTAGAAGACTTTATGCCACAGGAATAACCCAGGAGATTCTGCCTTGGATTCATATAAAGGAGCTGCTTCACTATCACCTGCATGCAACACACAGTATTGGGAAGACGTTTTAGTTCTGGAGCTGTTCAAAGGCTTTGTAGAAAGAGGTTGCCTCTGGCAGTTTTCTTGGTAGGGTAAATGAAGCACAAAGATGAGGTACACAGGTACTCAGTGGGACAGTAGCATGGCCAGAAACTGATTGCAATTCTCCCGAAATCCAGTGGTCCTCCTATTAGTTTTCATGCCTCTTCAGGCATGAAACTATGCAGTTTCTCTAGTTTAGGGCTTCAAACAAGTCACTGACTTGGGCCATGGGAGTTTAAGGCAACAGAACCAGATGGAATTCCCATGATTGCCAAAAATGGATATTCCCTCACTCTTGGCAAGATCCATGCTTACCTGCAGTGTCTTCCAGCTGACACTCAAAGAAGGTCCTTCCATTACACAAATTACACTGTACCACAAGGTCTTTCATTCTAATTAGGCTGTGTAACTAACTAAAACCGATTTAGCAGTGCCTGGGGCAAGAAAATATATTCCTTCAGCTACCTACAGCCAGTGAATGGTCCTTGGAGCTTCAGCAGCAAGTGTCACGGGTTGGGACACTGTGCACACTGCCCTCCCACACGTCAGCTAAGCCCAAGTACATCACCTATTATTATCTCTTGCTTTCCCTCACACCATGAGAATCAAGCTGCAGATAAACTGACCTTTAGGGGAAAAAATGAGATTAAAAATACTCCACAGAGTAAAACCAATCTTTCTTTGTTATTCTTTTCTTCAGAAATTCCCTACCAGGGGCCTTTTTAAAACCTGTGAGATCACTATCTCCAAAAGGACTCCCTCAGCTAGGTATAAGCTAGAAAAATATTAGACATGGCACTTCAATACCTAGCCTCTTTGAGATAATCTACCATTTGATAACATCATTCATTCAATGCAATCTTTTCTACTGTTCATATCCATCCTTAATTTGGCTTCCTAGATTGGCTTAGAGACCATGACGTGTTGTTATCAGGCCTTTCACAGACAACTGGTGATCTGCAATATCCATATTTTCTTGGATGCATCACTCGTCTAAATATTCCCACTGATCACTCTGAAATCTGCATTTAAACTCTCTTTGTACATATATTATATTATAGTTTTAAAGCATCAACGCACTACAGGACTGAAAAATGCCTGTACCATGGATGTTTCTGTTAATTTTCTGTGCGTATCTATCTATACAGATGTTTCTGTAATTATAAATGCACGCAGATATGAAACTTTTCCTATCTTCCAGGTTATAAGTTACAAAATAACACCTCATGCATTTGAGTTTCATAGGAAAATCTACACAAAAATTGCCACTGGCAGTGCCCATGCCACATCATCCTGAGTCATGAGAGCTGCTGATTCCTGACAAGTTTCTCATCCAGTCCACAAGCCATGCATTTGTGCTGCCTCTGCATAGAAATCAGTTACTCAAAACAGTTCATCAGATGAGTTATGATGGACAGACAACCAGGTGGGTAAGAGGTTTTAAAAAATCTGACACATGAACATGGAGCTCCTATCATAAAGGAATATGTCCTAGGCTTGTCCACACTAAGGCATCAGGCGTGGCCACAGACTTGACATCTTGCCAATTATACCACATAGAAACCTCAGGTTCTAGGGAGAGAACACCAAGCAACACTCAAAAGTTCAATAAACTTTCCTGAGAGCCAGCCAGGTAGATGCACAGCTCTGACAAAATTTGCAATGTACACTCCTCTGCCTTCTGAAAAAACCCAAGGCCTTGTCTGTGTGCGCATCTCCACCCTTTTAACTATGCTTTTACAGGATGGACAGGCAATGAATCTGCTGAGAGTTAATTAAAACCATAAATACTACATTATTGCATGGGAGGGAACAGCAAATGGAAAGGGGATAGCTGGCTGTCTTGCACACTGGCATCTCTAACCCATTCTGCAGGGAYTGTATAAACCTGGAGAGCAGCACATGCACAGTGAAACAGCCACCAACAAAGTCCAGACTGATTGGCACCCAGGGCGCACTGCAGTTCCTAAAGCTGTACCTTCCAGAGAGAAAGACATGCCACTGTCCAAAAATCTGCCACTAAGAAGGACTAATGATTCATGTTAGCAAAGCCATTGGGAAGTTAGCTGAATTCTGGCCCATTCAGCAACATGCCAGAAATGTGCTGGGGCAGATGCATCATACAGTACTCCTAAAGTTTACATTTGAATTAAGAGCAATGTTAAATGTGTTCCAGATTATTGAGGGATAAAATAGCTTATGGTATTTTGTGGGGTTTTGTGGTTTTTGTGCAGAAAGCAGACTAAACCAATTTTTCCACTTTTTATTAGAAAAACTCTRACTTTGGGGGGAAAACACTTATCAGCTTTCTAGTCTTTCTCAATAGACRTTATTGAAGAATTTACACATGAAGTTGGTTGCATACGTTTTCCAAGYAGTCTGTTAAAGAAAAAAATTACAGGAAAAAATGAGTGCTTTAGAACTCGGGAGATTCCACTATCTATATTTTCATTATGTACACTGTGACATTCAGTACAATCTTATTAAATACTTTCTTTGTAATGTTACTTTCTGCAAAGAAAAAGAAAAACAGTTACATAAGGGACTTGTTTCACACTACAGAGGACAAAAGTGTTTAACTGGTGTGCAGGATGGGATCAAAAGTAACATTACCCTCGTTAAGAACTCAGAAATTGCACATTTTTCATCAATAGTTTAGCTGAACCTGGAAACAGTGATTACAAGAAGGTGTCTGTTATTACAAATCAGTCAGCAATCACCACTAAYGCTGATCTGTTTGCCCAGAGAACCTTCCTCCTTCAAAACACTACCAACAGCACAATAGAGGTGAAGTCAAATACCAAACCAACCTCTGTAAGAAAAGACTGAAACAACCAGATGAGCAGAGACAGAAACATTCACCATTCCTCAGTTTTCAAGGCAATTTCAAGGACTTCCTCCCAGACAGGTAAACCCACCAAGCCGGAGTCACTGAACTTTATGCATATACCTGGCCTAGGCTTTTTTTYGTGTACAATTTCCTCCTGGAGACAGACTTAGATTACTCTGTGGAAGGATTTAGGTGTCACAGGCATCTGTCTCCATTTGCTGACATCTCATAAACAGAGACTCAGACTCCAGGCTTGGCATCTCTTCCAAACTGCTTTGCTTTTAGCTGTGACAGCTCGTGACATGTACAGAAAGACCCAGCTCCTTTTTTCAACTTCCAGATCTTATGTTAATGAATGAATGTCATCCAATTTACTTACTTCCAAGAAGGGCAAATTAGCAGCCGAATTCCAAATTYGGATAACTAAACCTGTCCTCGCATTGATAATCCCATCTATCAGGGATCAGCATACTTGTTGCTGCTTCAAGCATACCTAGGTTGAAAAGACAGTGGGAGAAAAGTCGACTAATCATCTTCAGCCTCACACACATGATGGAATTACTAGTTCCCCTCCCCTCTTCCACCAAAATGGTGGAAGATACAGAGGTGGTATAGTTTTCATCTGCATTCTCACTGTGACAACACCACGCAGGTTTTTGCCTGTTGCCCTTCGGTTTTGAATCCCTCACCCATTCACAACACACTTTTCCTAGAGCTTTTTGCAGCTGGCTGTCATCAGCTACAGGGAAAGGAGCTGGCTGCAGTGCACAGCACGCTGCTGCACACCGGGTGTTCCTCGTAGCCGTGCTATATCCAGCTCTGTCTCAGGAAGGATCTCAGCTAGTTACAGAGGGTGGTACARGATGAACGAAGCATCAAGCAACACACACAATTCAAAGTACAGATCACTGTTATGGCTATTCCCTTTAGCAGAGTGCATATCACAATGTATGAGACTGTATAAAACATGTAGCCAGACCTTGGATGGGGAATAGCCATTACTTGCATTAAAAAAGGTGTATGTGAAAGTCCTTCGGCTTTTTCCTGTTTCTCCACAGCTGACTCCTTGCCTGAGCCACTGCTTTGTGAGTAGAGACAAAGCATGAAGCACAGGAAAGCCTCAGAAATAAAACACTCTGATTCTGTAATCTTCATCTCTTTTATCCTTTCATTTCTCTCCTCCACAACTTCCCTCCCATTTTTACATTCACAGCAAAAATTATATTGCTCGCTTTAATAGCATATATATTTGATTCCTTGAAACTTTCCAATTTTTATCCTAAATAAAGGCTTCCCAAAATATGAATTAATTCTTTCTACTGTCAAAAAAATATCAGGCTCTCAGCTGTCCATTATCCTGYTTCTAACATAAGCTTCTCTTGTCTAAATCCTTTAGTGTGTTTTCAAAAGAAAATTTCCCTCTTCCACCACGCAGAATTGCGTTACAGGGATGTCTTATCTGCCTTCTGTCTGCTTTGTTGATTTAAGCCTAAATGCTAATCCAGCCTGGATTACAAAAGTTAGCTAGTTCTTAYTCATTTCTTTAGCTAAATGCAGTCTTTTGAGCCTTCCCCAGTTGCTTTTTTGCTCTTGGATTCCTGAAATAACTAGAAAGAACTAAAACAGCCAGATACACTAAGTATGTTGTTTTACCTCTAGTCTTGGGACTGCTGGGAAAGCAGGTATTTCACAGCAATATGTTTTCTCCCAAGGCATTTTGTGACAGTCCTTAGTACTAGCACCACACCCCTGACACACCTGACCTGTGCCGGGTRAGGATGTGTAAAGCAGAGAATGAGGCCTAGAAACACAGATTTTTCCGTCTCTTTATATGAAGCAGTTTCTGCTGAATGCTGATATAAAATCAGTACTAATTAATAATAAATATATGTATGATGCCATGATTATGTTCGACCACAGATGTGGAGAACTTCCAGAATTTTCAAAACGTTCTCCTCAATTCTTCTTGGTTGTTACCCCACCAGGAGCACTAGCTCAAGACTTTTCTTTCCCAAGAAGTTCTCTCATTTTTCCAGGACAGCCAGCTCAGCTTCACTAGGGGCAAATCCTGYCTGACCAATCCAGTTGCCTTCTATGATGGAGTGATGGTAGCGGCTGACAAAGGAAGACCAGCACATGCCACCCATTTAGGCTTCTGTAAGGCCTTCGACATGGTCTCACTCAKCATCCCTATCTCCCGATTGGAGAGATGTGGAATTGCAGGGTGGGCTATTCAGTGGATAAGGAATTGGCTAGATGGACAGAGCTGGAGAGGTGTGCTCAATGGCTCGATGTCCAGCTGGAGGCCAGTGATGAGTGGTGCCCCCCAGGGCTCTGCCTTGGGACCAGTGCYCTTTAATATCTCCACCAATGGCATAGAGAGACTGAGGGCACCCTCAGCACATTCAGTGGTGACACGAGGCTGAGTGGTGGAGTTTACACAGTGGAAGGATGGAATGCCATCCAAAGGGGCCTGGACAAACTTGAGAAGTGACCCCAYGAAAACCGAATAAAGTTCAAAAAGGCAAAGTACAAGATGCTGCATCCATACCATTAGTACAAAAAGAAGAGACCGAATAGTTCCCAAGAAACTTAATCTTATTTTCATGCTGCAGAAACTTACAACTAGAGACATGCATACTGTATATTTTCTTATACAGAGAAGATTATTGGGTAGGCAGGAAAATAAATAGAAGAAAATAGAGAGTGCATGAAGGAAGGAGAGAAGTGACATGTAGAACTAAATAGAGATGTAAAATTAAACTATTCAGAAGAAATAAATTGATAAAATAGACATGCATSACAAATAGGCATAACAGCCCTCAATACTTAGTGTCTGTGATTTGTTGGAGATCTCTATCATGAGCTCTCATGTATAAATAATTCAGGGCAGATTAAAGTGAGATTCAGCACTAGAATTAAATACTTACTGACCAGATGAGCTCATAACAGCATAAGCCTCTTTGCCTGCCTGTTAGTACTGCAGATCTCCAAATTAGTAGGGGGAAAAGCAATCCTGAGCAAATTCACATCTGAATGAGAGACCTCTCATAGATGGACCCTGTGGGGTCAAAGAACAAGGCTAGCACCAGATTAAAACCAACAAGCAAAAAAAATCACATGATGAACGCCATCAACATATTGCAAAGCAAGAAAGAATATMTAAAGAGAGCACCAGTGGTATCCCTGCAACCACAGGCTCCATAGAGTTTGGTGGGGAAAAGCTTCTGCACAGCTTGGTGCATGCTGTGAAATTTCACATTCTAACCTGTGATGCAGCAGCTCTGCTCATCCTCAGCAAAGGGAGCAGCAGATCTCCATACTCAAAATCCCACCAAATAGGAATGGAGCTCAACTCGAAACAGGAAGCAGCTTGGTTTTCAAAACTCCTTGATTCACACCTTGAGGAAAAGTTGTCAGTGGTGCAGAATTATATGTTGTGGTGGTTCTATAAATATGTTTTAGAGCAATCAATTATCTTGTGCAGAGAGGGCTGAGTACTGGGGCCGGTTCTGTTGAGTATCTTTATCAATGATCTGGAGGGGGTGGAATGCACCCTCAGTGAGTTTGCAAATGACACCAGGCTGGGTGGGCAGGTTGATCTGCTGGAGCACAGGAAGGTTCTGCAGAGGGAACTGGACAGGCTGGGTCAATGGGCCAAGATCAATTATATGAGGTATGGCCAACCTTTAGTAAGGCTGTAGAGCAGGAACTGGTTTAGCAGTTGTTTTCACAGACAGCAGATTGGTTTATGCATTACTAATGTCTGTAAAAGTTCACTGTTCCTTACTGGAAGTCTCTGCCCCACCATTTACCGTGGCCACACAATAGCCAATTTGAAATTCAGTACGACTGTGGGAACATAAACCTCAGTGGGAAGATTAGAGAGATTAATACCTTGGGTTTTGGAAAGTCAGTTACAATGTGCACTCATGAAGCACAATTAGCAGGCCCAGATGTTAATATAGCGTGTTAAAGGGAAGCAGACTGCAGATGAAACACGTGGAAATGGATAACTCAGCTCTCATGTCTCCCTGTCTTTGAAGCTGCAACTACTGTGTCCTTAAGTGTCTTTAATGGGAAGCTTTGCATCTGGTAAAGATTTATTCACAAGGCAGTTTTCCTTGAGCTACTTAAATGGGTCTGTATTTCTTTCACAGAATGCTTACTGGAGATTTCAGTTATGCCTTTCAATCTGAGCTGGATGCTTGGAAGCTGGGATATTTGATGGCAAAAACCAGAATTACTGTTTTCCCTGAGGATGAATGAAACTACAGTGAAATAAAACAGATGAAAATTGGCAGAGAAGTAACGTCTGCAGACGATCCTGTTGTCCCTAAAAGTGGGATTTGTCAACCGGTGTGCAGTTAGCCAATCTCACACACAGAGATGATGCAACTCTTTAGATGTTCTTCTATTAAAAATAAAGGGAAAAGAAAAATGAAGAGGCACCATCTTTGAGAAAAAAAGGTAGCAACTTAATCTGTTTTCACAGGACAGCCTCTTGTGCAATGGAAAATGCAGAGGGGCTACTTAMAACTCAGTTTGATTTCTAAATGTTTATCCGAAAGCTACGAAACGTGCACATCCTCACCACTTTTCTTGGCTGTTGTGAAAATGGCACCTTAACGCAGCAAATCACCTCTTGGCCAGGTCTTGACTGCTTGGGAATACCTGGGTACCTACATAGGGGAGGAAATGCTTCATAGAAGTGTGGCAAAACTCAGCTCTTCATTCTTACTGCTTTGCCACATCCCACTGCTTGCTCAGCCCATAATCYGGATGCAATATGAACGCGGCTAGCAACAGGATGAAGGTGAATGTCCCTAAATTTAAAGGTCAATAGAATGCCTGGCTTCAAGCAGAGTAAGAGTTAATCGTACCCTAAACTATTACGGAGAAACAACATTTATCTATAAAAAAAAAAATTTCTCCCCAATGTCTTCACTTGTTCACTTGTGCCTCAAATTAAAAATTTAAAGAGATTTGGAAAAGAATCGATACTATCACACTCAATGGTACCTGCTTTTTATTGGTCTCGACATGCAAACATCTAGAGATCTTAGGACTGCTAGTTTATATGAAAATGTATTCTACATCATCCACTGTCACTTTCAAATTTACAGCATTTATTCAACTTAAAGCCAAAATATTTTTCTGAAAAATGCACAAATAAATACATAACTGTATCCATTTATGAATGAAAGCCCCATTTAAACCACAAGCATTCAGGTCTGACAAAGTGTCTGCACCTTAATCCCATTTTCCTCTGTTCCAAGAACTCAGCTTTTTGTTGTGCTGAATTCTCTCTGGTCATGAAAACCATATCAGGGCTTCCCTTGTCATTTCACTCGCTTCCATTTCAGGCTGGGAAGCATAGAGACTTTGAGACTTCTAACCTCATTTGTGGTATCAGCTCACCACCTACTTAGTTTTCATTCATAGCTCTTTGCAATAAAGTGAAAGAACTTACACTTTAGCCTAAAGTGTCATTTAAACCTACAAACATTAGTTCAGCAAAGGAATAAAACAAATAAGCAAACTCACACTAACATAGAAACACTCCCAAAAGCTCCCCTTGAAACCATGGGGTAAACTGCTACAAAGGTCAAGGTATGCCTGCTTTATGAATTTTCCAAGCAACTCTTAGATTTTTTTTTTCTTCTTCACCATCCATTTTTTTTCTTCATCGTGCATTTTCTTTATGAACTACCCTTTTGAGCTATGACAGCAGAAATTAAGTCTTTTCGTACTTCCTTTCAAGAAGCACAGAAAGACCATTTGACCCTTCTGGGACCATGCAGGATTGCTATGCTGAGAGAAATTGTGAACTTATGAACCTTCTTGGGAGGCAGAAGATGTTGAAGTACATTCACAGGGCTGGCATGTACACTGCAATCCACAGCAACCTGAAGGACCAGCCGGAGTCCAAAGGGAAGAAAACCTCACTGCAGCAGCTGGGGCACAGGGCTCACTGCCTGCAAATCCTCCTGACTGCTGCTGATGCTGTGGCAATTCCTTGGCGAGGRCTAAAGCAAGGAGTGTCGGAGGCAAGAGGCACCAAGAGCATGCTTCAAAGCATCCATCAAAATGGAGCTCCAAAAAGGGGAGGGGACAAAAAGAGGAGTTAAGTCTTCTCTCTGCAGACAGAAAACATTATTTTCAGCCCCAGGAGAGAAGTAGTTTCTATGCTTATCATTGCCAAAGAAAACCTGACTAGATTTGCCCACCAAGAGGACCATGCCTRTGTCTTTGCTAGGATTACACTCTGTTTTTCAACACATCATTAGAAGTTGCGTGGCAGATAATTTTCAGAGCTGAATTTTATTTTTCAAATTTTTCCAAAGTTCTCTCTGCTTCCCATTGCATTGGCAACCAAGCGTATACTGCCTAAGGTGCTCAGCATACATCAAAATGGAGAAACAATAAAGCAGATTTTTAACTCTGGCATTCGGGAAAAAGGACAAGGACCAGCATGGTGGAGAAAACGCTGTTCAAAATCTCCATAAGGGCACGCCTTTCCAGGGGAAAAAATGTCCTCAATTGTGGATACCATTTGCTCTTTCCCCCTGTTGTGCACTCAACCTTCAGAATTCTGCTGCCAGTTGGTACTTTTAATTTAAGCATGTTCATAAGTAAAGAAGTCTCCCTCCAGGTTCATTAGAGTCACAGGGTATTTGGCAAGCCTTGCAGCAAGAATTAAATGACAAATATGCCTTTGCATCTGAACTCTCAAGCCACAAATAAATCAAGCTAAACAGGCTTCAAAAACCACCTCAAGTTAATACTGAGCTTTTAACAGTGATAAGAAAGTAAAAACTGTTTTCTTTTCGTGTTCATGGTAGCTGCAGGTTGCTTAGCTTGCCTTTGAATGGCCCTTTCATTGCCTAACTGCTGCATCAGCTGCCATTACCTCCTGATAATGAGGGACAGAAGGAAGTTGAAATAGCCCCCTATGCACTTACTGTAAACGGCTTCATTCCTGTGTACACCACCTTCCTATTGTTTATTGTCATTAAAATATATCGGGTCACTCATCGTGTTTTAAGCTAATAATAATAATAATCCTCAATGCTTTAGAGGGAAAATGCATTTAACAAAATGTTCGTAGCCAAGAAAATATAAGTCATCTTCAACTTTCAGTTGATTGATCAGCATTTAAGAACCCCTAGTTTTTTGTTCTCTCAGCTGGCAAAACTCTCCTCTCAGTCACTCGCACATTTTGTGGAGACCCTGCTGAAGTTTCTCAAAGCGGGGTCACACTTAAAAAAACCCAACAAACCGACAAACAACACACACCACACCCACTCAGTTGCTTTGCTCACAACACTTCACCGAGATCAATGTCCTGAGTCTCCCTTTTCACGCAGGTGCACAAACAGCTGTGCMAGTGTAACCAAGAAAACACAGGATAAAGTGTTAAACCCCCAGTGAAGGGGTTGGGCAGGAGTAGAAGGAGATCTCCTGGCTTCAGTGCAGCAGAGGAATTCAGGAGTGYGCAGGCAACTGTGTATGTTTATTCTGATTTCCTTCACCAACTTGCAGATCAGCAAGTTCTGGAGCTTAGTACTCTGGAAATGTTATGAAACAAAACTACTTCACCCACCCCGAGGCAGTCCCTTGACAGAATGGGAATAATTCAAGGACTTCTAAGTTGAGCATTTAGTAACTCCCCTGGGGCCTGGCATAAACCCATCATCAGACATCTTTGAGTCATTTCATCACCTGCTTATTTGATTTAGAAAAGGATTGATATTGCCAACAAGCAATTTTATCCTTTCCGTTTCCAGGTTGKCCCTTTCTAATTGCGACCATCCAACAGGTGCATTTCCAGTATGCATTTGATTTAGATCTGATATATGCAACACAAGTGGGACATTTGCTAGCCAAACTAGGAATTCAGAGTTTATGTAAAGTTTACACCAGCTGAAAGATAAGACAGAATCCAATTCAGGATAAGTAAGGTAGTGGAAAGGCAATATTGTGTTTGACTTAATATAGCAACAGCAAATTAACCTTTTACCATTTTCAGAGCAGTAAGTTTATCACAGGTCAGTGATGGGCATTTTTGTCCAAGTTCTGGGAGCCTTAACTCAGATTCAGCATGGCCCCAGTTTTACCCAGAATGGTGATTTTTTTAGGGGTTATTCCCGTGCCTCCACCGCAATCTTTAATATTGATAAGGAAATAAGTAGAGAAAAAAACAATCACTGTATCAACATAGCTCTTATATGAAGCATAATGTGCCTAGTACAGGAGAAGCACTTTTTCAAAAGGTTTAGATTTTTATAATCCCRTTTAGGATGTTATTGAAAGAAAACCTATCCATGCATTTTAAGATTTTATTTTGTATTGCAAGGAAAATAAGATGCCTTGAACTGTGTGTTACTGTTATTTCAGGAGAGTACCAAACAGCTATTTTTTCTTATTATTTTAGGTTTTCACACATTTAATACTTAAATATTTTCATGGAGGATATATTCTATGAAAGTCAGCTCTACAACTACCTGTCTCATGGGGCAATTAGCAGCTTCAGCAACTAGAGCTGGAAAAAAATGACACTGGTKGCAGAGATATCTAATCATATTCTGAATCACGTCAACACTCGTATGGGCACTATCATTTTTGTACACATAGTCCCCTTGAGATCAAATTATTTATGTAGGTAGGTAGGAGTGTGCTGAAAACCTGGGGCTGCAAATAGCCRTGTTGGTGCCTGTTGTTTTAAGGAAGTGGTCCCTTTCTTATGATATTTTCTGATAGCGAGACCAAACCATGACAGACGTTAAACACCCCATATTGAGGGAGTAGCAGTAAAGTGCCAAAAAGAGTTCATTTAAAAAATAAATTGCTTATTTGTAAGCAAACAAGGCAAATTCACAGTTTAAGCAACTGCTTTGGAATACCAACCAAAGCAAACTCATAAAGTTGTCGGCACCYTGTAAAATAGAGCTCTATAATACTGTGGGGCTGTGAGTATAAACCATGTAGGAACTTCAGCCCTGGAATGCATTACACATGCATATTAGTATCTGCCTCAAGGTAAAACAGGAGCTTAGTACAAGGTTGGGTAGACAGCTGTATATATTATTTTTGGAGAAAAAACATTTAAGGTCAAAATGTAACATAACTGGAGTGAGTATGGGAGGAGAATGGGGAAGTTACAGAAGCAGAAGACAGCCTGAGACCATGGGGAACCTGGCAGCTGAATGTGGATGACTTGATGGTTTATGAAACCCAAATTATATCTTTTTAAACTCTAAAGAAGGGCAAATCTGCACCTGTTGGAAAGATACCCTGTGGACAGCAAGGCCAGTAGCAGTTCAGTTGCACAAAGCATTTGACACATGACAGCAAGTTTCTATTACAGTCTCCCGCCTTCCTAGTTCTGGGAAAGAAATAAGGAAACTTAATTGTTTTGCATTATCATTGCTATGCTGCCATTTATTTACTTGGGATGGAGAAGAAGRGAGAAGACAATTCAAGACAGAGGGTTTCATATCAAACACTGGCTTCTAACTTGATCTAGAAACAAGCAATTCTGACATTTAGTGGTCTGGAACAATTTAATCTCCTTTCAGACCAAAACTAGTGGGGCTAAAGGAGGAGCCCTTTCTTTTAGGGTACAACGAAGTACCTGGCCTGCCACAACAAGGGGCTGGTTATGATCAATCTTCAACATAACAATTTAAGACCATAAATCATTTTTGCAAGTAACAAACACTTGTGTTCATAGTAGGAATAACATCCCTTGCCTGGTTTTCTATGCCACTTTGTAAAGAATACTTCAGAAACAAATTCTACTTGGCCCCTTCATGCTGATGGAGTGATCTAGAGAACAATGTGATGTAATGCAAAACTATTTAATATCGGACCCCAAAAAACCACATTATCTGCAGGCATTTTGCACTTGAGAGCAGTGTTAGAGACAAGTCTGAACAGTGCACGAGCCATCATCAAAACTGGCTCCTGAGAGGGGAATTTCAGCTTTTCTACCTGCAGAATTAGTAATGTAGGACCAAAGMCTGACAAGGTTTCCTGGAACTTTAAATCTTGGCTCCTAAGAGCCAGGGTCTGTGGAGAACATATCTTACTTATGCTTTTACTCCCATTTATCTAATCCCTTGGTACTATCCCTAGGCTTTCCCTCCCAAACCAAAATACAAATAAATGCAGACCCCCCACRGGATCATCCAGTCACATTGGTTAGAACAGACTTCAGGAGATCATCCAGTCAATTTCTTGAAGAAAACAGTCCCAAGTGGAGCAGATAGGCCAAAAAAATGTCCAGTTTTGACATCTTGAAAGATTCCCCCAGATATTGCTTTTCAGATGAAGTGGAAAGCCTGGCTTTGAAACTAAACCTTCCAAAATGCCACCACCCTGAAACTCCACATGGTTGCAACAGAGGGCCATCCCTATGGTACGTTTTCCAATGCCCAGAGTTTAACCACACACTTTTCTTAAACTGTCCATTACTGTTTGTGATTAGACTCTTAATCCGTACTGCTGAAATTAAAGCAATGGTAGAGAAGGCCTTCACAGGGAGAACTGAAGYCAATTCAGCAAAAGCTTCAAACTTTCCTGTCTTCAAGGCAAGCCACTGGATCTTCAATTCAATGAGTGCYGAAAGCAACCACCCTGCTCTTCTGTACCTGCTCATCCAGATGCCTTTGAAGTAATGTAAAAATCTCCTGACTGTGTTCTTGTTCCTAACGCATTTAAGAAAGTTTAATACAATTTGGTGACTTGCTCTTCATATTTTTCTTTGCCCTTTCTGCTTCCATTCTGAAGTATTATTATATTAGACACACTGTGAGGTCTTCACCACAGGACAAGGTAAGAACAGGAAGATAAAACACTGGGCATTAAAGTAAATATCACCTCTTTCTGAAAAGAACCTGGATGATTTATTTTTTCATTTTTCAACTACTTTTTTCTGGGTTTTTTGTTTGCTTGTTTGTTGTATTTTTCTCTACAAAGGRTCTGCTACTTAGACCATAGGGGTATTTTCCTCAGGTCTACTATTTTCAAGGTTCTACTTTCTACATCAGACAGCACCAAAGCAAAAGGAACACTAACCTAACTTCTGGAGAGTGAGGGGCTTGACAAGGTGAGATTTATTTTGCTGTCTTAAAATGAAGAATTAGCAAAAGATATTGCTACAACTTTTCCTCATTCATCTCCTTTTTGAATGTCACAGACCAGTGCCATGGCACGTTTCACTGCCAGCCTACGCTTTGGACTGACCTCAAAAATAATACTCCTCTGAACAACAACTGAACAAGTTCATTTCCTTCAGATGGAAGACTTTCTCATTTGAGGCCCTGTTGTTGTCTCCACTAATGCATTCCCTAACAAAAATGGAATTCTATTGTCTAAAAATTATCTTCATCAAGGAYAGACAAATAGGAGCCCTACTGATGCCTTTGAAAACAATAATTACCCTGAAATACCCTGAAATACCCTCTCCCATTAMTCATCAGCTTTTTAATAAAGAAAGCTATTTCCGTCTCTTACTGGCAATCAGACTCTTACCCAGGAAGGCACAAGTAGCAGATTCCATTAAATGTCTGGCATTCCCCTAATTACATGGAAATATTTCAGTGTAGATGACTACAAATAGTGCACTGGAGCAACAGCTGTGCAGCATCCCATCAGCATCTAGTAGGTGCTGCCATATTTGTTGGCAACAGCTGCAAGTTTTCTGCGAAAACTTCTTCAGGAAGCCAACAACGCCACAAGCGAATAACCTGTATTCGACGTTTTGTTGCAAGAATGTAGGTTAAGATATTTTGCCTTTCCTGACATTTGCTTCAGAGGGCAAGGTGCTGGTGGTATTCTTTCAGTTATTCAGTTATTCTGCTAGTCCTCAGTTGCCCACAGTTTCGAGAGTTATTTCAAGATYGCATATTTTCCATGAAGCATGGGATGAACTTGTAGTGGTAGATAGGAGGAGACAGCACCAAAAGAAAAGAATCAACCCCACACTGACCAAATCCTCTTACCACTGCTAACAGGAGTTGGCTAACACACCAGGAGATGTTTAATATACAGAGATCACCAGTGGCTGAATGATAGTTTGTGGCATTTAAGAAGAGCATACMTAGGAAGAAAACAAATCCGTGGTGGCACTTACCTCACTGCTCAAGCATGAGGGAAAAGCAGATGTCAAGAAAAGACAGTTGCATGGGGTGACGAATGCTTTAAGTTTTGTGTGATCAAAAGGTGAAGGTTCATGCAGGATGTGACTTAGCATGCCATAAGAGTCCTCAGTGGTGTTCTTGCCTGTGCAGTTCAGCAGACCTTTCTTTCCATCCCGGTCTGCACAGCCTCTCAATTACTGTCATATGAAACACATCCTCAGGATACATGTAGGTRTCTGTACTCAAAAAAGGAAAGATATAATAGTCTACATTCAGTCTGCATTTATCTCAAAAAACAGTGATGTCATTAGGGCTAACAGTATTTTTCTCTGGAATTGAAACTAAGTCAGAATAATCACGCAGCTGGTTACCAAGGTTTAGCCGCAGAAAACACTTTTAAAGTCACCATAACTCAATTATGTTCAGCTGAGAACCCATAGCCATACTTTCAGGAAAGAAGTTGTAAAGGAGATGAAAAAGAATATTTTTAAGGAATAAGCCAACCTTAGCAGCCAGAGATCAAAGCTAACAGTGAATCAGCATTCATTTCATCAGGGCCCTGAAGCACACTTCTCTCTACTCTGCTTACAGCATATCAAAATCCCTACAGCTTTCCGTGCAAGCTGGAGCCATTTTGTCTTTCACCAACTTGGTTAATAATCCAGAGAGGAATCCAGATGAGCTGGATTTTATTTAGTGTGGAGGGAATTTCAAAGATTATTAGAACATAGGAAAAATTTAATTCGACCTCCTAACAATGGTTACTTGGGGTATTATAAAAACCTTTGAAACGAGGAAGTTTCAATAGTGTATAAGAAACAATGACAACTAAAAGACGTAATACAACTTCAGGTACAAATTTTCACATCTGAAGTAGAAGACCATTTTTACCTGACTGCTACAGCTATGGATACTCCCTTTTCCCATGATGTAAACAATAAATTTGTCGGTTAAAACAAAAAAGGCTACTGGTTCCTATCAAAACCTGTCACTAAAACACACAGCTGGCGTTCGACAGGTTGGCTTCCAAAAATTAATGCAGTGTATTGAGTTCAGAATTAAATCTGAGCATAATTCACTCATACGCTCCTAAACAGACACTTCAGTTCGGAAATTAAGTTTATTAATTGAGCGTACTCTTCAACAGTTTATTGCTTCTT
The DNA here is from genome assembly GCA_018881555.1 of Amblyornis subalaris. NCBI lineage: Eukaryota > Metazoa > Chordata > Aves > Passeriformes > Ptilonorhynchidae > Amblyornis > Amblyornis subalaris. Next base: position 11,215,270 of record JACAXG010000007.1, on the reverse strand, counting down.
AGGCTGTGATCACTGAAATGATAACTCCTCGGAGGAGAAAGGTACTCCTGGCACAAAAGCCAGCTTCAGAGGTGTATACATAATATACACACACAGACCCCCTCAGCTTCAATTGGCTTTCAAATTGCTTSTCACCACAGATGTGCAGAGGTTTAACATGTAATACGCAGCCCGTTGCAAAGCATGGGCAGATATTGTCTTGCCATCTCCAAATGGGATTATAAACTCCCTTTTTCTCTTTTTAAAAGATTGAGACTGCATGGTCACATGTAATTAGGTGAAAAGGCAGTCATAATTACTCTTCAGCAAAGTGTAAGTGATGTAATATTGATCTCCTCTCTTCCTGCTTCTGCAGAAATTAAGCACTGCCATGTATAATATGATAAGCAAAAAAAGATTAAATCAATGAGCTTCTGTTGCACAAAAAAAAAAAGAAAAATCTGCATGAATATACAAATCAGAACAATTTTTGTATGAGATCTCTGRAGATAACAATTTGCTTCTATGCCTATGGACACTGTTGTTCAGAGGCCTTATTTCTCCAGTCGTCTTCTCCCTTGGGAGTATTTCCAAAAGGAATTGCCAGGACATATGTGCACCACGAGACATGAGGCTGATCTCAGAGCTCAGACTCCTGAGGAGAAATGGAACAGGATTATCTGTTGTGGGTTGAACTTGGTTGACCACCAGGTGCCCACCAAACCACTCTATCACTCCCACCAACAAGGCAAGGGATGAAAAGTGAAACAAAAATCTCGTRGCTTGAGATAAGGACAAGGAGATTAATTACCAATTACCACCATAGGTAACAAAACCAAAACAGAATTGACTTGGGGAAATTAATTTAATTTATTGTCATTCAAACAGAGAAGAATAAAAAAAAATAAGRATGAATCCAAAAACACCTGCCTCCCATCCCTSCCTTCTTCTCAGGCTCAACTTCACTCTCGACTTCCTTCCTTTCTATGCCTGAGCAGCACAGGGGAACAGGGAATAGGGGTTGTGGTCAGTCCATCATGCCTTGTCTCTGCGACTCCTTCCTCATGATGCTTTTCCCCAGCTCCAGCACAGTGTCCATCTCCTGGGAAACAGTCATTCATTAACTTTTCCAAAGTGGGTCCTTCCCATGGACTGAAGTTCTTTAAGGACTGCTGCAGCATTGATCCTTCAAGACTGGACTGCTCCGAGTGTGGGTCCCACACAGGGTCACAGTTCCTGCCAACAAACCTGATCCAGCCTGGGCTTCTCTCTCCATGGAGTCACAAGTCCTGCCAGCAAACCTGGTCCAGCATAAGCTCATCTCCATGGGCTGTAGCTCCTGCCAGGAGTTTATTCCAGCACAGTCTCTCCGTGTGCTCGCACTGTCCTCATTTCTCTCTCACAGCTGATACTGCACAGTGGTTTTTGCCCTTTCTTAAATATGTTATCACAGTTGTGCTACCAATGTCACTGCTTGACTTGGCTTTGTCAAGGAAGTCTGTCTCAGAGCCATCAGGAACTGGCTCTGCTGGACATGAGGGCAGCTTCTGGCGTATGCTTACAGAAGCCCCTGCAACCCCTCCTGCAATGAAAACCTCACAAYATAAACCAAATAGAGCATCTTAACYAAAAATATTCCCAGGAGTTGCCACAGAAAAATTTCCCAGAATTTAGATTTTACAGCAGAGATTAATGAAAACAGAGCTTTTGCTCCATCCAGGGAAGAGGAATGAGGAAGAAAGGTCACCTTAAGCTTTATTTTGTGGAGTTACAGTTACAGACACAGAAGAGCACAAGGAAAGCCAAAGCTGGCACAACTATGTCATTGTGCCTCTGGCAGAGGCACAGGAGGTATCAAACAGTGGTGGGAATACTGATTGTCTGAAGCAAAGGAAAAGGGAGGACAAATGGAGGAGGAAAAAAAAGGAGGACAAAGGAACAACATGGAATACGGGAGAGATGACAAACTATGAAGCAAATGCACATGCATTAACCTTGGAAGATGCAGGGCAGAACTCTGAGTCCAGGTTTTCTTGCATCTACTTTCCTTCACCCCAACACAGCAGCACAAGGATCAACACAAGCAGCACAAGAATATTTTAGTTGAAATACTTAACAACAAACCAAATAAAAATGCTGTCAAATATCAGAGATCTGTAACCCTGTTGGCTGATGCTTCACGGCTGTTTTCTCTTCSTCAATATTTTAATTATTTGCTAATTCGTCCTGGGAAGCTGGTGTCCTAGTTTTCTCAGGAAACACAGGTCTTCATAATTACATAAACCCCTGACTACTTCACAGTTAAAGGAGCAAAACTCACAAAAAACTCTGGGAAGTTTAAGGTGTTAAACAGGTAGAAGCTAATGGCACCAAGATTTAAAGGAGGGATTTACTATGCAGAGTATTAATAAAAATGAACACAAAATAGAATGTAAAATCCTTTACATCATTTTAGATCCACGATAAATTCTGTTGATTTGGAAGGGTGACTTAGCATTCAGATGGACAGACAGAGCACTTCTCCACAAACACTATTGTGCATTTTCATTTAACTTCAGTCATGCTTTTATATACCCTAYTCCACCAGCAGGGTTTTTATAAGGAAAATCAAATCATGGAAAAGTGTGCAAACTGCTTTAAAATGCAGGTATCTGATATTCATTACACAGTGTTTTTATTCCACTGGCCAGGGCAAAGCCAAAGTAACACAATAACACATGGCAGCCTGTTYGCTTGCTGAACAAAGACCCCAATCTCCCCTCTTTTTTCCTCTTAGCTTCACCAAGGGCAAGTAGAGAGAGGACCACATGAGTTACGTCCCTGTTTGTCTCCCACACTTATTTTATTTTGTGAGCATTCTTCAGTCACCATTCACTTCGGGATTACTCCACATTTCTTTCTTTTACCCAATAACTGTAGTTTTAGCAGGGAAAAGATGACTTTGTATGTCACTCTGATCTTTAGCACATTTCCTTGTTGCCTTGCATGAGCCAGAGATGGGCTTTACAAAAAAAAGTCTCTGATTTCATATCACATGTCTCTTTCTGTCCTTAGCCAGGTAGACGAGGAAACAGAGAGATTAGAGGGGGAGGAGAACAGCTGCCATGGTGCTTTCTTTGTTTTTTCCCCTAAAGCCTCAAATAGCCAGTGGGTACAGAATGATATATTTTAGTCTCAGAGCAGACAAAGAGGTTTTGGAACCATCTTCTTTGAATTTGAAGGTTAACAGATCTGGCCTCCCAGAATGCTCTGTGAAGAACAGCCAGAGGTGTGCAGAGGTGTGAGAGAACCTCGTTATGCAGAGGTTTTCCTCGRGACACGGCTCCTCCCATCAAAATTCCCACGCTTGGTGCTCATGATTTATTCTTTTTTATCTAATTCCCAGGTACTGTAGCAAACAAACAATTCAGAGACTGCTTATTCAAAACAGGCCAAAGCGGCACAGAAGCTGCAAAAAGTCTTCAGCCTGAAGGTCACTCCAAAAATATCTCTCCAGCAGCTATCCAGCCACATAAGTGGCCAGCTTTATTTACACAAAATAATCTAATTTACTCTCTTATCATAAATGGACAAAAAGCAGAAAAAATCTGTGAGGACCTTCAATTTTGATAGCACATTTTGTGGCAGACTGTTGGAAAGACTTTTTTTTTTAATAAGTATTTACAAAAATTAGAAACCCAGATAGTCACAAAACTGGTTAAAAAAATTAGCCTATTTCCTGAGCAAGGTTTCCAGAACTGCTTCTGCAGAGATTAGGCACAGCTATTCTGAAATCTAAGAGGTCTTTTCCTGAGGTGTCATGCACTTTGCAAGCAAGAACTACTCATTCCTCTATATTTTAAGAAGTTTTGTTTGTTTGTTTGTTTGTTTGGRATTTTTGTTTGGTTTTAGTTTGGTTTGATTTTTTTTTTTTTTATGACAACACAGACATTCATTTGCTGGCATGGTAAAGTGGACAGCTCAGAAGAGACAGGACAGGCTACAAAGAGGGTCCCAGCTGTGCTTGCATGGGGAAAATCAGAGGAAGGTCTGTTAGATGTTGACCCAGTTAAATTAAACCATGAATCAGAACCATTATCTAATAAAAATCTTTCAGAGAGGCTGCAGCTGAGCTGTCAGTGAAATCATTCTCAATATTGGATAAGAGGCACCCACATTGATAACTATAATGGGAGTTTCCAACTGAGCCAGGATGATAGCTCTGCCTCCTCTCATAGCCACTGGGACACCACAGAGACTATCATGTGCATCCATCGTCCTCTCCTGCTTACCCAAACCAGTCCTGGTGTGGTCAGGAGCTCAGAGAGGACCACACATCTCTTKCTCACCTTCCTCTGGTGACCAGGTGCCACTTCACTCATTCTAACTCGGGCTTCCTCAGCAGCTCCTAAATTCTTCCTACCCGTGGGTAAGAACCACCATCCTAAAGTGGGAGGAAATATACAAAAAAGGACAAGACTGAAGTCTACAAATGTTGAAGGTARATCTCTCTGTCTGTTGGATGGATTAAACCTGTCATATCACTTCAAATGGCTTGTTCCTTTGCCAGTTTGTAACAACAAAATCTGTCTTTGCTCTGTTTGTGKATAAAAGCCTCTCCCCTGTCAAGTCTTGACCTTTGTGTTTCCAGTACAGAATGGCATGTCATAGATCTACATTCTGCCTAGGAGCATCAAAGGTGGGGTGGAGTCTTGGAGACATGAGAATGCAGGTTTGAGTGGGGGTTTGTTTTATTTTTTCTGTGTTTGTCTACTAATTGGAATTTACAGTTCAATATGTTGGTCACTAGAGAAAAAAATGATCCTTTTTGTCAGAAATGACACTATTGCATCCCATAAATCTCTCCTCCTGATCCAGGATAGTCCACAGGAGGCCRGTACAAGAACAAGAAATTGCGACTGCTGAAGAATATTTTCAGTCTTGTGTAACTAAACACCACATTTCAAGGTCCAGTCTAGAGAAAATTATCTTCAAACCTACAAAGTTATTATAAATCYAGAGACTTTTGGAGCAAAGAATGTTAGTTTAGAGTTTGTTTAATGCTGGTCTGAGTAACTTGTGCCTTTATGCTCTGGTACAGTTATGTGTTTACAAGGAGGCAAGGAGCTTGAATTTTCAGTCTTACAAGATAAGAACACAAAATTCAGATTATACTACTGACCATTCCCCCAAAGGCCAAGATTGCCYGTCCATACAAACAAAATCCCTTTCCTCTCCTCCCTCAACCCCTGAATTCCTCAGCTCTCTTCAATGGCACCTCTGAAGAGCAGGCAGTTTTCAAGCCTGCATGTACACAACAACCTCTAGTGATCAAAGAGGTAACTACAGATAATACAGGCAACAGGAACTTAGCTYTTAGTATCCAGAGCACAAGATCTCTCTCCCTCAGAAGGAAAAACACCAGGATCACAACACTTGTGACAAAAAAAATCCGAAGCATTTGTAGCATCTAGGAAGGATGAAAAGTGCTGACAGCACCCACAGTAAAACTCCTGTAATTGCAGTGATGTAAAAAAATGCAAAAAAGTATTTATTTCGTAAAAGAGCCCTGCGGACCTAGATATCCATGAAGAAATGAGAGCCTGAAAACTCTCTGTCGCCATCAAGGAGATATTTTTTCTCAGCAGGGTCAAGAGACAGAAGAGACAGTTGAAAAGCTGTAGGTCAGCAAGCACTTTATTACTTTTTAAGAAGCAGAATAACATGAGCAGATTTCTAAAGAAATCCTTGCTTSGTGCAGGGAATGAGCAGAAACCCCTAATCACTTCATTTAAGTGCTTTGGTGAGAAGTATGCTTTCCAGGGAGTGTGGTCCCAAACATCCCATCAAAGATGGTGCCAAAAAATTTGTGACAGAACTGGTAATAAGATTTAATAGACAGATTTTATTCACTATAACATAGTTTCGTACAAATTGCTTCTAGTCTCTGTGCATATGTAGACTGTTAAAAAATAATGAAGAGCACAGAATTTTTAAAGTGCTTTTAGCTTTATAGATAAGAAAGGATGGTTTCAGYGAAAAGCATATTCCTAAGCATATTTTTCATCCATTCTCATGCCTTGCAAGAGTGCTCTCCAAGTTAGTGGCATAAGCTTCCTGTCCCCACACTTCAGCTGTTAGATTTCCTTCATTTACTAAAATGCAAGTTTCTTGGCATGGTAATGAGGAATTGCACTCTGGACAGAACTTGTTCTGATTCATCACCCACAGAGGGAGTCTAAGACAGTTAAACTTCAGGTAAGGTTAATGTCAGCTAAGGGTGTAAGAGAGTCCCATCTCTGTCTCTGATTTGGCTTACACTCTGACCAGCTGCATTATCCCTTTTTAGCAGTACTCCATGGGCTTACAAGGACTTGATCCCACTGTTATCATCAGTTTAAGCAAAGCCTCTAACAGTCCTCTCAACTGTGATACCATTCACAGCATTTCACTAAAACTACATTTTCATTCATTTACAGAAAATAGGACAAGAGAGAGAAAAATACTGATAAAAAAGCCCTAACAACAACGAAGCAGAAATCTTRGCAAATTTATAAATAGCTAGAAGTCACCAAATAAAAGCAGCATCTCAATCCYACTGCTTAATTTGCAACCCTCAAATACTTGAACAAGAGAAACTCATAAATTTCCCCAGAGCATACACATTATTCTAGAGTAAAGCACTCACTTCACAGAAGCATTAACACAGGCTCAAAACAAACCTTTCACATCCACAAATAATTATAAAACATAAAGATGTGTGTGACCGGGTGGGGGAAATACTTGTTCAAAAAACCTTTTGGTAAGTTCTACAGGTGCCTCTGGGCCCAGCAGACATCCTCACCTTATGCCCTAATGCAAAAGGCAGCATTTTTGCCAAACTTTCACTCCTCAGGAGGAAGGAAGAGACCACAACACCCCACGCACCAGGCCATAACTACCTGGTGAAAGGAATGCATAATCTTTCCTGCCGAGGAGCAAGTAAAACCAGGGCAATCCCCTGCAGCCCCTGACAAAACAGAGGGACAGATTCCCCAGAAGACAACCAGAGAACATCTCCAGCCTCACTCCTTGAGGCTGGCTTGCCTAAGTGCACCAACCCCCACCACATCTGTGTCATCTGCAGATGTGCAATTTTGTCTTAAGCAGCTAAGAACAAGCTCCAGGGAAAGAAATCTTCCATCTGTTATTTTAGACACAGCTCATATCTAATGCAAACATCTGGGAATAAGATCTTTCCCTACTCCCGCCCCACGGGTGCACAACAAACACTGCACTCTTTAGACAGCTTCCCTTCCCCCTTACTGATGCCTTGAGGAAGTTTTTCCAGGTTTTGATAACTGCCTTTTGGCTGGACWTTGAAGGACCGATCATTTGACTTCTTCCATTTCAGAAAATGGGTCTTTATTGGCCAAGCTTCGCTCCACTTGTGACAGCTTATGTGAAAGTATATTATTACAACTATAATAATTTCCCATTTCAGGGGTATAAATCAGATGCATTCCCGTTGTAAAGATTGSTTTTCTCAACCTCTTTTCATTCATGCTTGAATATCATCAGAAAGCAGGGAAAGTCTRTGTGTGGCTTTTAGGCAGAGAGTAAATATTAACGTATTGTGCTTTAACATGTAAGCTTGTCAAGGAGCTGCAATGGTAAAGTCATTTATAAAATGAAAAATCAATATGAATAAACTTCAGTGAATACACACCGTGGATTTATTTGTAGCAAGGGGCAATGAGAGACCACCTTTTTGCTGTCTCCTACAGGGACAGAATACAGTTCTCCTAACAAGAAAATGTTTTCCATACAGTCCATCTACTGCCACTGAAATCTGGCATTCCATCAACCCAGAGAATTAAACAAAGCTACCCCTTATCTGCAAATTCACTTCTGCTGTGACTTCACAGGGGTTGGTACTACCGCAGAATAATCATGCTAAGAAATTGTGTTGGGTCATTTAACACTCAAATGTAGGTGTTAATTCTCTGAAGGACAGACTTCAATTAGATGGCATATTTATAAGTTTTTTCATTCAAAATCACCTTCAAGGTTAATGTATRTACTGAAAAAATGGAAGGCTCATCTACTAGAAGAATATTCAGATACTAAATATCCACATCATAGAGGAAATGGGATTTAAATCTGGGATTTAACTTTGGGTCTGCTTCTGCTTAGAAAGCCRTTGCTCTGAAAGAGTAGGAAAATAACTGGCCTCCAATAAAAGCAAGCAGTCTTGGATAATACATTTCAAAGAGCACAAGGACAGAAATTAATGATGCAAAAAAAGGTAATCCCCCCTAAATCAACAAAGTGACAAACAAACCAACCAAACTCAAACAAGAAAAAAAAAAMCCCACCACTTTTTAAATGTAGAATTCAGAASAGTCTTAGAAATATTGCATTTTTAAAAACTAATTTCATCTCTCTTTTCTGTCTCTGCAGGATACCTTATTGTATTGGAAAGCAAACCCTGAAAATTCCCAGARTGAAAGATATGCTACCATGGCTGCTCTTAATTTCAGCTTTTGTCACTGTAAACTACAATCTGCATTGTGGTTGCATTCAAAATGAGGTAGAAAAGTACCCTCAGGGCTGTTGGTATGACTGAAGCACCTATCTCTTTAACAGAAACTCRCCTGGTGAAACTCTGCCAGCGTCTGAACTACGTATCTCTGGATTCACCTTACTTCACAGTGACTTAATCCTGTTTAGTGACAAAACCCATTTCTTTCATCACTCTAACCGTTGCAGGCTCTTATTCATTGTTTCAAGCCATGCGGCTTTTTGTTTTTCACATATGTCAGCTCACTGGAACAGGAGTGGTGCTGTAAGTAGAGACAAACAATGTGGGAGAAGAAGAGAAAACAAATCGTTGTCATAACCTTTGATTAATTCATAGAAAAAATCCAAGCATGTGATTTCCTCACCTGATTGGCAGAGCGTCTATCACAGCTCTCCAGGCACATTAAACAAATTGGAAATACAAACATGTTACAACAGTAAGGACAATAAATGTTTCTAACCCACAGCTCTTAAGCAGAGTAAGTTAGCAACCTCTCCTCGTCTACCAGAAAAAATGACTCCTGAAGGTTAGAAGGGCTGCCAGACACCCAGGAAGTCGTTTTCAGGGTTCTCCAAGGAAAACACTGCATTTTCTTCAGTCTCCCCGGCAGAACAGAGGTTATTGTCATGTTTCACAATTGGTCCAAGTAGCTGCAGAAAAATGTGGCTGTGGAGATCATGACTTGGATTTAGCATAGTAGAGCCATGCAGACACCTGATCACCAACTTAAACAATACATTTCTTGCCTACCTTTTTTACATGCCTTGAAGTTTGTACTCCATGTATCACTGACAAGCTCTAATCCCAGCTGAGATGTGTAGATGCTCTACTCAGATAAATAAAGAACAGCCTATATAAGCAATATCGAAGGCAGCTGTAAATCCAAATTGAATCCATAACCTAGGAAATTATTAATTTCTGCACTCTGTCCATTCTTCACTCTGACAGCTGGGACTGTCCTTTTGTCTGCCTGCATTCAGGTTCGATTCCCTTGGCAGTGGTGTTCCCCATGCCAGGCAATTTAATCACTCAGGYTGAAGAGTAAGGGATCCCTAAAAATGGATTGTTAGTAAGCAGGAGAATCCAAGGGGGCTAAACAATATCAGCACTACCATGTCATGACCTCTGATTTCCACGACTGACTGCACTGCACAGGGATAGCTACTGAAGATGAAGTCCTCACAAAGAAGAGATTTTTGGCAGAGTCTGACCGGCTACCCCAGTGAGTGATGCAACCTCTGCCCCACCAAAGGCAAAGAAGTGACAATATTCATAAAAATTATTTCCTCATTCTCTATATTAAGAAATATCTAGAAGTGATGCAAATCCAACCTTACCCATTCTGTGATTGTGTGAATACTTTGGTAGGACTATTTTAAATTTGTCTACCYTAATGAATTTGGGTAAGAAGAGATCATTCTAAGAATACTTGTCTCTGATGTTTGTTTGTTAGTTAGTCTCTAAGAATACTTGTTACTAAGCCCCATGCAAGTTAAAGCATAACTCATTTTTCTAGCCCAGGTATGCTCCCACCCATCATGAGAAGGAGCCGTACTTGTCTTTCCAGAGAGTAGATAGTCTGAGATGATTAGTTTTATAGYAGCTGCACTTCCCTGACAAAGTACTGTTCTGAATGAATTAATGTYGTAATGAACAAATGAGTCATTTTCTGACACACTAAATTAAAACAAGGATCGGATTTATGAGCTGTGCAGTGGCACTCAGGGTGACACGCTCCCTTAAAAACAATTTCTGTTTCTTTTTAATGGGAAATTACAAAACTGACATAAGCTACCAAAACCTGAGAATTTAATATCTGTTTATTTGATATGCTATGTCTTAAAAGGACTTAAAGGAATTGCAACTAACTTCCTTATGCTGCTTTGAAAGTATTAAAAGGGAAACATTTTACTKAAAAGAACAAGGKAGTTGAATGAAGACAAATAAACATGTATTTATTACCTTTCTACTCTGATTTCAGAGCAGGTAATAAATTCCATTTACATACTGTAAGCTGAGAAAAAYAAAATTTACCAATAAATATGGTTTTGGATAAATTTTATTTTCATTATTTTATCCATTAATTATCACTGTAATATTCGAAATTGTTTGATTATCTTTGGAGTTTGGATTGCAAACCAATTTTGAAATTATTCAGGTGTTTAATCACTTCCACGGAGTCAGTYGGTTAATCACTTCTGCTATGGGATTTCATATGAAATTCCTTGATTATGTGGCKTATGTGAATAATGAGCATGACACAAATGAACATTTCGCAAACCTGACTTAAAAAAAACTTTCTGCTGATGAGCATTTAAGCATTGCAATGTCAATATTTGATATATATCAATACTGTATTTAAGTCAGTAAAATTTCACACTTGCATATTTACAGAACATGATCAACAACAAACCTTTCATTATTGATACAATTAATCATTTGTGGACAAATGCACCCACTATTAAATGACATCCTTGCCTGCTTCTCAGTTTTATGGACTCTGCAGAAATGACAGAAAATTAAATGTTGTCATAACCATGTTTTCTCTTCAAAAGAAAATAATGGAAAKGGAGCAGTGTGCATCTGCAAGAGGGAGAATCAGGCAAGTCACTTTTTCTTTGTCTTATGTATGAATTTGCTTTGTTTGTTAACACTTTTTATACAGAACTCTATGCAACTCTGTCCAAGGTCATCTTCCCAAGCTTGTCATCTTCAAAGCACTCAATCCAGTTCAGAATAGGACTCATATATAAATGCACTTGCACAAGATGCCTTGGAGCATTTATGTGATGATAAGAGACATTCTATGGAAAAGAGTTTAAAATATGAAATCTTTTTATCTTGAGGTTAGAAGGAGTGATCAGGATATTTTTACCTAAAATTAAAAGAGAAGGGGAGAATGGAACAATCTATCTATCTAATTTATCTATCTATCTATCTATTACCTAAATTGTTGCAAAGTTGAAAAGCTAATAAATGTTAGAATTTAAGGCACTCTAAAGTGCTGGAATTTTGTTATCCTGTAGCTTCTTTTTTCTGAATACACTTGCTTTTAGATGCACTTTTTTCTAATCCTTTTTATACAGGTTTTGGCTGTTCTGTAATAACTATGATTTCCCTTTACAAAGAGAAGATGAATGGCTGCGGAAAAGGACTTTTCAACCACTCACTCCAAAGAAAAGGAAAGAAAGTGAATGTTGGAGGTGAAACATCCATGTTTCTCAGGATAGCACAACCAAGCACAAAAATCACTGTGGGGCCCTGTGTGTCCATTTCCATTCCCTTTTCTTTGGGTCTATCTATAACTTAAGAAACCCTACAATGTTGAGCTCTGAAGAATGTGTTGCTATTAATGAATTATGTTACAGTACTAATGTTTCTCCTCTTCCACAATCTATTTTCTTTCAGATGGTGTATAACCCAGAAGGTCAAAAAATCCCCTCAGTTTAGGGAGAAGATGGAGCACATACCTCTTTGCTGTTGTCTCCTGGAAAGTGAAAACTAAGCAGATATAAAACTGCTGGAACTTCATAAACCAGGGTCACACAGGTGCGTCCTCACTGAACTTTTACAGTGGATAAGTGATGCAATTTGTTTCCCTACCCTTACAGCCATTGATGAGAATGCTACGCATTGTCACACATAACTGTCCTGGAAAATGTATTTTCCTCACCCATCACTCTTAATTTTGGGTGGTATGGCCTTATGAAGTACTACAATAGTGTTTGGAAGCATGTCTTGGAGCTCAGTCCTCATATGCAGTTATAAAAAGCAAAATTTCCTCTGCAGTCTCAATAGCTGGGAAATAAAGATACTCGAAAAAATAGAACTTTGTTTCTGTTCGAAAACAAAAGAGAAGAAAATAAAGAATTGCAATGGAAAAATAAAAAACCCCACGAAAAGAGCATTTTGCTGGAAATAAGAAAATGTAATCCTCCTCAAGAAATGGTTCTGTGATTTTCAAAAGGACTAAAAATGCCTTATAAAAAAATAAAATTTCAATAGCAACTGAATCTTGGCAAAAAAAAAGTGACTCATAACCACATGTGCCACCTAGCGGAATGGCTCTGTGATCTAATAGTGTTTTCCCCCTGCTGGACACAGGCACATATAGCTCGAAATATATCTGATGTGACGCTGACATTTCATTTCATCACGCTGCTATGTGGTGCCGTGTAGTACACTGCAAGAGAAGAGTGTACCAGAATGACAAGCTGCCAGCTCTAATAAAAATGTATAGAAATAGATGTGCTTTCAGCTGAGGAGGCAAACTTGTAGTTCATCCAGAGGTGTGCGAGCAGAAGACAGTGCTGCAAATAAATTGCAGACAAGCCTGCTTCATCCTCCCCTTTCTGAGCCAGTTTTCTTCCATTTCACCTCAAATCCGTCACTTTGCTCATGGTTCCCACAACGCCATGTGGTCAGATCACCACGGGTCTCAGTGTCTCCCTAAATAAGGATAACTTCTCCCTCCGGTTGGTTCTAACAAGATAAAAACTTGCCCTCATTGAAAATGGGTCCTCTTTTCTCTTAGGTTGTGTTAGTTCAGCAAAGACATACGGGAAAGGCTGGCAGGAAAGGGGTGCAGCAGGGACATAGATACACTACATGAGGAAAAAAGAGACGAATACAAGGAGTAGGAAATAGTAAAGCAGTTCAGACATTGAAGTTTCAGGGAATAATAAGTTTAGATGGCAGAGCAAGTGGTAACTGGACTGAGATGGTCACAACTTGAGTGTGTAAAGAAAATTTGCTGGTTCATCACCTTGTCATGTAGTGACAAAAGATATGTATATATTATGGAACAAAAGGAGAGTAAAATCTTCTTTTCAATCAAGCAGGAAGCCTATAGCATCCATAGCTTCTGTGAGAGCTGGCAAGATATTTTAGAGGATTTAATAAGAAATAATCTCTTGTCCCCCACTGCCAAATATATTGGTAGCAAACTGAGTCATATTAAGCTAAAAGTTTTGAGATATTACTGCCCTTTTCAGGATCCGTTTCCAATGGATATCCGTTTCTTAATGAAATTCATCTGGGTGAACTACACATAATATGCTACCTTTAATATTCTTTCCCTTGGAAAATGGCCTGTGGTTGCACTGATTGTTGTTCTTGCTCAAAAATTAAAAATATTAAGGAACTTTTCTCAAATGATAGCTCAGGAACAGATGAACTCAACTACTCAGATTTAACCTTCTTAACCTGCACAATTGTCACCTGGGTTCTCTCCAAATGCAACAGTCAGATTCAGAGATGAATGCTCCACATTCTGCAAATATCCCCACACATTTTCTTCAATTTCAGAATGGTGACAGCTCGTGAAATATTTACAAAAGGTTACTGAATATACCACGTAAGGAGCTGTCCAACAGCTGTCCTATTCCTTTGTTATATGTCTTATCACAGAAATTTCTCCAGATGGGTCTGGAAAGTGTCGCTGACCAGTCAATCAGGAAAATACATTTTTGAGGGCGTCTTTCCAGAAATTAATTATCTTTGCATAAACTAATCTCCCAGGTGCAGCAATGTTAAAAAGTTCAACCTTTAAAATATATCTCTCAGGCAATATCTATTGAAATAATACTAAGAATACTCTTATTTTAAAAGTGAAACATTTGTACTCAGTTACCATTATGCTATGGAGTCTGAACTGCTTGGGACTTCCTAGCTTGAAGGGGCTGCTGAAAAATCCRGAAATTCTGGAACACAAAAGGTAGAAATTGCACTGAATTAGCTGCCTTTTGGTGACTACAGTTCACTGCAAACTGATGGAAAGATAGAAAACTGTCCCCTTTAGGCCTTTTCAGAAGATATAAATGATCTTCTATTCAGGTTTTATTTTTCCTTTGTATGATTTGATTATGATGTCCTGTACACAATATTTTGCAGGACGTAGCAGGAGGAAAGCCAAATAGAAACACTTATTTTTAAGCTTGAGAGACAGGGCTTTTAAAAACACCCTTTTTTTTTTTTTAAATGGGATTTCAGTATCTAATTCCCCCAGGGGTTTCTCATTGTCCCACCCAAATACATCTGGTATTCACGATAAATGAAATTGCAAGTCCCACTAATCTTTCAGTTACAAAAGGTGGTGTTCTTGGCATCAGAGATTGCATTTAAAGATTTGCCGGTGTTACTATTCTTGTCTCTTTTTTTTTTCCTCTGAGGTTTCTGACCTTTATTATACTTTACCTGGAGCTCCCTTTTCCTCCAAAACATAAAAGCAAAATCCTCGAGTGATTATCAAATTATCGAGACACCTGACATCCACACAAATAATAAGTTAAAACCAAGTTGCTACACTCATAGGAAAGTGAACAAGAGTATTTGAGCCAGGAAAAATATATAAAGTCATGATAGAATTTTCTCTGACATACTGAAGTGCAATATTAATTTCAGTTCTCAAACCTCTTTGTTTTAATGATTTTATGGTCCTTTGAGGATGGCTCACTTGGAAGTCCTATGCAGAATTAGCATGCTGTCCCTTGTTTAGCTTGTTAAAATGCTGATGTTTGCATTTTCAAGTATTCCTGATTTGTATATAGAGTACAGGCTGCTTGTTGCTATAGAATTATTGATACTAAAAATAAACAAGAAATTACAGAGGAGAAAAGACTTGTTGAGAGACAGAAATTATTAAATAAGCAGAGTTGCCTTTCCAACCCTGTTTAGAATGTTTGAAATAAAAATTTGTGCCCACTGAMCTTCCTTTCTCCTGGAGCTTAGAAGATAGTCAGGTATGATTAGTCAGAACCTCCAACAGAAAGTTGGAGTTTATTGTACAAATGCAGTGCAYATCAGCCCTTCCCTCTCCCCTCACCAGGAGACATTGTATAGCAAAGAGTTGCAAGTCAGAAAATTTTATTTAATGACTTACATATATTTTTACAAAACAATTCTTAATTTTTAACAGGAAATGTATTGGATTGTTCCAATGAGGAAGGTGAGCCTTGGGGTGAATTGCCAACAATAATCAAGCTAAACACTAGATTGACACTATTGCAGAACACAGACTGTTCTGGGTTAATCTCAGCCAGCCACTTTATTATCCCTTAATTATCAAGACTGTTCTCACCACAAATCCAAAACATAGTCCCATGCAACTACTATGGGAAAGAAATTAACTCTATCCAAGTCAAAACCAGCACACAGGCATACTAAGAATTCAGGGAAAGCTGGGTAAGAAACTATGTTCTTTTTGTTATTAAATTCTGAACACTTCAGTATTTTTCTTCCTGTGTTCTTGAAGACTGGAAGAATATTACATACAATTTCACCCTGACATATTTTTAACAACTTCATATCCGTATTGCACGTGCATATCTGATTTCTATGAGAACAGAGCGCGCACACAATGTCTACTAACAGTGAAAAAACAAGGGAATGTAGCTTGTGAATCAAAATGCCCTTGAATCCTTGAAAGAATCCATTAAAGAAGCTGCTATCAGGATTTCAGGACCAAAATTATGCCGTTCATACCAGAAAATCTTAGTTTCCTCYAAAGTCTGAAGGGTATTCCCTATGCTTAACTCTACCACTTCACTGGGGTCCAAAGACTRGGAACCACCTTCTATCAGCCATGGAGACAGGGTTGTTTGCAGAGGCAGTTGAGAGTACCTGAATGAATCTTTTGTTCTTAGTTGTCTCTGGAGTGTCCAGTATGTCCTAAAGAAACCCTTACAACGAGTACCCTTCTCATTGGGGCTGATCTTTAAGCTAAGGGCTGTAATTATGGGTGAAACAAGGAGGCAAATGAAAAAAAGTAAATTCTAAGTTCAAAAATATTTCTGCAAAAAGCAGCATTAATGAGGATTCCTCTAAAACTGGAGGTTTGCTTCRGAAAAGAATGGAGTAGTGAATGTGGTAAAGCTGGAACAACAAAACTTTCTGTTTTAGATACAGCTTGTGAAGATTCCTTTTCTTGCAGAATGCATGGCAGGTACACAAATAGGGTCAAAGTGAAGACAGCAAACAGAACTTCTGAAAATTTTTGTCAGAGAACTGTACTTTGCAGCTGTGTTCAACTGCTTCAGAGGCGGAGAGTACTCACGAGGCTTATGTCAAAGAATTTCGTCAGCCGGCTGAGGTAGCTGGGCAGTTGTCTTAGGCTGCCTCTCTGGTAAGTGAAGAGAGACGTGTCTTGAAATGCAATTCCAGTTGACCCAAAACAAACAATTGCCTCAGTTCCTGCCACTTCCTGAGATGACTCTCACTGTGCAGGAACTGGGGAGAATCTTAGGGAAAGCAGTCAGATGAACCTGGGCATTGTCATTATCCTCCAGTACAAAATGGGGGGGAAATGGGTTCCGACATTTTCACCTTGTAACAGCTTGATATTGCAAGCTTAATGTTGTTTAAGAACAATTTTTCTTGTGTTATTTGTTCAATTGTTTGATGCAATGTTAAATAAAAAGGGCAGTAACTATGTAAGATTTTTCACATTCTAAATAGATATTACAACCAGAGAGAGCACATATTAAGATTATAGTAATCTTCAGCTTTCAGGACGAAGTGAAATCCTGCCCAGGAAATCCTTAACGGATACCATTACAAAAGGCATAATGTGAGCGTCAGTTTAACTTCAAATTTCCTGCTGAATGTTTGCTAGAATTCTGTCAACATATCTTTCATGTTTCCTTGCCTATTTGTTCTGCTTCTTCTTTTTAATAATAWCTCGGGAACTTGAGAATGAAATATGTTTTATTATTGAAACCAATTTCCCCTCAGCTTTTTTTTTATACACATTGTCTTGCTGTTGCAGCATTTCTTCTGTGGCATCTGGCCACAATTTGGCWAAGGATTTTCTGGGGGCAAGGGAAGGTATGAAAAACATGTTTGAAAAAATATAAGGAAACACAGCATAAGTATTTCAATGACTAGTTYGGCTTTAAGACGTAAAATAAGAAGGTGCTACTCTGACAAGGTTACAGAATGGAACCTTAACCCTGTGACAGGTTTTATCAAAGTTGAACTTAGTTCTGCAGMTAAGATGGTTTTGAAAAAAAGTAATGAAGTAAATATCTGTAGACAAAATCCATCTTTCTTGTTGGCTCCCTTCAGGTACTGGAAGGCCACAACTAGGTCAGCCCAAAGCCTTCTTTTTTCCTGGATTAACAACCCCAGTTCTCTCAGCCTTTCCTCATAGGAGAGGTGCTTCATCCCTCTGATCAGCTTGGTGGCCTTCTCTGGACCAACAGGCTCWTGTCTTTCCATGCTGGGACCSYAGAGCTGGATGCAGCACTGCAGATGGGGCCTCACCAGAGTGGAGCAGAGGGGCAGAATCCCCTCCCTTTCCCTGCTGCCCACACTGCTTTGGATGCATCCCAGGACACAACTGGCTTTCTGGGCTGTGAGCACACACTGACGACTCATGTCCAGCCTCTGATTGCTGATGCAGAGCCTGGCATACTGAATCTGTGCCTTGTTGTTAAGAGAAAATGAGGGGATGTGTCACCCGATTGAGTTCATGCAACGTTGTCATTTATCAAGGCTCCACAGTTCTCTGGAGAGGAAAGGACATTAGGGTAGTGATAGATGTCCTGGAACTCGATAGCAATAACCAATCATTTGAATGTGCCTGTTCCTGAGCATTATAGTCAGGTTTTTGGTTTTATACTCCAGGCAGACTGAACAAAGCTCTGACTGAGAACTCCCCAGATATTTCCTTAATCCATTTGGAAAAAGATACCACAACCTCTGAGCAGTTGCTGTGAGACAAGACATTCCATTTAACTCGTATCAGTAAGCAGTGAGATGGGATGCTTTGAGAGTTTATCCTGGTATTCCAGTTGAAGATGCCCGCATGTTTTGTTGGGAACAACACTCCTAAAATACTAGACCCATACAAAAATCTTTTCCCAAGAGAGAATACTTCGCAAGGCCTTTCTCCATGGTAGTGGCCAGAAGAGGGGTGAGTTGAAGGAGCCGTTCTGGTTGTCAGGTGGTCTTTTGTATTACACCTGGAATGAGTTGCCTCCACTGTAAGCCCTGGGCAATACCCAAATGACGAGCAGAAAGCCTGTCATTAGCATCAATGAGCTGGGGAGGGAAAGGGAATTGCTCCAACAATCACCAAAGGACTACAGACTTGCAAGATATATAGGACATTCATCCAACAGCTCATGAAACACCTGGGGCAGTAATAGAGCACAAATGAAGTTCTCCTCACTCCCAGCCAATAGGTCTGGGCCTGTTGCATGGTGTTATGCATCTTCCCACCATTAAAAGGTTCCTCTTTGATTTGCTTCTCTCCATCACGGCACGTTGTGTAATTTCTTTACYACAAAGCATTTCCAGAGTAATGATAATTTATCAGTCTTGCTCAGGCAAAAAGATGGTTCTGAGATACAAGCTTGTAAGTACTTCATAAATACACATTTCTCAAAGCCATTTCCTTCCATATACCTCMTTCCCAGGACAGCAAAGTGGGGGGTAATGTGCTAACAGAGTTGGGAATATAGAAAACCTATCCTGTGAGTTGTAACCACTGTGTGTGCTGCTGTGATGTAATTAAATATCCCAGCTCCCCAGGGCTTTGGTACTCGAGTGTGTGAATAAAACATAACTCTTAGCAAAGTAATGCCTTTGTGAAATGGAGGGAGTATAAAGATAAATTGTGGTCCCAGGCCAATTACTTCATTCATATTATTTTGCTCAGTTGTGAAGCCCATTGCGTTTTCCAAATTAATTGAATATTTGCATCCTTAATTAGAGTCACTATTAGGGAGATTAAATGGCTCTGTTTTTCACAAAGGACAATAGCACTGTAAACCTGCCTTTGAAGCTCCCTCTTATTCTTGACCTTGGGGAAAAAGACAAACACGTATACCATTCACATACTGCAGCTGACCCATGGGCCCTGCAGCAGACAGGATGCTGTGGTAAATGGATTGGAGCCATGAAGGGAAGCTGGAAGTTCACAAAGGCAGAGACAAGCTCARTGAACAGTGGATTTTTTTCTGCTTCCTTTTCTTTCTGGTTTGGTGTCCAAATTAAAAAAAAAAAAAATTTAAAAAAAAAATAAAAAAAAATAAGCAAACCGTACTTTGCGGTTTGAATTTCCATGTTTGTGGATAGTCTCTTGCATATGAGAGAATCTCTTCCTTTCCTGACCTAGTGGTGCATCTCCAGAGGTTCTGGCAATTTGGATGTGTCTCAAGCAAAAAGGTTATTTCTCCCTACCACACCACCTTAAAGTCCAGAACTTGGGTATCAAGTGGTTTCTYGCAAATGGTATTTATTTTTATTTGTTTTTTAAATCAAGCAGTCTTCTAATTTTGCTGTAAAGAAAAAGCTTTTAAAGCTTAGTCTCAATGCCTCCTCAAGGCATGAAACTCTGAAAGGAATTATAAAGAAAAMCTCCTTTTTTTTATTTTTAAAAACRTAATATGTGAAGAYAAACAGGTGATTTGCTAACTTTTTGGTTTGGAGAGTTTCTTAATGATGGAAAGTCAGGAGATGGAGGATAAAAAAGCCTCTTTTTTGTTATGGATGTTCATTAGAGGAGGAATAAATAGATGAGAGTGATAGACAGGATAATAAATAGACAAATAGGTGGGAATTACCCTTTGGATCATTTATCCATACTTCGTTTTGATGTTGGTTTTAATGTCATTTCAGTTGCAAAACTGGACCACATCAATCCACTGTGAAGTGATGATTAGTAAAGTCAGGCTAGTTCTGCCATAACTTCACTGTGAAGGCTGGGACCTAATACAAACTCCTAGAGAAACTTAGCCAGGTTTCTCTGCTGGAAAATATTTTCATCTTCTTTTTCATGGGGCATGCTATGTGTTACATCCRTCTTCAACAAATGATGTTAGCTCARGAAGRGTGGACAAGRGAGAACAGGCCAACACACTGATACCCACAAGCACATGGTACCTTATGGAAATACTCTACTTTCTCTGTGGCTTAGCTGCAAAACAAACAAAACCAACCCTCCTAGAACTGCTTCCTTCTGCAGTTTGCTGCCATGGGTCAGGTTAAGCTGAAAAACAAGAATTTCAACTTGGGCCCTAGCTGGCTGTATTCTTGAAGGAATAAAGCATCATTTCAGGTGTTACACGATCCACTGAGTAAGGGGATGTCAGGTGTGGACCAGATGTTCCTTCCAGCCTCAACAATTCTGTGTGGTTATCATTTTTCCCTCCCATTTCACCGTTTGTCAATTCCTTCTCTTAAAGCAGTAACAACCCAACACTATTGGATGAGGGACTGAGATAGTAAAATMAGYGAGTTTCTGGCTACTTATTATCACAGATGTCACAGGGCCACTGACACAGGTTATATCTTAGGTATGTCAGCCTTTTTCAATTTAACCCCTTTGTACTGTGATTCACAGATAKGAGAAGCTCTACTGTAATTTTAGCCAGTTCTGAATTTTGGAAGGCTAGGTTCAGTAAGGGCTGGGACAGAGGTTATATCCACCTGTAGCAAAAATATATTCTTCAAAWGTTGCAGAAGAAAAAAGAATGCTGAAAAATACTTTCTTTCCCTTTAAAATTGTAGCAGATCATGAAAAAAAAATAATTTCTTACCTATGTGAAATCCAAAAGGGGGATCAGATCAGASTGACACATTTCAACAAATATATTTAAATTTAGTTTAAAAATAACTTTAGGCACTTCTTTCAGAGGCAATTAGGCTTCCTTGTTTTTCAAAGTACTGMGTGTAGAAAAAGAAGCATAGCATTTATTGCAATGGAAACACCTCCCGCCTCCCCACACCCACTCCTTCCCCACCTGCTTTAGCTGCAATTAAATGTCAGGGATGGGGATATGTCATGATTTTCTAGGATAAAGAGAAAAACGAGATGTACCTTTCTGGATAAGGTAAGGAACTCTTCTCGAAAAGTGGCCCTCTTAGACATTGGACAATGATTTSTTTCAAAAGCTTCAAAAGTCAGAGTCTAAAAGCATCCATATCTAAAGCAGAAATCTTTTGGAGGGAGTTTTGACATACAGATTAATAGGCATCTGATTGCAAGGGCAAAACTTGGACAGCAGTTGTATCAAGAGAACAACCCCTTGAAAATTAGGGAAGAGCTAACCAACTTTTCCTSCTCTCTACTTCCTAAAGATAAGAARTTACCTTTCTCCTGATCATACACTTAAAACACATGGAATAGATGTGTTTAACTAACAAAAATGCCGATTAAGTTTTACTTTTCAGGAACTTACCATAAAATGGGTATTTTTCTTCCACTTATAARTGCTGAAGAACAGAAAAGGGAGAAAAAAAGGGAGTTTTATTTTACAGGTTTGCTCTTCCAACGCTTAATGTAAAGAAAGATAATATTGGGTCACTAAGGCTTAAAATGGTTGTTTTCTATAAATGCTCTTTTTAATAGATCCTGAAAGAGCTGAATGTCTTTTTTAAAAAAGCTTTGGTTTTGTACAAGTTGTAACTTGAAGTAAGGCATCATGCTGCATTTACAGTTTTAGCTTTAAATATTGAATAACTGTATGTGTACAAGGATTATTAATAGAAAGGATGATTAAGAAATATATTGCAAGCTTAAAGGGAAATTGCTACCATGTTCATAATGTGCTGAAGCCCATTGATTTCCTATAAAAGAAATGTAGACAAGGAAAATTAATGTAAGTTGCAAATAAGAAACAAAAATATTTTGAAAATCTTTAAGTAGATCCAGATATTTCTTTGGAAAATGCTGGGTGTCCAGCTGTTCCCACTGCAGTGAGTAGATACGTAAACGTGGAAATCAATTTTTTTCTCTTTTTTTAATCTGTGGATGAATTTACACCCATGAAAGCAGGTGAAGATAAGCGCCTTTCTCTGGTTCTCTTGTGCATGATACCATTCCTTGGTATTCTTGATTCTTTTGCCTCTGGTCCAGGATTTGCCATAGCCCAGTGCACTCTTTGTATGTCTACCACCATGCCTCTGTCACAACCTCTCTTAAATAAGGTGTGATTTCCACACTATTTGTGTGTCCAATGGACACCTGACTGAATTCCATCCTTAAGACAAGAAATTCACCCTCAAATCTCAACTTTTGTTTAATGACCTGGTGGAAAGAAAGTGGCCAWGTTTTTCCACAAAAACTCTACTGACAGATCATGCTTTGGCTAAGTCAGAGGCTCACTTATTTCACTTTCTGCTCTTCTTTTACCCAGAAAAGCTCGGCACTCTTATCTGTGAGGAAGTGTTTGAGTTTTCTTATATCCAGGCAATGCACCCAGAAAATGTGCATAAAAACACTTGATGTGCCTCTCTTTGGCAGAATYCTATCTTACATCTTTGTCTGTCATAAACAAATTGCTTTCTGGAAATTAGGATTCAGATAGTAGGAGTAAATGAAATGATCTCACTAGAGGAAGAAGCCCCTAAAGGTGAAAAAAGCTGATCTGATAGGAGAGTGATAGCATGACAGTAAACAGCAGGATTGGAATAGCTAGATATCCCTGACTTGGTCAGAACTGGCTTTCTATGKTATGAACAGAAATTGAGGTTATAGGCACCAATCCTAATCTTAATCCAATTTAACACAACACTGGATTTGTTTGGACCAGAATTTTCTTCTGAYTTTTTTCATACTGGGAAATTGGACCAAGAGGGCTCTTTATGCAAGCTGTCTGACTTTATAATTGCTAAAAGCATTTGTTGTTATCTTTGTTTTAGAGAGGAAAATTTCGTCCTAAATAATAGACTGTGGTTATGAATTATGTACTCTATTGTCTAGGCTTCAGCTACTCACTTCCGTGATAACACAGACTCTCATTATTTTTCCTTTCCCTGAATTCCAGAAGGTAAAACACTTCAAAAAAATCTCAGATAAATACCTACTTGTCTGCCCCAAAAAGCAAATTATCCACACTGATGAGAATTATTAAAAGTAAAGTCCTTGGTGAATATGAATGAGAATTGCATTATTCATGATATTTGAATGGCATTATTTAACTGATTATAATTATACTACAAATTAGAAATTTGTTCAATGTAAATTTGCCCAGAGCAGTGTTTCACAAATTTCTGGCAAATATGGTTACTGTTAAATTTCTGTTACTATGACAATGTAAAACGACTTTCTGCTCCTATGGTTTTTTCCTAGTTTTSTGGTGCTTTCAACTTGATTAAAAAATAAGAGGACTATTCAATTGTGGTGAAAACATTGCGAAGGACCAGTGACGTGGATATAGAAAGCATGACACAACCAACATTTCAGCTTGAATACAGGCAGTTGTTGCTTCCGTTTTGTATTCCAGCAGAAAAGCAAGCTTTTCTTTCCGCCTATATTATTTTGTTGTTTGTTTTTTTGTTTTTTTTTTTTTTAAGAATTCTTCCTCATTAGTTAAGTGCGGACAGTGTTTTCTGAATTCTCAACCTAAGATGCTGTAAAGGGGGTTGCTCTTTCTCAATTCTTGTTTCCTACAGCTGTAAGTATAAGACATCTTTGAATTCTTCAAGTTACTAGTTTTTGGGGAGTCGGGGTTATCATTCCTTGTTCTTTAGGTTTGTCACCCTCTGTAGCACACCCTTCTCAAATGAGACTTACACACAAATATTTAACTCCCAGCATTCAAGATGAAGATAGACAATGTTACTTATCAGCTGTGTTACAGGATTATGCATATGATCAGATTTTTGTGATTTTTGTCAGTGATGTCTTTTAAAAAACAGGATGTTTACTTTTCTAAGTATTGTTTCTAGCTAGAATAGCAAGCTGGTGCTCTCCACGCTGTGAAGGTTTTTCAAGTCTGCCAACTTGTGTGTCAGATTCTGGCATGGGTGGTATCATTCATGGATCTAAGAGAAGCTTTCCCACGTGCATTTCTCTTCACAGTTTGTATGAGATTGGAGGAACAATGGCTTCACAAAAGGTAGAGGAAGATGAACCTTTTATAGCATAATAATAATATGCTTGAGTATGTAAATATTTGTTGGAATTTTTCCTATTACATAAACAGCTGAAGGAACTAAGATTGCATTGCTGTGTGACAGCCATTCTGAAAYCACCTGCTGGTCATAGGCTGTTTCTCAGTTCACAGAAACAATCAAAGTGCTTAAAACTTTCAAGGACAACTAATTGTGAGATGCAAAATGAACAGGTTTGCACTGGTAAGTTCATTATTAAATAGCATCAGTTTTTAGTTTAAGAATGACAAAACACTTGGTGAAATCTCCTAATGCTACAACATGTATTTTTGTCTATCCATTAAAATCATGTGGGGGCCATGTCTTTAACTAAGTTTCCCAATTTTGAAATGCATTTTCTTCTGTAGCAGAACAAAAGCTTTACATGTAAATATTCTGTTAACTGAAAACTCCCTCAAGTAATGTATTTAGTATTGAAAAGTCAACAAATTTAATTTCATTTTTTTGGCTTTTCTTTATATTGTTTTATAAATATAAAGTAAAGAAAATACTAAAATGAATTATTTTTAAAAAGAAGATTAGAAAGTTTTGTTCCACAAAGATTAAAATAAAACATTTTTACCCATCTAAACAGCTTTTYCAGTTTTCATTTCAAGAAATAATTTAAGAAAACACTTTATGTTTGATGAACTGTCTTTTTTTTTTGATATAAAATATATTGCAGAAAGAAAAATCTGACTAAATATATGTGCCAGTAGGAAGAAATACAATTTTCACTGTTGTCAACGTTAAGACTGCCACAAGTGCTTAAAGGCTAGAAGAACTAATATCTGCTACTGAAGTCAAAGAAGGGAAATGTGTGGAAGGACCATCATATATCTCAGCAATCACATGTATGGAGAGAGGTGCAGGCATGAGCCRGGAGGAGACCTCCCAACAATGACCATCTGTAGGAGCACTATAAATTTTAACTTKTGTTTGAGGGAAACAAAACCCAACATACACACACAAAAAGCAAGAACGAACCCTYGCACGTGCTTTTCTATTTATAGTAACAATCTTGATAACTCAGTCCGAATACAAGCTGACTGATGGTTGCAGAGACTTAAACTGAACCACTCAGAAGTGAGACGGACTTTGCAGCCRTGAAGTCAGGTGTGTTTTCAGACTGCCCACAACTAAGCATTTCTCACAGCATCACCAGAAGTTTTGCACCCTGTGCAGGAGAAACCATCTTTTGTTGTTGCACATAATCCCATYTAGTTGCTGATGTTGCAGCTGAAGGCTCAGAACATCCAATGCAACAGGACAAGAGCTCCTCAATCCATTCTAGTTGAAAACAACTGAGCTAGCCAAGACTCCTGTTTTAGAGTGCAAGCACTGCTCTATGCCAAAACAGTCCCAGAAGCAACAGTAACACCAGATCTTAATAAAGGTCATAGACTATGTTCTTGCAAATAGGAGCAGAGATCCTTTTCAGTTTACTGTCACTGAGTAAGAATGTGTGAATAAGGTCTTGTGTGGGAGTACAGTGGTTGYCTCACTATTCCTCTCACACACAAGGAAAAAGTGTTGATTCATTAGCTGAGCAGCTCAGTGGGCAAGGCCTAGGGATCTGTGGAGATGTTACACTAGAGAGCTGACTGCCAGCCTCCTGGGTTTATGGCATCAATGCAAGAAAGGAGGTTGTGAGGTAATTTTACACAATTTTCAAACTTCGTTAACTTCACTAGATTCTCCTAGATTTCTCTTCCAGGTCATTAATAAGACTTCAGCAGGTTTGGTGTATAACACTTTTCCTCTGTTTGCTAATCCAACAATTACTTTGTATTTTCTTTATGGATACCGTTAATGAACTTATWTTTCTTTTTCTAGTGTGCTCATGATATGGCAAGCCTTTGCTTATTAGTCCATAAATATTTATTGTGTTCATTTGTTTACTGAGGTACCCRTGGTCTGGTTTTCCATAGAATGTTCTTGGATTAGAAAATCCCATTCTACCCTTTCCCACAACCTCACAGAAGAACTTCTACTGATGCTCTGCATGTCTTTGATTTCCAGACTCTATACAACAGGCCTGGGCTTGGGGAAGACATCATCGAGATGTTAAGGCTCTCTGATAAATCTGCAGTGCTACAGGAGTCACCACATCCCAGCACCACCCTGGCAGCCTGCCTGTGTCAGCTCTACAGGGAAATGGGAAATGGGATGAGCTCCTAGCTGCTCTTGTTCTCAATGGGTTGGCAGACATCTGCCCTTGGCTGGAGACAGGCAATGTGGCCAGTGCTGGGGTCCAGTTGCCAAAAGATGCCCGGCTGCTTTCTGCTCCTCTCTYCTG
This sequence comes from Amblyornis subalaris, assembly GCA_018881555.1. Classification (NCBI taxonomy): domain Eukaryota; kingdom Metazoa; phylum Chordata; class Aves; order Passeriformes; family Ptilonorhynchidae; genus Amblyornis; species Amblyornis subalaris. The sequence goes on along the minus strand of JACAXG010000007.1, from coordinate 11,188,571 downwards.
CCATCTGCACTCTGTGGTGTGGCTGGCTTGGAATAAGCAATTTCAAGCTGTTTGCAGCGGCTGGTGTACAACCGGTGAGYGCTGTGTGCTGCCTGCGTGCTAGTTGCCAGCTTTTTGCCTGAGACATCCATGGAAATATTCGRGGTGGTACAAGAACCTGGAACAATTTGCTGTCTCAAAAAAAAAACAAAAACAAAAAAACAAAAAAAAAAAAAAGCCAAACCAACAAACAAACCCACAACCTCAAACTTGAAGACACRTTTGATCTACCGACCACCTAGAGCAGAATTCAGCCTTCTTGTACTGCCATGATTAACGGGACGAAATTTAACAAGTCCAGGTGCCAGGTTTTGCCCCTAGGACAGAGGAAGGCCAGGCAGAAGTATAAACGGGGAGAGGAGTGGCTGGAGAGCAGCCCTGCAGGGAGGGATTCGGGAGTACTGGTTGGCAGCAGCTCAGTGTGAGCCAGCAGTGTGTGCACCAGCAGCCAAAATGGCAAAGCCCGTCCTAGGGTGCATCAGACACAGCACAACCAGCCCGTCGAAAGAGTGATTATCCCACTACATTCAGTATTGAGACAGCCTCACCCCAAGTGCATTTCTGAGCCCCACAATTTAAGAAGGATGTGAAGGTCTTTAAATGCATCCAGAGGATGGCAAAGCTGATGAGAGGGCTGGAAAGCAGAGCAACAAAGGGAAAAAATATCAAGTGTTTCACCAGTCCTTCTTTTTGCCTTCTGCCTTTATATATGCTTATATGTACAGACACATATTTTTAATGAATTGTAGCCAAAGAAGAATATAAAAAAATGGTGTGCAGCCACATTATGATAGTAAAACTGCAACCTAAAAAGTTGAAGGTAGAAGGAATTCTCTGAAGAAGAGTGGCTCCCTGGGTTTCATTTCATGTCTATGAGCCAACACACCTTGGATTAAGAGTCATGCTCAAGTAGAGCATCTCACTTCTGCCTTCSCTGTTGGCCCAAGATAAAACAGCAAACATTTGTGAGAGGGTAGGTACTCCAAGTTGCCACTGTACCCTTATTATGTGCAGGTTAGAACCCACGAGTCTTTCTATTAGAGTGTTCCTTACATAGGCAGCTTCATTAGTAGTTTTAGATTCATTCCTTGAATTAGTATTCATTAACTCCCTTCCCTAAAGTGTAACTCTTTAATTTAGTTGTGCAAGTTTTCATGTTGCTACAGGTCTTGGTTATGAAAGGACAGCGTGCTCATCTAAGCAGCTTTTCTTCTTTGTAGAGAAGCAGCACTGAGGAAGGAATACACAAACTGAAATGGGGAAGACAAACACAGATGAATGTCAACTATTTTTTTCCACTGACAGGAATAATTTTATTGACAGCATTAACTAAATGTAATCAATCCACATCTTCTGAGTACATCTGTAGTCTTGGGGGAAATGATCGTAATTGTATCCATCATTGCTTGAATCAGCAAAGGRAATATTATTCCTTGTGGAAATTTAGCAAATTATGAAAATTCATGTAAAGTTTCCATCATTTTTCAGACAACTAAYATGCAGACAGTAACAATAAGAAAGTGAATGAGACAAGAGGGCCTGTCAATAGAAAGAGCTCTGGAACCTTCACTGCATGGAAGCTGTCCAGCTGCAAAGCACATGAAGGAKGCTCAAAGCTGTCGTACCAACTTGGTTGGACATCTTAAAAGACAGGAAGTATAAACAGAAAGGAGGAAAACACAGTTTTAAAGTTTTACAGATATAGATAGGTAGATAAATAAGTACACATGGTATCAAATCAATAATACAGTAAATAACATTAGTTTTATATATATATACAAAAAAGAAAAAAGATTACAGGATCACAGAATGGGTAAGGTGGGAAGGGAGTTATGGAGGTCATCTGGTCCGGCCTTCCTGTACCAGCAGGGTACCCTAGAGCGTGTTACTAGGGATTGTGTCCAGACAGCTTTTGAATATCTCCAGAGAAGGAGACTCCATAAGCTCTCTGGGCAATTTGTTCCAGTCCTCCATCACCCGCAGTGTAAAGTTCTTCCTCATTTTCAGGTGGAACTTTCTGTKCRTCMGTTTCTGCCCATTGCCTCTYGTCCTGTTGCTTAGCACCACTGAGAAGAGCCTGGATCCATCCTTTGGACACCTTCCCTTCCCACACTTATATACACAGAGATAGGCTAAACAGGTGCAGATCCCTCAGCCTTTCCTCATAAGAGAGATGCTATTGAACCCTAGGGGACACCACTAGTGACAGGCCTCCCACCAGATAKTTTATAAGTAAAAATGTAATTTAAAAGTTGGCCTTAAAAAATAATTTGGTAAGGAAAGTTATTGGTGTGACAAAAAATGCACCACAGACACACCCGCTGTGAAAGCTGCAGCCCATCTACCGTAATTTGCAATTTGAGATGACAAGAACGAAAAGAAACATGGAGAGGACAGAATAAGCTGGAAATGGATGAGTTTGCAGCAAACCCCTAAGAGCAGCTCTAATTCACARCTCTAATCCTCTTTAATTTACATCCAAGTCTGAGGTCCGGAAGGATGTGTTGGAACATCTACCCTGCCTTTTCCAAACTTAACCCGTATTGTCCCCACAAATTCAACGCTCGTGAAAGATCCTCCGTCGCAAAATGAGAGTAGAAGAAATTGAAGACAAAAAAAGCCCTGCTTAGGTCACTTAGTGTCCAGATGCTCCTAGGGAGTCCATCAAGCCCAAAGCTGACGAGAAGCAAAACAACTCAGCTGCACCTGTCAGCCTGACGCAGACGAAAGCTCCCGACTCCATCTAGAGGTACACAGCTTGTATTTAAGGGACGCACACTGCAATCCACATCCATTTCTGATAAGTACAGCCACTAACCTGCAAATCTAATTATATATTGAGGAAAGAATGAGTGGGGGAATGACACTGAGAGCCAGGGCACTAAAATTGCAGATAGCATTCAGTGTCAAGTGAAACAAGAAAAAAAATCCCAATATAAGTGTATAAAGGCAGCTTCTGAGCTGACTGTTGCCACTTAGGAGAGAGTCATAAGGTAATAACAGTTAATTGCATGATAGTATAAGTTCAGTGTTTAGCAGCAGTCAATAAGCAAAGAAGAAGTTCAGAGTTATTAAGAAAAGAGTAAAGAGTAGATTACGGCATTAAATGTGTGCAGCATTTGAGTCTACTGTAAAGAGTTCTAATCTTTTCTGAAAAGGCACAAGAGCAATGAAAAAAGGGGTCAAGATGTTCACAAGATGAGCAAAAGCTTTAGCAGCAGAAACAKCTTAAGAATGAGATTCAACAGCCTGGAAAAGGAGTGCAGCAACCCAAACATGCAATTTCTTTAGAGGCCTTTCAATTCTTCTGTGCCATCACTGAGAATACATATGAGAAAGAAGAAAGGACGCAGTTGTTTCAGACTTAATTTTGAGAATAACAATAGCTTGATTCTGAGAGGTAGGATGTGRAAATTTTGGATTCTAAGGCTCTTTGAAGATATAGCACTCTTTGAGGCTTAAACTCTGTATTCTGGATCAGATCACAAGTAGTGTGAGTATAATGATATTTTTAAATTGAAAAGTGGAAGACTTGYAGTGTCCAAATTAAGTTTCAAAGTTTTCTTCTTAAAAACCTAACTTTTCATGTGTTTAAGCATCATGCCTGCTTACTCTGTTATATCAACATCTAAAAAATAATGCTTACAGCTAGTCAGTTACATTTGTTTTATTCTGCACACAATGCTTTCAGACCCTCAAGCTTCAAATTCTTGTTAATRTTTCGATAGAATACTTGGGGATTTTTTAAATTATGCTTCTCCCATTTTTTACTTTCARAGAGCATCTGTAGCAAAATCCAAAGAACTGTCTAGTAAGCCCAGATATTCTCTCAAAATAGGCACAAAGACTGGACACTCATATGTCTGCCCAGCCCTTGAAATCTTTTCCATCCCACAGAGGCTGGGGSTGTGGCATCCTCAAGTGTATTGCTTTGATTGGGCTTGGGATTTTTCAGAGCATATTTTGCTTACATGAAAAACCATCAGACTTGGGGGAAGAGAAGGGGAAGTTCTGCTATTAAAGTCATCAGCACTAAAAGCTTTGTTGAGAAGCAGATCAAAATCTTCAGGTTAAAGACAAAGTGTTTGTCCAGATTACATGCTGATGCCAGACACCAGGCTCCCTCAGATCTCTTCWCTTTTTTCTGTAGGAATTCTTTAAAAAATAATAATTAGAGGGGTTTTTTTAAAATTTTATCAAAAGTTAAAAAAATATATATTGTAGAATTGCAACAGTATGGGAGCAAATAAAGCAAAAAATCTGTCAGTACTTATTACCAGRCACAATATATGTGAAAAATGWTAACCAATTAAGTTACTGTGAATTGAATCTATGCATTGCATAGTCATTCTCATTTCTTTGAAACCACAGTTGCATTTAAAATCTAAGTCTTTGAAAGAGAATACTAAGTGATCATTTAGTACAAGCTGCTTGAAACTTCATTTGACTTCCATTTCTTCATGCTTTATGATAAAATGCAAAATACAGGCATTACTTGAAATGCACAAATAATATTTAGTTGTGTGAAGCCTTTCTCTCTTCCCAGACCACAGGGCACATTTTATTCAAAGCTCTCAGTGTTTGGAATACATCTATAAGGGAAACTTGTCTGGTTTTCTTCTTTTTTCCCCTCTTCAATTCACAACAGTGACATCATGGAAGGTGTCACCACTAATGAATATTCAAAACCATAAACACCATTACTTAGCTAGAAAAGACAGTGGATCTTGAAACATTCTGAAGTTTTCAAATAAACTACACAAAGTGTAGTGTTTCCAGGCTTAAAGAAGAGCCTGGAATATTCCATCAGATACTGTCTTTACGTAATTTATTTGCCAACATCAGATTCTTTTAAGAGTCTGTTTACCACAAGGGCAATACATGGTTGGAAGTTCATATATAGGGAGCTGTAAAGTTGATTTGTAGAAGAGACCTTTCATGCCTCCTATTTAAATCATCGTGAATCTTCACACTGGATTTCTCAGGGTTAGATGGGAGAAGTCATTTCAACAAAGGGTCCCATCTAAAAGGACTTCTCAGCCCCTATGAAAGCAGCCCCAAGACATCAGTGCAGTTTTTGCTTCATAATTCCAAAATGTATTGACCAAGATTTTGGATTGTGCCTGGACTTAATCCGAGTCTTGGAGGTTATGCCTCAGTTGACATTAACTTTGAGACAAGTATATTTCAAGAAATACATTTTAACTGTGAAACTACATGCACAGTAACTTCAAAGTATGTAACTGCAGCCCCAACCCATCCTTCACATATCTTTTTCTTTTTTTTAAATGAAGAATAATTATAGTAAGGACATATTCTCAGAGCAGATATTCAAAGATTAGAAGCCTTGGGAAAGTGTACTTAAAGATAATAAAGATTTTAAAAGAGAAAAAAAGAGAAGAAGAAAAAAGGAATAAAAATAATTAATATCAAATTCAGATTGTAACATACAACCTTAAGCCAAAGTCTTTATTGGGCCCTTCTTATCATCAACTAGCTCCTGCTGTACACAGAAAAGATCTTTAATTTCCTTTTGTATTTGCAGTGTAAATGATCATGCAACCTACTTCCTTGCTGGCTCTGAGGAGCTTACGAACAGTGCAGGATATACAGCAACACTGAATAAATCCCAAAGCCCATGGGCAAATTTTAAAGTCACCTCAGATAGTAGTCGGGCAAATTACAATCTTGGTATCACATTTGCATCTATGCCTCTTTTAGAAATCCTACTGAGATCAAGAGACACAGTTGAAGGGTGTTTGCAAGCCACATTCACAGCCTCTCATGTGGTTGAAACACAATTAGGCAAAGGGTACTGCTGGGAGTTGAGGCATGGAAGATTTCAGAGAATCTGTGTAAGACAGAAGCTGATCTGTACACTAATGTATAAAAAGAAGGCCCACATTTGTAGACCACGGTGTGGAGAGGAAGGAACAACAGTATCTGTACTGCATCAGTACTGAAATATTTGTTTAAAGTAATGAAAACCTGCTGCTTTTCGTGGATAAGAAATTCTAAGTGCAAGTCAAAGAACCATCTTATTTTGACTCAATTGACTTTTAGCTGTTATTACTGCACTCTAGTACCTCACATTAGATATATAGTGGGAGTGTATTGTAACACAGCACCTCTCTCCCTCCCATTTTAATACATTCCCGATTGTATATTTGAAGCTGCACAGCTCCCATAAAGAATATTTGGAGCTGCAATGCCAGTGTAAATAAAGGAGTCTGTTCCTCTCACAACTGTTAGGCCTTATGGAAAATTCAAGAAGCAGAATATTAAGGTGCCTACAAACCACAGCAAATCTAGGAATCATTTTGATGCAGCTGATAACAAGACAAGACACAATTAAGCTAGCTCTTCATGATTCACATACTTAATGATATTCTATAGCTATTTATAAATTTGCAGCAGTTATAATTAGTAATGCTATTAGTGATACCTCATCATAGCATTAGCTATAGTGCTTTTACTCCACAGAAATTATGACATTAACTTTGGTAATAAATCTGTTTTTCTTGTCGTCTTGTAAACTTGATAGGGAATGCTTCTCACAAGGAAAAACAAATTGATTAAAAAGGTGTCCTGCATTGACACAGAGCTGGTAGTCAGGTTCAGTGGAAGTGTTGAGTTAACTATACAGCTTCCTCAAGGGGCAGAAGCAGCAGATCACCTTGACAGGTTTGAGCATTACTATACCCAACAGCCACAAGGTACAGAGGGAGTGTGCATGCAGGGGTTGGGAAGGATGGAACAGATGCTATGTCCCTACACCCATCAATAGCAGTACCTAAGCAATTCCCAGTAGCTCCAGATCACTTTAAAACCTCAACTAACCAAGACAATTTAGTGAAGCTTTCTTTTCCGTGGCTTATTTTCATAACACTTTCCCTAACTTGTTGACAGAGCTGTCTGGGCCTCAGCTAAGGACAGAATCATCCACCAACGAGATCTCCTTTAATTTCAGAGCTTATCTGAGGAACACATGCTAAGAAGTAAAAAGGGGAAAGGAACACCTTGGTCACCTTTACTCATGCATCAGTCTACAGCCTTTAGCAGGCTGTAGTCTGTAGCACTGACAGACCAGAGAAAAATACAGACCAGAAGACATCAAGCTACTTTATATATATGTATATTATCATACATTCACAGTCCTATCAGATGTTTCCATCTAAAATCCATTGCTTTGCTGAAGGAGGCAATGTTTCTAAAGGATAAAAGATGCAGAGGTATAGATACAGAAAATTCTATTCATAAGGCTTTTATAAGGCTTATGACTGAAAGAGGCRGGCATCTCACTGAGTGTTGTGGCAATGTGCCATGCCACGTTATCATGCTAACAAAGAGAGTAACAGAGTGGGACCTGGTCTGACCTTCTGCAACTAAAAACTTCACATTCTGTGTCTCACTGAAGCGAACTGAGAAGGCTGGAGGCTGTGGCAGAGCCGTGTTTTTATTTTTAGTCTCAGGTATCTTCACTTCCGTCAGAGCAAATCCAACAAATGCAATGAGAGTCTATGACATTGCCAGTCAGCATATTGTGTCAATCAAGGCTAGGCTTGGCATTTCACTCTGTTTGCTCCCAAAGAAGACTCAAAGATATCAAAGTAACACTGCAATCTGTGGTTTACTGTGATTACTTTGTCCTAGTTGCACAGAAATGTGAAAAACTACAATGGGGACCAACTAGGTGTGTTTCTTCCCCCACGGCACTGAATATTTTTAAATGTGTTCTTCTAGACAGAAAACTAAAAACTGACACAACTGATGCCCAACTTTTATTCCCCACAAATTCAGATGGCAGCTCAAACAACCACTTTTGTGACCACCTGTCCATTTCTTTTCTGGAGGAAAAAAAACAAATGTGACAAAACCTCAACCCACCAAACATTCTGCAGTGACATCATCTATTTTGACCCCCGCGGTATTTATTTTCCAGCCAGTGGTGTATACACTGTTGCTAACAACAAAAGAGATTCTGGAATGAGAACACAGCCCCTTATTTTCTTAACAGTCCACAAAGAACAGAAGAGAACCTTGGGGATTTTTTTTTTACCTGTAATGCTTTTAGTTGTCTTTGTAGTAATGACTAGATTAAAACTTTTTGTAAGTTAAAGAACGGATGTGCATTTGAAGAAACAGCATTTCAAAAAGTCTAGAACCTACACCTTCAAAAGTAAATCCAAAACCCTTCATGTGTCAGGCTTCCAAAGCTGCACTTGGGCATCTAAAATCCCTGAGAGCTCTTACAAAATAACCATTCAGATATTTAAACCCAGGACCATGCTAAAACATTCTGCTAAACTCTTTTACTCATTTATCTCAATGTGGAGTATTGTTGATTCTATGATTGTATGAATAACAAGAGAAGAAAAGAAGCATATATAGCTTTAGCTGAGCCTGTGTATCTGAATATGTATTTTATATAAACATATCCAACAGTTTCTTTCTGTCTCTCCTAACATTGTAATTCTAACAGTGATCCCCAGACCTTCTCCACACTGACCCAAAGGTAGCTTATCACAAACTGACAAGGGGGTTAAAGTTGGAATAGACTTCTGGAGGTCATCTGGTCCAACCCCCTGCTCCAGCAGGACCATATAAAGCCACTTGCTCAGAACCGTGTCCAGATGGCTTTGGACTCTATCCAAGGATGCAGACTCCATAACCATTTGCTCTGGAAATTCTAGTTCTTTTTTTCACTCTTAGGCATGAGAAGGTTTGATTCTTCATAGCTCCCTGACAGGAAGAGATAAGTTCTGGTGTCCAGCGTTGGCACTCAGATGCTTTCACAAACCAGAGTACTAAGGAGCTTTACCTGCTGAAGCCAGCAGTTGCCTCTCTGCAGGATATGCACTAACTGAAATCATTGCTCAAGCACTGATATAAAGGTGGGGTGGGGGAGGGAGAGCTGGAGAAAAAATAAAAAGGAAAACCAGAAAACATTAATTCCTGTAACATCTCTAATGCCCCAGCTGCTTCACAACATTGGCTGAGCAAAACAGAGAACTGCAATGAAAAACTGAAACTAATATAAGAAGTCCCAGCTGTGGAAATTATTACACAAATGCTGCTTCATTATGTGTAGGTCCTGAGCAAATTTGTACGCCAAGTTTATCCCCATCCTTACAACAGACACAATCAACATCCAGAACCAGGCTACAGACAWGTATAATGAGGTATTTCCAGCAAAGAGTCTTAAAGTGTGGAACTTCTTGTGCAAATGAAGTATGTGAACAACATACATTTGCCTCAGCAAATCCAARCTCCAAAATACGGTTGCTATCGTCACTGATGAAAGAAGTGAGTCAACAGACCCCTTCAGAGAAAATTGTTTTGCACACAGACATATGGCCACTTCCACAGCAATAAGCTTCTAAAATGGGATTTGAACCCTGTATTCTTTCCCTTTTTAATGGATAAACTCACAGTGGGCATGAGCTGTGAGCTTTTTACAGCACAAGCAACTACCTGAGCCAAACTGAATCGAGCATCAGGTTTACTTAGCTTTATTTGTTAACTGACTTTCTACTAATGAAGAAGCTCGTAAACCTTTTTGTTGCAACCCATCAACAAGGACTATTATCAGGGTCTCATAATGTCAACTGGATTTATTGTTGTCAGCTAGACATTCAACCAAATTAATAGCTCTGTGCACAATTTAGCTGTAGCTATAATTTTGTGTATAAGTCATATGCTGCATAAACATTTCTCAAGGAAAAGGTCAGGTTATGCTCTGAAGGACAGTCTCTGTAACAACTTGCACATCTCATGAGAAAGCCATAACATTTTACACCATGCCAAGGGCTAGGTTCTGATTTCACCTGTTTTAACATCATGTCCCTTAATTTACACCARCAAAAATGAGAGAGATACAGGTTGTTTTTCAAGGTTATTTTAGGAATGTGGAGTTAAGATAGTCCTAAGGTAAACGCCCTTATATCTTGCACAAATCATCACATGTCATCTGTAAGAAAAACATCCTTCTTGGTCTGCAAGAGGTCAGGGGAACATGGCAACCCAGGCACAGGAGAAGCTCCAATGCCCATATAGCTTTCAGTGCTTAATATGACACTTCTGTCATGTGACACAGTCAAACAGAAACTCAGACATGAATAATGAATTAAAATCGCATTGCGACTCCACCCAAAGCCTGAACTCCAACCCGAGACTCTCCCTTTTGACATAATTGATAACTAATGCCACAATTTCTAATAAAAACAAATTTTAATCCTCTAAYGAGCTGTCATAAGGGGGAAACAATATAGGCAGTAATTATGTGAGGCTCAGGCAAGCAAATACTTCATCTTTTATTAATTCTACCTATTTAACAATTGAGCAAAGGATTGCAGTTTCCATGCCTTAAGTGTATTCTGTGAAGATTTTTACCTTTGAAAAAAGGAAGATGCTTTAGATCTCATTCTTGGAGAAAAGAAAAACAACAACCAACAAAGCAAGGGACCTAAATATTGAACGATGAATTGTTGAACAATTCAGACACAGACTGAATGTTGAAGAGTTCAGTGTTGAAGTATCATTTGCTAATTTTGGAGTAAATGTTTAACTAGTAGAGTAGGATTTGCAGGTTTCTGATAAGGCTGATGATTGTGTGTGGCTGCTTCTGTGATAGATTGTATTATTTTGCTATGATCTTTTTCAATGTCCTTCCTTCTTTTTCAGAAGTGTAATGTATTTGAAAATTCAGAAAGGTACTTCAAAGGATTGTTCGTTCTTTATAGAGACACATCTCTTTGAAGTAGCAAGGGTGAGAGAGTAAAAGCCATCTCTAAATTTTAGTTCAATCTCACGTGCAAATTCTGGGACAAACTCATGCATGAGGTCATTATGGATACTATGTACATATAGAAATGCATGGTACTRTTTTTCTGCAATGCGACTGTGTCAGTACACACAGCCTGAGTTGCCAGCATACCTCCAATGCCTGCAGTGAAGGAACCTCCTRAATCAGGGAAGTGGAAGCAAGTGAACGCCACTGCGCTCATGTTCTGATATGTGATTGTAAAAAGGAAGAGCTACCAAATAACAGCAAAAGGGCCTAAACAATAAAAGTCAAATAAAATTTGGATTTCTCTTCACTGTAGCCACAAAGAGTGTCCTCTAAACCCATGAACATGTAATGTTGTCTTTTAGCTCTTTAGTTGGAAGAACATTTTCCTGGTATCTAACCTTAAACCTCCCTCAGCTCAGCTTCATGCCATTTACACAGTACTTCTCTTTTGTGGTAGTTGACATTCTCACATTTGGGATGTGCTAGACACTGCAGGGCAGCTGGTTGCAAGAAAGAGGTGAATTTAATCATCCCTCACTGAGCTTTACTTTACATGTTGGATTTGATTAAGCATGAATATAGGAAATGCCTCTGGTAGATGGTATCTACAGGGAGTTAATAAAATCATGCACGGCTGTTGCTTTCCAAGTTTCAGAAGCAGACAACTGGAAGTGAAATGGCCTGAGATTCTTTTTGCTCTTGCAACTTTGGTGAGTCCGTTTCACAGTAAAGGGAGGGTGTGAAAGGGAATCTGTACTGCATTACATTTTACTAACAGAGTGCTATTATACTGTGCATAAGTATCTGCAAATACAATTTCATGCTCTCTAACAAGACATGACAAAGATCATAATTTCCAGATTCAGAGAAAAGAATGGCATTAGATCAGAGGACTCTTAGCTGACATGAAACCATAATGGTATGCATTGCTTTATCCCTATCATATGAAATACTGTGCAAGTGTAAACCTTTCCAATACTGTCGGGACACTCCTTTTAACTGTCCTGCTCTGAAAGTCATCCCAGATAAAAACAGACAAACCTGAGGGCAAAGAAAGGGAGGAAATTCATCTCCAGCAGGTCAGTGGGTTTGCATTTCCACGGACAGCATGAGTAGTCAGAACCCTTGTTTCTGCTTCAGTGCCTTTGGCAGCTATTTTTGCATGTCAACAATGGTATCTCTTGTGAAACAACCCCTTTTCAAAAGCTTGTGTCATGTCAGTGACACTTACTGTATTGGGGGTCTTTGTGCATTTACCAGTACTTTTGACTCCTCTCAGTGTCTCTGAGATATTCAAACTGAAAGTCCCATACCAGTATCTGGTGAATTGAAACAACCTGGAACAGCATGGATTTCTAGTTTTCTATTTCTGTACACTTCCTAAAGCAATTAAACAGACAGATCTTGGATCTATGTTGAAAGCACAAGCTCTGTCATTCTTCTCTCAATTACTTAATCCCTCAAGATCAACTTTGTTACTAAAATCCTTCAGATTTTAAGGCCAGGCATTAATTATCCTCTCTGCACAGTGGTCATGGTTGCATTACATCCTTAGGAAGATCAGCATGGCCATATCCTCACTCATTGAGTCTGCCAGTGGGTTTGTGAGTCACTCAACATCATGCTCTATAGAATAGTTCTATGCCATCCTTCCGGCTAAAAAGAAAAATTCAATGTTTTTTTTACTGGATGTGACATCTTCCACCCAGGACAGGTCTGTACTTCCCTATTTAGGATAATAATTGTGCCSGTGCCACCAGTGAAGCCCTGGATGGATCATCCTGTCTGAATTTCTCCCAAAAATGGCCTAAGCAACCTCAGTTGCTGCTGACCTGTGTCATTTCTGTCTTTTTAAGGGTCAAAGAAGAAGAGAAAAACCACTACCACAAAAATCCAGGATCTGGCTGATCTGGCTGATCTGGCTTTACTCTGTACAGTATTTTTGGCACTTCTCTCCATTAAATGAAGCCACTTGTCCAATGCCTCATAGAGCTTAATTCACTACCCATCAGAGTAGGTTTGTTCGCTGTGCATCCTCTCTTCCCCATGTGGCACAGAAAGTTGTAATGTTTTTAACAAGCAGCTTCATACCCCAGTTGCCGATGTGAGTTCGTTAGTAAATGTAGTTTAAAATAAATCCCCTCCCTAAAAATACTAGTTCACTGAAATAGGAAAAGCAGGGACAGGGTTATCAATGGATTCAAAAGCAGGAAAAGAGGGGATAAGGTCGCTTGGTGTTTCATCCCTTGAAAAAATAAAACAACATAAAATTAAGAGGAAAASAAAGGAAAAATCGAGGTTTGAAAGCTAGCTTCTGCCATCTTTGGTCTTCTTACACTTGACAAGCCTGTCAAAATATGGCTTGAAATCAAGACTCCTACAAGGCAGGTGGGTAACCATGCTAATCTCTGAGCTTCTGGAACTCCAGGGAGAGATCTTTCACAGTGTTTTGGCAGTTGCTGGTTCCCTCCTGCAGAGACTCACTCCAGATGGGAAAGCCATTTCCTGTCTCACTTCACTCCAGGTTTAATCAAATCCTCTTCCTCACATTATTTATAATACATCCCTGAAGTTCCACTTTAACATATACTTTAGAACCTTAAATAACATGCCATAAAATCACTGCTGACACTAAATTTAAATAGTCTAATAAGAAATTTACATCATATTTTAGGCTATATTTTCAAATAACACAGCATAAATTTCTTGACTGTCTTAGTATGGCTTTCCACCATTTGTAGTAATGTGGCACTTAATTGAAAATTTGATAGCATTTCTTTCAGGAAACGGTGACACATCTGCAGGTGGGTAACAAGTTTAATTTCCATTTTATCAGTATGGGGAAACAGATCTCACACCACCACTGTCTGTAAAGAGTTACCTGAATTGAAAGACAATGCTGCAGGGTATCTAGAACGGACATTTACTGCAAGTAAATAAAATAAAAATATGTTGTTTAAATACTTCAAAGGAGTTTGTTTAACACTCTTTGACACAGAATACCCGGCCATTCCCAGAAAAACAATGGATTCTCTTTAAATACGAGTAACATTTGCTGCCAGCCTCAATGAACAACACAGTACCTGTGGGTTAACAAGTCCCTGATCACCTTCAAACAAAAAATATCAGCTCTCCCCGGCTCCAGTCCCACAAGTGCACCTCCCACTAGATTTTCTTGTTACCTGACACCCTAATTTGTTACTGTCACGAGGTGTACCCAAAAATCTCCCCATCCCTGCCAGGAGGCAACAATCAATACATGCTCTCCCTTCACTGCATTAAAGATTCAGACTAGCAATTCATAAACTGCAGTCAGTGACAGGGGGAAAACTTTTCCTTGAAAACTAACCTCGGAACCTGTCTGTGGTTTGAAGCACAGTGACGCTTTGAGGAGGCAAGATGTTTGGAAAGCAATGTTTATAGGACTTTCAGTATGACCATCCATTTCAAGCACTGATTGCTTTAAGTGTGTATGAGAGCCACTGCAAGCCACTTCCTGTGGGAAAGTCTGCCAGCAAAGTATTCTGAGTTTCCTACTCTCAGAAAACAGACCATGAACACAGAACAACTGTCTCTGCCATTGTTTGTAGGATGAAACACCCTTAAGTTACACATCAGGACGATAATTAACCATTCTCAGGGACAAAATTCACAGTTGTGATATATGTTGTGGTCATGACAGAAAGCTTGCCTAAATGACAAGACTAGTTTGAATTACCTTTAAACATAGCATTGTCACTGAACACAACCGAACCTCGGAAAAATGAGGATTTGGTCTCATTTGCTTTATGCCTAGAAATTGCAAATAACTTTTTGGTGCTTCTCAGGGTGTTTTTGCTGCTAGTTTTCAATTACAGAGCATCCTTTTAACACAGGTTGTTAGCATCCTTTGATATTTAATGTCTCTCACTCAAACAAGGACTGCATGCAACAGCTCAAATGTCAGTTTGTAAGTACGGCCACGGTCTATCCTCTGAAGACAGTGACTGGAAGTAGGTTATGACATTTTCAGATAGACTTTAATTAGATAAATTTCAGAATATGATTGCCACCAGCCAATAAGACAAAAAATTTATTCTAAATTACAGAGACTAATGTGGAACATGACAAATAATTCCAATACCCTCCAAATTGGCGGTGGTTTTTTTAGTTTTCTTGAATAAAAGACACCTAGGAACTGTCTCTTTTTCTGGATTTCATTTATAACAGGGAACCTCCAAGGCTTTGGGCAGCAGAGCAATGGAAATTTAATCTCTACAATTTAAGTGGTTTTTACGCTCAAGATTAAGAGTGGCTGTTAAGTTACCAATTTTTTGCCACCCACCCCAATCAACCTTTCTTATCACTTATGCTATTAATGACTAACAGCATTCAAAGCCTTACTGTATTGCCTACTTCAGCAGAAGATGGAGTCACAAGTAAGTCCATTTTCCCCAAGCAGACAGTATGTAATCCTGTTTCTCCCCAAAATGAACTATTTCCTTGCATGCCCAGTAGCTTCAGGCAGCAATTCTGTTTTCATTAGACTGCTGTATCTCTTTTCACCTCCAGTTGTTTTGTTAAACACAGTAAAAGAATGACACTAGCCCAGAAGAATTTGAAATAACACAGTTAATTAAATGCAGCTGGACATTCTGTTCCTACCAAGGACTTCTTTTATTAACGTTCAAGAGACAACGAAAATATAGAGAGAGTTTATCTTATTATTGAGTTTGATCTATGTTGTTTATACAGTAACAAAAATCTTCAACAGATAACCAAATCATTTACACAGAAGCAATGAAAATGCTCACATTTTTACTTCACCTCATGTTTAATATTTGATCCTCTATGTGCAATAGATGACTTTTATTGCATGCAGTAATTAATTTCTATTAACAGATATTTATGTATGAAATTAAATATTTCATATATTCATTAATTCTATAATTTTAGAAGCTCGCCACTCTGAGGTGCACTAATCAGATTCTTCATTTTGTATGAAACATAATTTTTTAATGGACAGTAATAATTTTCTCTGCATAATAAGTCACAAACTGTGTTCTGAATCCTGATCTCTGTAAATATAAAGCCATCTTCATCAACTTCAGCAATATTGTCTTGCATTTTCACTGAAATGGATTAGTCCCTTTCAGCATCCTCCCGTTACCCCAATCTCTACCTAGATTAATCAGACCCTAAAATGTTTTTGTCCTAATAAGTTCCTTGTTTTCATTATGCATTCATCACAAAGTGCACTTGTTCATCCACATGGCAGAGACATATTTTTGAGCAGTAGCTGTAGGTTCCTTTCTATCAGGACAAGAACAGCATTGTAGCCTGAAGCTTGAAGCATCCAGTTGGAAGGTTATGAGTGCAAAGGTGATTCCTTCCTTATTCCTGGGTGACCTTCAGTGAGAAACCTTTGGTGTGACTCACTTCCTCTCAGTTTATCCACCCACAAACTTGTGTAGAAAGCACAGGAGTTCTGTCTATTTTACTCTTCCAGCTGCAAAACGCTGAATAGAACAACATGTCTTTTCTTTCAAACTTTATTGGTCAAACATTTTGGGATACAATAGTTTTAAATTAGTGGGTTTTTTTCTTGTTCTGTTAACACAAAGTACAGAAATAGATAGAAAAAAATATTTTTCTGGCACTCCAGTATTTACCAGTCTTGAGCTTCAGAAAAAAGCAGAAGGCAAAACATGAGACTTAATACTTAAGTGGTTACTGAGATAGTTTTAAAATCCAGTGGTATGAATACAACAAGATGTTTAATTGTTTACATCTGGTCACTTTATTCCCATGTGACTGAATAAATGCAGAGAGATGCATAGCTCAGAAAATAGAAGAGTTACTCCTGCGTAAAGCTAAAAAAATCTGGTGATCCTGATTGTACCATGGCTAATTGCATTGCCTCCTCAATCACACTGCAGCATATTTTTCAAACAGAAAAAGTGTCAGAGAGGAGAGATCGCTCACTCAAATAAATTAAAAGTGGCTGTCATAGTGGGAAATGTATTCCAGATAACCACAACCTGCTTGCCAGAATGATAAATAAATTAATAAATAAATAAATAAATAATGACACAGCTATGTCCTTCACCCTCAACAGTAAATTAAGGCCAAGATGAGGCACCTCAAGAAAGCCAGAAGAGGATATTTCATGAAACCGTGAAGATATTTTATAGCTGCTTGCCCTCTCACTACAAGAAAGCATCACTCTTAAAGATGTTTCAGTAGATGAGTCACTGGAAGGCCACAGTCATACATATATAGACAGCTTGGGACACATCTCCTCCAGGCAAGCAGTAGCATGAGAGGACAGTGGCTTAATCCAGTACCAGCACACTGGTCTTCTGTCCTTCTGCTTTGAGTTTTAAGTGTTGATGTGTCATGCCTTGAAATCCACCCCCAGCTCCTGGGAAGCTCAAGCAATGTTGCTGTAGTGTCAGAGGTGGTGTGTGAGATAGTGCCTCTGTTGTGAGATAGTTCCCTCTGCTTCATCAAAGTCAGGAAACTTCATTAATCATGTACCTATCTATTTTCCCTTTGTACTTCTTGGCTTGAGTTTCTTTTGCTGACTTGTCAATAAAAAATATGCCAAATCCCACTTGGATGCAATTCCCTCTTCTACAGTACACTAAAGCTCTTTAAAATTTCCAGCCTTCAATTTGTCTGAGGCTTGGTCCCCAATTTGAATGTGAACCTGGAAAACATATAAAAACCTGATCCAATTTTCAATATTATACAGTTCTCAAATACTTAATCCACTCCTTGCTGTTTCTTCTGTGAAAATGGGTGAATAAAACTATTGCTCAATAATTAATAAAAGTCACAGGTTAAGACAGAAAAGAGTAGCTAGAGAAACAGACACATTTGTATTTTTAATTTTAAATACTGCTTGCAAGTTCTGCCTGGAAGGAAGGTCTCCAAAAGGACTGTCACATCACCTGCTGGCCTACATAGTAGAAATGTCATCTTCTGGGAGAAAGAACTGGTATTACCTCCAACATATGTTCAAAGATGGCTGTTGCCATTCTGCACTCTGCCTGCCTTTCATCTCATTAGCAACCCAGGAAAAATAACCCAAATGACAGATGCCAATTACAATTCTTCATTCCTCAATTGCTTTAAAAGTCCTGTTCAGATCTGGTCCAAGGTCCACTCTTCCATTAACATCTCCTCGCTAAATATATCAAATATCCCAGCAGTGTCTGTTCAGCTTGTGCACTACACTGGCAATCATGTAAAATGCAGTGATCTCACAGAAATTTTACAGCTCTGGAAACCTAATGGTGAAGCGAAGGGTTTGTTGTACTTCTTGGACTGGTCTCACTACACATTTAAGACCAGGTTGCTCCACGGGGGAACCAGGTGTTATGTATGTGAGTTTCCATTTCAGCAAGCCTCCCAAACAGCAAATTCACTCCATGAGGGTTACTAGATACATTAAAATAAATAAATTTTATATCTATATATGTGTGTGTGTGTGTTTGTGTGTGTGTGTGTGTGTACATGTGACAGACCACAGACCTCTTTCTGGGCTCTTAGAAGCTGCACACCTTGAAGTGTCATGGTCAAAGGCTTGACTGAGTATGGGTCATTAGGCAAGATTCATTGGCAGGTGGAAATTCCCATGGAAAACAGAAAGCATTGCAAATGTAATTTGCTTTTGAAATCTGAACAACCCTACATAGATATGAAGTAGGAATTCACAGGCAACTATAAAAAATATGAACTCTCTTTTCCCCCAGGAAAGCAGTGCAGGCTGAAAAAAGGTCTGCCTTTTTACACCACCTAGAAACCTGTAAGGAACAAATTAACCACTTCTGACTAAACAAACAAATAAACAAACCAAACTGGACATAAATATTCTTCTCAAATGAGGCTTCTACCTCTACAAGAATTTAGTCAGCAAATTCTCATGAGAGAAATTTTGCTTCCACTGTATATGTACAAAGACTTTTAATTACCATGTGCTCTCCATATAGACTGCTCAAGAAGTTTGCAATTTGATTGCAATCACAATGTATGAATGTCAGAATGAGACAAAATACAGAAGAAAGGAAAGCTCTTTCTTTACCACCCTGCCATGCTCTTCCAACCTCCATTCAGTCTCCTTTATCATCCTCTGCATCCTTTTTCCTTTTTTGGCTTTCCTAATGTTCAGGTTTTTGACATTTTGCATTCAAACGCAAAGGCAATGATGGACTTCACCCTATTTTTTTTGTTCAAATAAAAATTCAGTCAAAATAGCTTTCTCACCAACAAGAAATTGCTTTTCATAAAGCATCTCAATTTTTCTACAGAAAACTCTAATTTTCATAGACAAGTATTTATGAGCTTTTTTGGCTATAAATGACAACTTGTTTATCAAACATAAGTGAATGTTTCTAACCAAAACTTAAGTGACAGATTACTTATCTCCGAAAAGGAGCATATTGCTATGGGAACTGAATCATATCAATCTGGTTCTCTTGGCCCTGTATCTCTTGGCTGGATTCTCTGGTAGGTTTTTCCTATATTTAAAATATTCATTAAATCCCTGCCTGACTTAAATCTGTTGGCATCTATAAAATTGAGCTCACTCTGAAATCTCTCCCTCATAACACTAATAGGGTATCCCTCTCCTACCTGGCCACTTATCCTCATAAAAGCAGATATAAGATTCACACAGATATTTTTCACCTCATAATTAAATTTAGCAAACAGATTAAAAAGTTATAGCAGATGGTGGGAGGAGAGGAGATTCAAAGAGAAAAAAAGTATAATTCCAGATTCCCAGGGGAGCCAGAACCCATTGCTGGGGGTGATGGTCATCTTCCTGCCTGAAATGCAATTCTGTGTGAAGCCACCAGGCTTAGAAAGCTCAGGCAACTCACAAGAAACACACATTTTCATAGGCAATGTTAGAACTCATCCTATTCCAGAAAACAGTAATCCAGAGTCATCTAAAGAGTGCCAGTTGATTGCCCAATGCACAAATATAAACGGAAAAACAGAGGGGAAAAAAACCTTACATATGTATGACTGTAGGCAATGCATTTCCTCACTGTTAAATTCCTTTTCCTTACTCACAGGTGTATCTCACCAGGTCCCATGAACTTATGCACATTCAGATTYCTTAAATGACCTGCAACCTGACCTTCTCCTACAAATGCTGCTTTTTCATAATCCCAGTCTCTGTCTTCACCCTCTGCAACTCATATGGCGTGGATGGATCTCTTGCTGGTGAAGAGCGAAGCAAAAAAGTCAAGTACCTCAGCCTTCTTCATACCCTGGGTAACCAGGTCTCCTGTTGCCTTCTGGAGAAGGTCCACATCTTTTCTAGTCTTCCTTTTATCGCTGGTGTAGCTTTTGAAGCTTTCCTTGTTGCCTGTGGTGTTCCTGGGCAGATATAATTCTATCAGCACATTCCTAAGCCAATCCCTGACTGCTCAGACRCTTTCTCTGTATTCCTCCCAGGCTGGCCATCCTTGCTTCCACCCTGTGTAGTCTTCTTTTTTGTGTTTGGCTTTGTTCAGGAGCTGCATGTTCATTCATACAGGTCTCTTGGCATTTTTGCCTGACTTCCTCTTTGTTAGGATGGATTGCTTCTGAGTTTGGAGAAGGTGATCCTTGAATATCAATCAGCTTTCATGGGCCTCTATTCCCTCTAGGGTTTTATCCCATGGTACTCTACCAAGCAGATCTCCTGAAGTCTGGGTAGTGATCTTGCTGTTCACCCTCCTTGCTGACCTCATTCCTTGCAGAAGATCGTCTCTTATAACCTCTTTTTTTCTTTATGGATGTGGTTTTGATGCAAGAAAAAAACCCAGATTTAAGTAGCTCATGAAGGACTGTCTCCTGTGTGAGGGACTCCTCACTGAAGCAGAGCAACTGCATGAAGAGAAAGGAACAACAGAGACAAAGTGTTATGGGCAGACCACAACGCCCATTCCTCATCCTGCTGTGCTGCCTACTGGATCAGGAGTGAAGTTGAGCCTGGGAAGAAGAGGGAGTGGGGGAAATGCATGTTTGGTTGTGTTTTTATTTCTTGCTGTTCTACTACTCTGTTATTGATTGGCAGTAAATTAAATTTATTTCCCCAAATAGTCCTTTGTGCCACTTATTTTCCTCCAGTGCACTAAGAAACCCAGCATAAGGTCTTCCATCTTCCCTGCAGTTTCTTTTCAATACCACATGTCAGGAAGTTCACCCTGAACGTCCCACAAGATCAATATATCTGGGAATGCAGAGTTCAAACATGCTGTATAATCTCAATTTTCTAAGTGAGACACTTTGAGCTAGCATCAGTCTTTAGTTGTTTGGAAAACCAAATCTGCAAGAGCTTGATGAAGAGGTCAGACCCCTCCCCTGTACTCAAGTCCCAGGAGATGTGGTGAGAATATCCTGAAGCATGTGAGGTGGCAGAGAGCAGCTCTGTAGACAGGTGCTTGAATGCCTGCTGGCTCCCATTACTAYCCTAAAAAAAAATAAATCCACGGCCACATGGTCTCACAAAAAAATGACAAACATCTTCACAACATACAGACTCAGCACACCTGTGCTTTGCTTCTCTTGCTCTCTAGGATTCCGGGAAACAGCAGGCAATCCACTAGAAACCCCAATGAGTTACAAAGCGGGGAAGCACCTTCAAACATAGCAGAAGAATAGGAAAATTTGAGGGTTTTTTTCACCCCATCCATGGATATTTATTGCAACTGTATGCACAAAATACCAGGTTTATCTTTGTTCTCCAGCTGATAAAAGCCTAAGAAAAGGCTAACCCAGTAGTCAGCTAGGTGATTCATGACACTTCCCTATGCTTGTAGGACTTCGGCTATGTACATATATGCTTCAGTAGCAAATTCATAGCAAATTCGGGTCAAGAGTCAAAAAGTTTATGTACCAGGCAAAACTTAATAACCCGAGTCTGTTTCGGCAGCACTAGCTTAAACTACACTTCACACTGGCAAGTAAATGAGCCAAAAGAAGATATACTCATCGTAATTGCACAGACACGCCTAAAGCGGTGCAACAGCCAGAATTATCTAAATTAGCTATGTCAGAGCATTTACAGCCATYGGCACATCCAAATTAATTGACCTGCGTCCTGCCTGAACTGTGTCCCCCATATAAACCAAGAGTTTAAATTGCCATTGTCAAAGTTAAGCATTAAATTAATTAGTTGCTGAGTTTACTGGAGTCTGACTGCTAATAAACAGGTTCTCTGGACAATATCTGTAAATTAAATGTGCTTAACAGTGTTGGTGGTAAGTCTGGGAACTGCTTTATTCTTAAAGACTTGAGAAGAAGAACAAAGCAACAAGTCAGGAGTCACATAAGAGAAAGCCTAGTGCACTTTCTCCTCAGGATTATGGATGAAGCAATAAAGCTACGGCTACACTTGGCCCACTGCTCCTATTGGTGGCTTGTTCTGACATAAACATCCTCCCTTGGGGTATTCCACACCAGGTTTTCAAAAATGTCAAGCTATGGCTTACATCTGCTCTCGTCTGTGTTGTTATGATATGTTATGGACAAAAGCAGCAGCAGCAGAGGAGTGACAGAACGGAAAGCAGGCAGATCTGATATCCCATCAGCCCACACAGACCCGGTATGTTACCTGGCATATGCTAGCTAGTCAAAGCACAGGTTTAAGCTTGCATTCCTACAGCTCTGAAGAATTTTCCTTTTTCACAACAGCACTGGTTCTGTCTCTTGATGGTTAAAAAATAGCTTTTTTAAGTATTGCAGAGAGTAGCAGCAGGACATAGGGAAAACTGCTGCACAGGCCTGTCCTCTCATGCACTTGTCCACTGAGAACTGGAGATTGGTATCATTTGCATGTTCAAGTTTCAGCAGGGCCAGACTTTGTTCCACTTGGAAATAAACCAGCACAAGATCCAGGAATGAGCATATGCATTGCATATACATTGCAGCTCATGTACCATCCTGAGAATCCCATGCTTTTCAGGAAAGGGATGATTATTCTGAGGGGARGGGGCTCTTTTTGATTCACTAGAAGGACCCTGCCATGAGGGTGAGCTGTGTTGCTCCATTCCTTTTGTTTGAAATTACTTCTGAGCAAGACATTGTGCCAAAGCAGCTTTGCCAATTAGTTGTTCTTGGCTAACAGGAAGAAATACGAGCACACTGCACGGTCATGTATAATATCTTAACACCTATCTCCTGTCATCTACATGAAGGTGCATCCCATTACAACAAAAACAGACTCCAGGAAAGGAAAACCATGTTCAGCCTGTGTATCAGCAAAGTGGATGAACAGCTCAGTCTGATTCATCTGAATCCATAGCAGAAACATTTTTGGCTGTTCCGCTAAACACTGATAAATTAAAGCTCATTCTTCTCCCTTTACTGTATACTTGTGTTTTGAGCATAGAGCACCAAGACACAATCAGGATGCTATTTAGTTTACTTACCCATAGAATTATTCAGTGCTTAAGATGGAAGTATTATCTCTTACATCCAAATGAATAACAGCAAAAGAATTCAACATGATTAATGTTTTTACAATCAATACCAAATGAAGTGCGGGTAATTTGCCACTTGTTTTAAAGTGTTTAGATTATCCCTCAGTGATACTTTAATCGTGTATAYATATATAAATATAYAYATATATACCATTACTTTCTGCAAAATTGGCATAAATTGAGTGATAAAATCCAAGGGGCAGGTATGAACAAAAAAGGCAGACATGTCAAACAGAATCACTGGGCCCTCTCTGCATAGTTTTTCAAGAACTGCATTCATAAAAGTCCATTTCACAACTTATTTTGTTTACATCTCATATTAACCAGTCCAGATGAGCACTGACTAGCAAACCATGACCACCATACTGCCCAAACATTCTTGACTGACACCTTTTACTCAGGCTTTATGAGTAAACACTCCTTGATCCAAGCTGGACAAGGATTTACAAATAAACTTGTTTATGGTACCCATGGCTTGCTCACAGGATATGCTGTTACACAGTAGTTCCACAGTCCTTGGTACGAGGCAGACAAACACTTTGGCTGCACAAACCCTTAATCAAAACCCTTACGTCAACCCTGACCCAGACTCTAATCTTAAGTCTAAACCTGACCCAGAACATAACCCAGATTCTGACCCTAACACTGATCCTGACCCTGAACCTAATCCTAAACCTAATCTCTAACCCTAAACCTAAACYCTAACTTCCAATCCTAACCCTAACTCAACCCTAACTCTAAACCTAATCCCTAGTCCTAATGCTTATCTTAACCCTAACTAACCCTGACCCTGACCCCAGCCCTTTTCTCTAACTCCTAACCCTAATCCTAGGAGGATTYGGGATACAAACATATCCAGATCTCATGGGATATCAGTGTCAGATATTCACTAGCCCTAAGATGCTGTTCCATTCAAGACAGGGTCTGCCACAGTGCTGGAATAAAGATCTTGAAAAGTGGCTAGATTTCCTTTTTTTTCTTTTTTTTTTGTGGTCCATGAGGAAGGTACACTGAGAGAAGCATGTCAAAATCTGAAGTGTGAGAAATGCAACTTTTGAGTGAAAGCAAGAAACTGAGGTTCAATGGATAAAACATCTTTCACTTAATTTAGTAGTCTTTTCAGGCTGGAGAAGACACCTACAGGCAAAGTCTTCAAAGCTCAACCCAAGACAGACAWGTAGTTAGAGCAGAGGAAAGCAAGAAGGCTAAAAGGCATAGRACATCCCTAGCTTATCAGACTTGGTTCTGATTTTCAGGAATGAGAGAAGGCAATGAGATTGTGACATTTAAAGTAGGATTTTCAAGAAGCGCCAAGCATCCAGTGGGACCCATTGACCCATTACCCTCAATTTTGGGACATYTATTTATGTTTAACTCTAAAGTTAATGGAAAGGTTTTTGCTCTTTACATTCCGGTAGGATGAACTACTGTTCTGGTAGTTTGCTGCAAGGAGGGCAAGTTCAAATGTTATAGCCACAAAGAACAGTATTAAGAACAATGGCAGAGGAAAATATCCTTTCTGGAACAGACCAGATGAAAATCTTCTTCACATTATTCRAGGAATTTGTTAAGGTGTCTAGTCAAGCAAAAGGAGAAAAGGAAATGAGTGAAATTATATGGGAATATTTGGGGACAAATATCAGCCTACTCAACAGTCAAAACCACTAAGASATGTTGCAGCTGTACAAACGACCAAACTCTTGAGTAACTCATCAGTGTTTTTGTATCTTCAATACAAGATCAACAAATGTTTTAAGGGGAGCTGATTGCTGCCAGCTAAAACACTGTTAACTTGTCCTGCTGTATGGCCTGGCTCACATTATAACACAGACTTGTAACTCTTTTTACCTGCCTTTCAACACAGCAGGGACCAGATTTCCGAAAGGAAATCACAACTGGCATGTGGGAAGCCAAAAGGAAGCGGCCAAACAGCATCACCAGATGCTTCCATTAGCCTCAAGAAGATGGATTCTGACACCTTCTAAGGCTCTAGCAGGAAGAGTTTGAGCTTAGGTAAGTTTCTGTAAGCCTGTGCCACAAAAGCATCTCGCCAGTGGCATTCTGACCCGTGTTTGCAGGCTGCAAGGAATAGTTCAATCACACTGCCAAACCCTGAAGAGCCCAAAGAGATGACTGAGTAACCAAATTGAAATGAACACATATCTTGGACTTTCAAGCAGTGAAAGTGACAGTCTTGAGATATTTCCATGGTAATAATACGAGATTTTAATCATCTGAATGTACTTCAATGCCACAGATTTCATTATATATACCAAAGGCAACATCATTGCTCATCATTTGACTCACCATTGCTGTCAAAAAGACAATTTAAATGAGGAACTAGCTATGAAGAATACTGTTTAGGGACAAGTAATATATTGAAAATA
This sequence comes from Amblyornis subalaris, assembly GCA_018881555.1. Taxonomy (NCBI): domain Eukaryota; kingdom Metazoa; phylum Chordata; class Aves; order Passeriformes; family Ptilonorhynchidae; genus Amblyornis; species Amblyornis subalaris. The sequence continues at coordinate 11,162,892 of JACAXG010000007.1, read as the reverse complement.
TATGTTTATTATCTTTTCCATGATTCTCATAAAAAAGTGAAGGCATGTGCATGTGGATAATCACCTTGTGGCTTTACAATATGATTTGTTCAAGTCCTTAACCAGTTGAACAGTGTAAGTCTCAGAGGCCACCAATTAACTSCCTGATATCACACAGTTCCCTGCTGTGAGGTTTCGGGAACCTTGCTCTGAATCCACTGCTACCAAGCACTGCCAGGCAGAGGCGCAGAGCAATATTAGTGCTTTCTGTGCTCCCAGGAGTCACACAGATACATGAAATGAAGCTTTTCAAGGATGGTGGAGCAATCCCATGCATTCCTGCCATCAAAATGAATAACTTTTCCAGTCTTTTTATCCGTAATGATTAACCCTTCAGCACACGTGTGTTCTGCATTTTACAAAATTGCCAATAAAACTGAAATTATTTCAGAACCTATGAGCAATACATTTCAAGCAGTTACATTAAGTCCTTCTGTAAACAAAAATATTTTTTAAAATCCTTTCCACTGGCAAAGCATAGAAAATGAAACCAATTGGCCTTTTCATCTACTTATGAAAATTAACTTTGACATTAATAAATAATTGACATAATATGTTATTCAGACCTTTACCTACAGAATTAAGTAGGATGTAAAGCGAAGGTTATTTCTTTAAAGGGAAGGAATAGATACAAAACACTGCTGTCATTCTAGAATAGCAAAAAAGTTTCAAATATATTGAACTTTGTATAGCCCTGTTCTTGGAGGCAAGCCAGCTTTCCTGCTGTTTCACCATCCCTTTGTTAAAGACTTGACTAGAAACAGAAAATCCTAGCTCCAACACATTGAAATACACTAATTTATCTACAGGAAATTATTTACACATTTAAATCCTTTCAAGAGTCACATTCCATAGAGCTACTACTCTTTTTTCTTACATCAGAGAAGACTCACAGACCGCAACAAGGAGAGAGGATTCTGACAGTCCGTGGGGCACAGGGTGGACCAGTCTCTCAAGTAACTCAGAACCCATGAACAGGAATCATCAAATCATAACCCTCTTGAAAAAAACAACCAAATTCAATCTCAATGTGTCCTGAATTTCTTACTTTCCATCTCTCACACTTGGAGGGTGCCTCAGAACGTCTCATCTGACTTTCTGTACTCTTGCTGCCTGTGCTAGACTTTAGGCTCAAGTTCCCGAGCTCTCTGTTTCTGTGTGGATGGCGAAATGTTATCCCTCTGGCTCAGTGTCCAGGTTTCCTGGTCTGGAGAACCACTCTCATGACATGAGCCAGGTCATAAGGTAAACAAGTCGCACCAATAAAGTGGGAGTCTGGATCAATCTTTTAAGATCGGTCACCAAATTACACATTTTAACAGATATAGATTTAGCCTCCTGCATGTCTGGGTAGGTTTGCCATTCACAAAATCACCCTCAGGACTATCCTCTGTACTTGTGCAATTTTTTATCCCAATGACAAGTGGTTGAATGAGAAGGACCTGTGACTCAGATATAAGTCTATGAAAACATCTCATGTTCCAAAAAATCTTTACCTGATTGAAACTAATATGTTTGTCTTTTTACCTCAGATTTGCCTGAGTGCACTTGGTGGAGTTTGCTCTGCTTAGGAAGCTGCTGTGCTGGCCTTGAACTGTGTTTCTGTCAGGTTCTTTGGACTGGTTTGTTTCTCACACTGCACATCTGATTTTTCTCTGTTTCTTGATCCAGTAAGACAATTATAGGAATTTAAAGCCCTTTCCATGCACTGTCTTTATGGGATAGGTGCATGTAGTCCTGCCAGCTCTGGGTCCCAGAACAGACGGCATCTGTTTTCTGTGTCCTGGGTCATGTTCCCCTTTGTTTTAACTTCTTAAATTTCAGTTTCCTGAATATTCTCCTCCTCTGCAAGGAAGATTGAAGACCTGTTTTCTTCCACATCTAAGAAGTTCCTTTGGTATCTCATCTGTTAGTAGGAGTGAAATCAGTAAGAAATCAGTCAGGTGCACAGCTGTCTGTCCTCTCTCAATTCAGGGTCTTGTTATCAAGTTTTAGGTCTTCCTTTGTACAGATGCATTTAAAAAGGACAGGAATTTTGCTAACAGCAACTTGACAATCAGGTGCAGCAAGATGCAGTGTGTGGATTCTGGTTGTACAGAGGGTGTGCACCTCCTCTTTGTCCAGAGAAAGAAGGGGAACAAGATTTCCTGGACAGCATGGACGGTACCCGAAAAGGGGTCATAAGAAATTCGAGATGAAGATACAAGAATTGTCACACCCCTAGCTGTGCATGTATAGGAGACATTGGCCAAAGGCTGTCCCTGCACAACAGGCCATTTTCCAGCATGACATCCTTGCCTAGCCTGGCTGCAGAGCAGGTGTCACCAGGAACGGTGCAAGGCTTCCAGCAAAGAGAAACGCTGAACAGCAAGCAGCACAGAATGGCAGTGGCACAGAAAGGACAGAAAACAACTTTCACCCAGCCCTCTGTGGCTCCTGGCTATGTCATTTATCCTCCTTTCCTTCAGCAAAATAAGGAACTGTATATGCTTCCCTACTTTCCTTTCATTGTCCCTTCATCTCATGTCTTTGTTCTCCTCAGGCTACAGATGTTGCTCAGAATCCTAATGAGGGAAAGGAAGACTTCCCTGGGTAGAGAGATCTAAGTAATTAGATTGGCTGGTCCACAACTCTTTTATTTGCTGGGCACTGAGTACATCATGTTATCTGTAGGTATTTGCTAGTTACTGAGATCTAATAAGTATTAAATTAATGATCTAGTTTAAAGTATTTCTTTCTTGTGTTATTTTGAAATTAAATTATCAGTCCAAATAGGTGAGCTGGAGGAAGTCAGAATAAGTAGTGTCTATTTTTTAGAGAAATTCCTGATGTTTCTCAGAACAGAGAAAGTCTAAGGCATAGTAATGATTTTATTTACTGGTTACAGTAATTTTAATTATACTGATCTATTATAAATCCTTTAAAGGTTAATCCTGAAATGCCACTTGCATTTCTTCTTGCTCTCTTTTGAAAGATTGATTTTCCCTCTAAGCTGATCCAAACTCTCTTGCTGTCAACTGACCACAAAACCAATTGTCATACTGATCACAGAGCTGGCTTGAATTATGAGAAAACATGTACTTTGCTTCCACTCTAAGCATTTCTCACACCCTTTGCTTACCCAAACATATTACAACCAGGACAAAGAAATACAGGACAATTTGTAACTATAACTAATATGGCAGAGTACACTGACAATTGCACTGAATTTTCAAGCCATGTGGTGAACATGTTTCCCTCAGCTGACAAAAAGCAGTACTGCAATGATCTACAGAGGAGGTTTAGATCATATATTAGGGAAAAAATCTTCACTGAAAGCATGGTCAGGCCTTGGAACAGGCTGCACCATGGAAGCAGTGGAATCACCAACCCTGGAACTGTTCAAAAACATCATGGCACTTGTGATATGATTCAGTGGTGAACAAGATGGTGGTGGGTTAACTCAATGACCTTAGAGGTCTGTTCCAACCCTAAGGATTCTACGATTCTATTGAAACTAATGAGAACTGTACTGCCAGCTCCTCTAGGCAGCCTCAGAGAGTCCAGCCACAGTGCAAAAGCAGGTTACTAGGGAAGGTGGCCAAGGGATTTAGAAGCAGGACAAATCTTTCTCTTCTGCACGAGTCATGGGAGCAGAGCAACCAAGGTGTAACAAAAAGGCTCTTTTATCCAGAGGAACAAGAATGGGTTGYGTCCCGCAGGTAACAAGTGGACAAAGGTTATAGCAGGTTGTTGTGTTGGGTTTTTTTTTTTCCCAAACAAGCGGAGTCTTTTAGGCAAGAGGCAGAAAAGCAGATAAGTTGAGAAGAGCTGCTCTGTGTCAGTTCCATGGCACTCAGGGGCATGAGGCACTAACAGCAACAAAAATAAATAAATAAATAAATAATATAATAAATCGAGGAGGAAAAAGCAAGATTTGCCTTTCCTAAACCCATGCTGACTGCCCTCTTTCCCTTGTTATCCTGAACGTGCCGCATGGTGGCACTCAAGATGATCTGCTCTGTAGCCTTCCCTGGCACCAAGGTCAGGCTGGTAGGCCTCTGTTCCCAGGATCCTCCTTCCAATCCTTGTAGATAGGCATTAGATTTGCTAACTTCCAGTCACCTGGGGCCTCTCCAGTTAGCCAGGACTGCTAGTAAGCAGGAAATTAGGATGTAAACCTAGTGGACAGTTTTGAAATATCTGTATCTAGCCTATTAATTCCCACAATATTCCATAACATTATCTTCCAATTTTTGCCAAGATGTCCAGATTTATGGAACTTTACTGACACTAACTAAAATCAGAATATAAAGTCTTGGAAAAAATTGCAAGCAATGACAAAAGAAAATTATTCTCGCAGTTTTTTAAAGCAGCCCCAAAAGCCTCCAATGTTCAGCATTAGTGCACTGATTAGGTTGTGTCTAGAAGTTTCAAGAGCAGTTTATAAAGCTGCCCAACTACCCCACAGCTCTGCTTGGTTTTCAAGCTTGGAGAATAAGAGGTACAAGGTTCTCCCAGGAAGTCTTTGAAAAGGTTCTCACCCCATTCACTGTGACTTAGCAACAGTCAAAGTATAGCCGAATGGGAGTTCTGCTTTGTTTGAGTTGAAAGTTGCTCATTCTTTTCTCTATTACACAAGTCAAGGGGCATCAGAAAATGGTGGAGCTATTCAAGGCCAGAAATAGTGGGGAATAATAAGAAAGAATATTGCTGTTCATTAATTAAGTCCTGTCTCCATTATGATCTTAGCATTACAGCTCAGTCAAGCTGGGTGAAGTTTTCCTTCTAGTCTCAGCAGCTATCTTCCTTCGCTTTCCAACTTAAAAATAACAAGCATTGCCATAACCATCCCATTCCTCTCATCTGCACACTGGTCCCCTCACTGCCTCACCAAATGAAATGAAAAATATAGATACTAGTCAGTTCTGAAACCAGTTTGAGCACACCCATGAAGAGGATTATTTAACATTTATTCTAATAGTGCAACACATCCACGTATATTAATCCCCATCATCTATGGCAGTAAATATTTGTACAAGAAGAGAATACTACACAGCTAAAGAAATCATGAACTAACCACCTCTGAATATATTTTAAATGCAAATATTTCTGCCCTGTGTCCAATCCTGCTGGTAGATCATTTGCAAATCAGGTTTTAGTGGTAGTTTTTTGGCTAGATTATAGAAAGCCACTGACCCTGGGTAATGAATATGCTCTATATAATCATGAATACATCTTAATAGAAATTTATATTCTGGTGTGTAACTGTACCTGAGCTGATTCTGAAATGCTGTTTTGGTACCTGCCAGCAGATATAGTTCAGCCACCTAACAATCCCTCTTTTACTTAGTGACCTGAGTTCCTCATCCGAACAGTATTTCCCATAAGGTCCTACTTCCCAGGTTTTTGCTGGGATATATGGTGGGAGTCTGACATGTGGATAAAGAGATTAAGGATGTCTTAACAGCAGGAGGATGCAATAACCTACTTTGTGTCACAGACCCAGTTATATTAGTATTGGAGACTTTATGGGTAAAGGGATCCAAAGAATTATGCATCTTCCTCCAAACAGAAAGTTACTTCTGACTTAGATAAAAGGTGTAAATTAATAAAAAGAGACTGTAGGAGGCTAAAAACATTCTAGCACAGCACTAAATCTTGGTCTTGAAGTGTGTGGAGCAGTACTGAGATTACAAATCGTGGCCAGGTACACCAGAAAATGGTCTCCACACTACTTTTTATTTGTCTAAGGATGGCCTCTAGGAATCAGGGGAACATTCCTGGTTTAAGCAACTCTGGAATCGTAGAAACATAGAATCATAGGATGGTTTTTGTTCAAAGGGATCTTACAGACTATCCAGTTCCAACCCCCTGGACATGGGTGGGTGCTGTGCATCTTCTACAAGACCAGGTTGCTCAGCCCTGTCCAAGGTGACCTTAAACACTTTCAGGGATGGGGCATCACAACGTCTCTGGGTAACCTGTTTTAGTGCCACGCCACTCTCACAGTGAAAAATTTCTTCCTAATATGTAAATTAAACCTACACTGTTGAAGTTTAAAGCCATTGCTCAGTGTGAAATCACTTCACGCCCTGCTACAAAGGCACCAGCTTTGTAGCCTTCCTCTGAACTCATTCCACCAAGTCCATGACCTCCTTCTGTTGGGGGCCTCAGAGCTCAACTCCAGGTGGAGTCTTACGAGAGCAGAGTAGAGGGGCTTGATCACCCCTCTCAACCTGTTGGTCATAGGTCTTTTGATGCAGCCCAGGTGTCCTGGTTTCAGCCAGGGCAGAGTTAATTTCTTCTCAGTAGCTGTTGCAGTGCTGTGTTTTGGATTGGGAATGAGCATAATGGTGACAACACGCTAGTGTTTTGGGTTTTTGCTACGTCATGTTTATCCTAAACATGGGTGAGTTGGGTAACTCACCAGAGGCTGATCTGGATTCGAGAAGGGGGGTCTGTCATTGGTCAGTGGGTGCTGAGCAATTACATCGTGCATCACTTGTTTTCCCCTCTTTATTATCATTATCACTTACCATTATTACTGAATTCTACTTAATTTTCAACTATTAAACTGTTTTTATCTAAACCTACAAGTTTTACTTTGATTCTTCTCCCCATTCCACTGGGATGGAGTGGGAGAAAGGAGGGTTCAGCAAGCAGCCGTGTGCTGCTTAATTTCCAGCTGGGCTTAAACCACAACACCAGGGCACAGTTGGAGTTGTGGGCTGCAAGAATACAGTCCTGGCTCATGTTGAGCTTCTCAACTCAGTAAGGACAGCTGCTGCAAAAAGAGAGTCACTTCACAATGCACAAATTCAGAGAGCACATTCAGCTCACCTGAAGTAGGGGGCAGGTTAAAGGTAGAAGTATTTTATTCCAGTCAACTTTTGGAATTGCAAATATCAGAAAAATTCTGATTTTTCAAGGCTTTTTTTTTTTTCAGTTTGGTTGCAAATATTTTCCAAACTTTCCAAGTAACATGAGGGTAGAAAACTCTTTGTTGTTTCACCAGTGGACAGACCCTATTTCTTGTGACTTTCCCACCAGCAGCATTTTCCAGCTGTGTAGACTTCAGACTGATCTTGACTCAAGGTCAAGGAATAGGACAGTATTTGTATTCCACCCATCTCTAATGAGTACTGAAAAGCATGATTCTGAAGCCTTTCAATTTTCTTTTCACTTTGAGGGCTCTTTTATTGTAAGAAAATCAGAAATATCTCCTAGTCAACACTGGGGAAAAAAAAAAAAGGAGAAGTAGTAAGGAGTCAATACAGGTAATAAAACAGTTGTCAGCCTGCTGCAATATAAATACAGATATGCCACATATGCTGAAGAGGTTTAATTTACCCTCATCCTCAATGAACAAAGCAGTTTCTGATTTTTTAGTAGGGTTTTTAACATATTTCTGCTTTGAGACAGTAGGAATACTTTAAGGAAAACCTCAGCCTCAACAGGTGATATTTTTGTAGTAAATTCTTACTAAAATGTTATTCTGGTATCCTCAGAATCCTAAACTATTTAAGGCAACAAATAATTTATTCTCTTCTCTGTATCTAGTGAAGTGAGGCCTTGTCCTGCCTAGTCACAATTATTTCTACTAATTGTTATTACTAATAGTAAAGAAATATCAGGAAAAAGACCAAAAGTGTACAATAGCTAAGTAAGTGATCGTCAGAGGTCCTTTTGTGTTACTTGATTTTCAAGATCACATATGATTGTTAACCACTACATCACAACTGCAGAAAATCCCTGTGAAACATTTTAAAATCCACACATTTGAAATAATTTTGACAGTTTTCCTGCATTTCCTGCACCTTTCTGTATGCAAGAAGGCCCAACACGCTGATGTTACATCTGCTTGAAGTCTGGCTTAGTTTCTGAAGTTTCATTTCTGAGAAAGAACTCTGGCTGGTAGCACAGACTCCGAGCAGCCAGGTTGAGTTCAGACAGAACTGCCTGCTGACTGAAGCACAAAGTTAAGAACTGGAAACTGTGAAAGTGGGAACACACAGGAAATTATAAGAGCAAAGAATATTATAAAATTATTGAGTAGAAGAGATATTTCCTCATAGAAGAGAAAATTAATCAGAAAACCCTAACAACTCATGCTCACAAAGAAATTGTGCACATTCACCTTTTTTTTAAGAGTAGTGGTTGTTAGAGAACTTTGGAAAGCCTGGACAGCCACTCTGCTTACAATTATTTGCATGTTCCATATTCTGCAAATCTTGCACTGTAATGTTTGTGATATGACAATGTCAGTATTTGCATGCAAGCAGTATATTTTTGGGTTGCAATTTGGTCTGCCCCCACTGTTCATTCCTCACCTGGAGTTATAATGTACTCTCCTTAACATCATAATCACACAGCAACCCATGTTGATGTTACAAACAAAGGGTTATGACTTCAGCTGAGTGATTGGTAGGAACAGAAGGGTTTATATAAAGAGAGAGACTGTCTGCATGCAAATGTGTCCATTTAAGAGGGAAAAAAAGAGCAAGTGAGAGCCATTAATTACAAAGCGATATGTTAGCGGAATTGCATTCTCATGGCATATTTTTCAGACTCTGTGAAGCATTCAGCACATCTTAAAAGAAATAAAAAAGCACAAGCTGGTTCCAAATCTCTGTTGTTATCATTTGGCACAGATCACTGGATCCTGGCCCGCCTGCAATCTGCAGCAAGTTGTGGTYTGCCTTTTGCTCACTCTCTGAGGGTGCTGTTGATTCGCTGTATCTGTTTTCATCAGCGAGTCCCAATTTCAGTTCTTTATCTGAAACTCTCTATCCTCAAAGGCTGAGTATGCCAGAGAGGTGCACCAGAGCTTGGCATCAGCTGTTATTAAATAAAATAGTTGAACAGCAGATGGACATTATAGACCTTGGTTGTTCACACAGCAGGTGCCAGCTGAACCCTAATACCACTAAACAAGCAAATAATGTGCAGTGAAGTTGGTAAGCAGGCTGTTATCCTTGGTGGTTTCTCCCAAAGGCAAGGACCATGAAAGCATATCTACACACCAAGGGATGTAACCCTCCTTCCTCAGGCAGGAGAGCTTTTTTGCCTTTTCTGCTTGCTGTCAGGCTGTGCTTTAAGGCTGCTTGGGCAGTCTTAAAACAAATACGTGGATGGCAAAATTTAATGACAACACTGAGATAAGAAGTAGACAGTTTTAAGCCCTTCTCAAGCCTCTCCAGTCTAGCAAATGGATGGGACTCTGCCTGGAAGCTGTTGACTAAAGCATCTTCACCTAACCTGAAACGGAAAGGGCATTAAGTCACCCACCAGCTTGTTTATTGAGCTCCTTCCCCAGCAAAAACTGGAGGTGGAGAACAGAAGCAAACAAAATAGGAATAGAGTGTGGAGGGTCTCCTGAAAAATCTAGTCCAAGACTGAGGAGGAGTCCAAGGACTAGACATATTTGATATAGGCTTAGGCAGATCATAAAACATATCTGTCCCCAGCTCCCTACAAACTCACTTGAGAGACTCTGGCATGTACAGAGGTAAAACGAAAATGAATACGTGAACGGTCTGCATGTGTCCGTCTCTTTTCACTGATGGAATCAGCCTTGAATGACTGCTCCTCTGGTTTCAATATCTCAACTTGGTGTGTAAACCGGTGGATGAATTCAAGCCTAAGATTATCTGCAGTTTCGGGCAGGTAAAGTGGGACTTTTTACATTAACATTTATGTGGAAATATGATAACTCATTCTCCATTAAAGAGACCTGAAACATAAAACTCTGGTTTGTGTAGATATTTCAAAAAAAAATGGTTTAGAGTGCAATGTTAGTTTTCTATATAATGTTTTCTGTTCTCATCTTCAAAATTTCATTTCATTTTGATAGTTTTTACCTTGATTTTCTCTTCTGCAACAGAACGGAAATGTCCAGTCCTTCAAAACTGAAAAATTGCAGTATTAAAGAACACTTTAACTCCTACTTAAGGAATGAGAACTATTAACTATAGAATTACTTAATTTTGCTATGAACATTTTCCCGAAAATGACAATGTGGAGAAAATTTTAATGGGAATGTGCTGAGACCTGAGTTTAAATAAATATATTTCTCTTAGTATTAGTTATGTCCTGATTAATTGCTGAATTATCTTCCCTGATGCATAACTTCTGACAGCCTAATTAGAGTCTACATTACAGCTTCAGATCTTTTGATCTCCATCTCAGAGGTTCTTTGAAAAAGTTTGCTAGCTGATGAGCTGCTGAGAATCTAGTAAACCCGAAACTAAGACTGCTTAGACTGAAAAGATTTTTATGTCTTTCCACTTGGAGGAAACTCTCTATCTCATTTATAAGAGTGCTTAAAAAACTAGGGCTGGCAGACAATAGAGATGGTCATAAAAATTTCCAATGGAAAACTTTCCAGTGGAAAGATGGGAACACGCTATAACCTCAGTCTTACTGAAAAACTAAAGGAAATAATTAAAGGGCTTAATATTTCTCCTCATTCCACTGCAGAAGGCAATAAAAAAATGAGTTTAGACTGATTCCATTGCTTCCACTACAGAAGCAGCATCTGGAAAAGCCTTGGGAGCTGCAATGGCATCAGCCATTTTCTTTTTCTACTATCAAATATGTAACAGGTCATTGGAATACTTCCTTTGGACACATAGCAAAATGGGCTGTTCTTAGCCCAGTCTGCTCCTGTGCTCTAGGAAGTACATGTAGCACAACTTTCAGTGAGGAGTTCAATCTGGCACGCACATTGCTCTAAACTGTTTTTGTGTATTCCATGTCCAGTCCTCACATAAGTCTTCTGACTACAGCTATGTAGTTGTTTTTTTAATCTGTTATATCCTTTTTGATGCTCACAACAGTAACTGGGAGAAAAGCTGCCACAAAGTGTTGGTTCTTTACACCTCTGTAGAAAATGATTTGGCTTTGAATTTTCACAGTTTCTACCAAAATATAGGAATATCCTGAGACACCCTGTGCCAAAAAGCAGCCTGGGTTTCGAGCCATTTAGAGAAGATCTAACAGCAGAACAAGATGGTCTATTTTTTGAAGCTTAAGCCCAACTCTGAAGTTGCTGCAAGTCAGAAACGTCTTCTGGCATTTTTAAAATGCCCAGCCCAAGAAATGGCATATCACACATCAAGGTCTTTCTTAACAGTTCTGGAGAAAAATAACCCCAACAACTGCACCATGACAGGCAAGGGAAGAATACATGCCCTACCCCAAGGTAAGATAATGTGATGGGGCAGGAAGAAAGCACAGCCATGCGGAGAGAAACTTTCCCTGTTTCTGGAAAAATCTACTTGTTCTAGGCAAATTGATTCAAACCAGACAGAAGACAAGTATTTATATCTCAAAGTTTCCATAGAGACAGTTATTCTCCTAGAACTCCATGACCATAATAGTTGGCTGGCCAGTTACATCTGTACTACTTTCTCCTATTTGTGCCATCCTTTATTTAAAAGGAAGTAAATGTGAACAAGCCATTACTTTCCCTAGGTAAATGTGATCACTTAAATTCGTCTCTCAGCCAGCCACATTAGTGGGCTACCAATACAAAGACAGCAGCCCTTGGTGAGAAGGAACCTCAGCCCAAACATGGGGAGGTTTTTGTGCTGCAACTCACTTTTTCAGCTTCTTTTGATCTTAAGTCCTGAAAAGTACTTCTAGCATGGTACAATAAGCTTGATATTTCACCATTTCATCATGGGTTGCATTTAGTTCTGTTCTCACCTACCCTTTCAACAAACTCTTGCAAAAACTGACTTACAGTGTTGGGAAAAAATGCATCGAAAAGATCAGGGCCTTACAACTGGAAGAAAGCTTTTTCTAAGAAAAAAAAAAGATGCACGCATGAACAGAGGCCAAACAGCTGTATTTAGTAGTAACATGGTGAAGAGAAAAAAACAGGATGTACTATAAAGCTGTACTTTAAATGAAACACATTAAGAGGGATAGTAAACACTGATCTATGTAATGGACACCACAGATTCACTGCCCATAAAAGTAAGTAATAAGGAAATGCTGTGTGAATGGAAGAAAGTTTAAACACAAGGGATACTGTTAAAAATTTTATGTATCTCAGGGCTGATATACAGCATGCAAGGGATATGCCTTCAAGGGCATAAAGAGTTTCCTCTGTGGTACATTATCTGGAAACCATTTGTAAAGTAGAAGCACATTATTCAAACCACCACAGGAGAACAGGTTTTTAAGGGTATGTATTTTCATACTTTCTAGAAGCAATAAAGGAGCTGTCACTGTGGGTGATTTTCAGTCCTTTTAAAAGACATTGCTTGGAGAGGAAAGAGGTCCATCATGGCATGCACTCAGGCAAGAATCCTGGAGAACTGAGAGGCTGGTATCATTCCTCAGAAGAGAAAGACAATGGAAAACATCTGAAGGACTTCGGTGCTAGCTGTCTCCACTCAGTGGCTACACAGCGCTTTAGCATTTTAGTCTGTACTCAGCCSGCTGAAAATGTTGCACTTGAACTAAACAAATGGAAACAGATTTTTCCAACTATATGAACACTTCCAAAATGTGAACTGGTTTAAAACGTCTAGTGGCTCTATTTCCAAGTTTTATCCATAAGCAAATCAATGTGATAACAGTTCAACTTTTGTCCTATTTATGATTTCACATTCATCGTCGTACAAAATTCCTCAGAAAATATAGGAACTAAAGGCTAAACTGTTCACGGAGGCGGTTCATATCCACAGCACCTTCATTAATTAAGAGGAGTGTAGGATGATGGCTTCAGAAACAAGTTATATTTCCTCTCAAAAACTAAAAAAAAAAAATGCAGAAGGCAAAATTATTTTCTGGAGAAATGATATTAAGGTGTTGAAGGAGCAAAGCAACAGAGTTTGCTATTATGTAGAAGACAAAACTAAATGACTCTGAGAACAATAAAACTGTCTGTGTGGTAAATAACAACTAGATACATAGGTTGAAGCACAGATGCTGCCCAGAGTTAAGCCAAGGATCTGAACTGACTCATGGCAATACATAGAAGTATAACAAAGTCTGCTAAGGGAACCATGTTGTTAAAATAAATCAACTAAGTGACTGTACAGGTATAGGCAAGGGAAAACTAAAAGATCACTGCAATTTCTTCCATGTATTGCCTCAATTGTGCTGGAACCGGCAGCCTTTAGACTGCTCATTCCACTTCTGCTTTGCTTTATGTTCCATAGCCCACCTACCAGGGAAAATTACTTTGGGCAGTGCTGCTGTACTGAAGCTGCAGTGGGATTGTAACAAGGAGCTGCCAGGCTGTCTTGTGGCACAAAGCTCCTCTGATTAGCTCACATCTACCTTGATGATCTATAACAACACATTGCCTTACACTCAGAGATGGACCTGTCATGAATCTGCTCCCCTGCCATGACTTCTGCCAGTTCTACGTGGAATTCTACGCAGGACCTCCTCCCCCAGCCTTTCAGCTGCAAAACAGACACAGAAAAGAAGAGATTTTCTGATGACTGTCATGAGCAAAGGAATTAGAATTGCTCTCACTTCACACTACAGTTCATCCTCACATTCACCCTCAAGGTCCCACTGCAAATCTCCAAGTGTGTTAGTGAAGAGGCATCTTGTTCAGGGATGTCTCACTCCCTCCTTGTATATCCTGATGAACCAGCCAGCGTGGGTGGGAACACTGCAGCCAACGGACGAAATTGAAACTCTTAGAAGACCCACGGCAGAACCAGGTTCCTGAGCTCGCAGTATGTTGCCCTGTTGTGTATCCACCACCACCTGCAAAAAAGAAAGACATGAACTTGAGATCTGTCATGCTCTGTTGACTACCAGCTGAGTGAATGGAGTTTACCCTCTCTTAATGTAGACAATTTGTGGGGTGCATTCAAGAAGGTGAAATTGCTCTTTTGCCTGGCTTCCTAGAGGGAAGAAGAGGTTTGTCCAAAGAGGTACCTGTCAAGCAGCACACAAGTGTTGGTCAGTGAGCATCTCGGCTTCCTCAATGAACTGTGGTGCCACTGGGGAACACAACAGCCAGTAATCACAGAATGGATCATGACATGAATCAGAGAATGAATTGGGTTGGAAGGGGCCTTAAAGATCATTTAGTTCCAAGCCCGCTTCCCTGGGCAGGGACACCTTCCGCTAGACCGGGTTGTTCAAAGCCCCATTCAGCATGGCCTTGAACACTTCCAGGGATGAGGCACCCAGAACTTCTCTGGACAAGCTGTTCCAGTGCCTCACCACCCTCACAGTAAAGAATTTCTTTCTAATATCCAGTGTGAACTCGCCCTCAGTTTGAAGCCATTCCCCCTTGTCCTGACACTACATGCTCTTGTAAATAGTATTAATCTTGTAAATAGTAGTGATCTCCAGCATAAGGCAGGGAAAGACATTAACTTTGGCTGACATGGCATTTCTTCATGTTGTGCTTGCGTCACTAAATTAACTGTCCTGATGGATGCATTACAGTAAATTACACCAAATAGAAAACATCCCAGAAAGTTAATTAATCACTTTTCAGTGGGTAAATATTTAAGTGCTTGCAGAAGCACTTTTCTTTTTCCAGAAAGACCTAGCAACTCTTTCCCCAAGGTATTCAGTGGGGCTCAGGAATAATGCAAATGAAATGTCTTCAGAGGCATGTACCTGAATTTTGAAATGCCTAATTTTACCACAAGATTTCTGACTGCAGAAAGAGTGAARTCTAGTTTCTAGTGAAGTCTCATGTCTCCAGTTGGCCTCCTCTCTGGAGTATTCTCTAAGAACAGAAAAGGTGCTGCTGTGTTTTCTTCCTGCACATTTTAAGASGCTCTTTCTTGAGTGCCTAAGCCCATAATTTCATGAAAGCTGTCAAATGCAACATTTCTGACTTCTCTATTCCATCAATTTTGATTGAAACATSATGGTTTAAAAGCTAAGGTTTGGGATAAACGGATGTAAATTCACGCAGCTACACTCACTTCATGATTGTATTGACCATGATTTTTAAGTCAGACAAAAATCTGTTCTGCAGGTACTGAGACACGGATTTTCAAAGGTAAATGGACAAGACTCTTAGAGCTTGCAAGTGATTTCATTGGCTGCATCCAAATTTTAGTGCTCTGACTAAAGTGAATATTTGGTTAGAGAACTTCTGTTGCTTTTAAGAGGATTTACCAACAGAGGATATAATATGGAGGATCTGGGTAGCAGAGAAGCCCCGACAATGTCGAAACAAAGCAGAACTCAGGCTTAATTCTCACTTACTTGATACTCACAAACCCCAGTGTTGAGAGCCACAGTCCCACAGACTTYAGGCAAGGCTTGGTTTCCAGCTTCTGGAGTTTCTGGTTCAGGATTAAACTAAAATTCACCTTTGAGTTTCYTTCTGAGTCAGCTCACACACGGGAGCAGTATTTCTATTGCATTGCTTTAGGAGTGGGAATTAGACATTCCCTTTTTGYGTCACCTGTCTATGCTGATCTGCAGTTTCAAGAGTAACAGTGCTAGGTGTTTCTTCATGACTTGCACACAAGAGGTTTTCCAGAGGCTTCTAGGGGAGAGTCAGGAGGAAAAAGTCTCGACCAGTTCTTCAYCTGACATGAGCTGATGGAAATGTGGTGAAAACAGTGAATATTGTGGATTCATATGAGCTTCCAGGCTTCACATTAATGAAGAAGAGCCATTAAGCAGTTACAYGTGCTCTCACCTGTATGAGCATTATTGCAGATGGAAGCAGGAAAGCTCATCTATAAAAGCCAGAGTGGATGGCAAATCAAGTTAAGTGATGACTGCGATCATCACACATGCAGGAGAATGACAGCACAAACCTGACTGATTTAATGGGAGGGAACACATTTAATTCGAAGTGACAGTGAGACAGGAAACCAAGCCAGGGGGCTGAATGCAGAGACATATGGACAAAAAGACCAAGGGAACAAAATTATGCTAGCCAGATCACATTACCTGAAAGATGAATAAGTTTAGACACTTACATCTTTCCAAAGACTAGTTGTCAGTGTCTTGAGACCTCAAATGCTATCAGCTCATTACTTTGGGTAGAGACACACTGGGGCATTATGGAGAAACTCAGGATGCAGAGGTGACCAGGCAGCACTAGGAGTGATTTCAGTGGTGAACCAGTAGATACACAGACAACAATAACTTCTGTGTGATTTTCCAATACCTTCTTTTAATCCATGAATGGTTCAATGTTCTTCTACTCCTGTAATTCATCAGAAAGAAAGGGATTCCTGCAGGTTAGCTGTAACAGGATAAAGTCAGATCTAGCCCTGACCTGAAATGCATCCCATTTCTCAAATAAAATCAATCAAGCATTGGGTGCCTCAGAGGCACAGAGAGGTAAAACAACTTGCCTAAGTCTCTTCCAGCATTTCATAAAAAAGTCTAGTGCATTAAATATGTCTAAACAGTCTAATTTCAGATTCATCCCCACAGGCAACCAAGAATATTCTTCAAGTATATGCAGCATAGTGAGATGTATGTCTTTACTACCACCACTCCTCCCATGTGGCTACACTTATCCCAGGAAAGGGAAGTAGGCAGGATGGAATTATTCTAACACAGATTCAGCATTCAGGCTCTTTGAAGGCTACAGTGCCTTTGGATTCATTCAGTCCCAGGGGAGGAAAGAACTTCTGTTTATTGGGAATTGGAGGTCTCACACCAATGCAGTGTTTTAGCTTTCTAACAGCTAGCAAACTGAAAGCAAAGAGAGCAAAGACAGCAATAATATTCCAAAACAAACTCCAGAAAACAAATGTGACACCTATCAAATCCACTTGCTCCTAGGTGTAATAGTTCAGCAGGATTAATTCCAGTAAAGGGTAAGACCATGGATCTATAGGAACAAGGACTGTGCATGATTCTTACGCCCTTGAGTACCCAGAGGCACAGAATTACTATTCCTGTGTGGTCCCTCACGACCCTTGAGGCATCTGGGTGGAAGGGAGACAGAAAGAGAAAAAACTGGTGGCAAAATTCAACATTGTACCCAAGGGCATTCAGCATGGGAACTCAAGGCGCTCCAGTGTCCAGAACCATCTTTCTCCTTCACTGGTTTCTATGCATGCTCTGAAGCTGATTCCAGTCCTTCCTCAGTAGACTGAGGACTCTCCACCTCCGTCTACAACTCGTTTGTCTTGGGTAATCTGAGCGCTCTTGTTAGCAAGCAGAAAACCCCGCCCAACAGAATGCCTTACATTTTATCAGAACAGACTTAACATGATAGGAGACAATTTTCCTGAAGTTTTTCCCATAGCTATCTCAGTGTAACTTTTTTTTTTTCTTTTCACACGTACATGCAATTTCCATTCATTTTCTTCATTTACTGTGGCCAGGAAGACTGACCTCATGTGTTTTTGATATCCTGAGAAAAGCAGAAAAAACTAAAGCACTCTCATCCCCCTCCCCACATATCCCTCAAAATCCTTGGACAAAATTAAACTATAATAGGCAGGCTGCAGAGCGCTCTGGCTCACAGCATCAAAGTTCCTGGATAAACCAAATACCTTTATGCCAGGCAAAGTTGAACCCTGTTTTAAATCAATACTTCAGCTTTAACTGCAGGCAGGAACTTGCTCCTTGAATTGGTTAGAAACATACAAAAGAGTTACTGTTTGTTTAGAGATGTGGGAAAAAGGAGATTCTTTTTATGGGCTGAACAACTTCATCTCAGGGGTAATAGGGAATTTATTAAGATCATTTCTCAAAGCCYCCAAAAATGGGGGCTTTTATATTTTACATGCTATAGGGGTTAAAGTAAAACTAGTTCTGATCTTGAATGTAAAGAAAATTATTAAAAGCTCGGTTAATATCCTTCAGGTATCTSTAAGTTTTCCAACTGGCCTTAAAGGAAAGCTATGATATGCCCTGTATTTGCAAGATTCAAAGACTATTCAAAAGAAAGAAGTCAAAAAGCAGTGCTAGTAAGAAATATCTTCTGGAATATGGGAACTCAGTCTTCATTCAAGCATTTAAATCAAGGTGGAAGAGTCCTAGACACAAGTACCAGGCATTTGGGCAGAGAACTGACAAAAGAAACATCCCAAATATTTGAGAGGAGATGAATACAAGCAGAATGGTAGCAACAGACTTTAGCTGAGCATGCAGAAAAATAGTCTGCTTTTCCACTAGATGCCACATAGGCAGTGAAAACATAGGAAAACACTGCCATCCTGGGACAAAACCAAAATGCCCACATATTTTAAAAAAACTCACAGGGTCTTGAGGCCATTTGTAGGACTGTGTTAGCATCTCACAGCATAATCCCGGGTTAAATGCAATGTGTGAATGAAGGAGGATATGATGTGTTTAAGAGAAGCAGCTTTGGTGCCTTGTATCAGGAGAAGAATTTTCATTACCAGAAGACCAGTATAGAAGTGAGACTGAAGACCCAAAGTTGTCTCTACTTCTTTCTTCTGGTTTATGCTGGCCAGAACAATTCTGATGGAAAACTGGAGAAGATAAACACTTCTAAAATGGAACGGGGTGGGCTGGGGGGTGGAGTGGGGAGGTGGGGTTAATTTCCTAAACTTTACTCCAATTTAGGACATAAGCCAGTCCYGATAGGAAAAAGCAGGCAGACCCTAAATGATCTGAATCTCCTGCCAATTCAGTTAGCGGGTAAGTAATTAGATCTTGAACTTGAGTCACTGCCACTACATAAATATAACATTTTCTGTATCAACTTTGCTATAATCTGTGTTCAGGAGTTTGGTTTCTTTTCTTGTACATACAGAGTGAGAATATAGTTGTCACAGTTTAAGTTCTTCTCCTAATAATAGCATTGAAATACAGAAGCAAGAAAATACAAACAAGCTTATCTTAGCAAACTCAWAATTTTTGAAGCATCTGAAGTCTAAATTAGCCTCACTCTATTGATTAAAAATATCGCTTACAATGATTTGCCAAAAAAATTTTGTTCTGAAATTTAAATTAGGTTAAGTATTTTGTAGCAGCCTGCCATAATAATTTTCTAAAGTAATAAAATCAGTTATCAGAATTAATGATACATAAAATTCATTTTATGATTTTACTTACATTACATTGCTTTCCTCCCTCATCTGTTTTCTAACCAAGTCCCATAAATTTATAATGTGCTCTTACACCATGCAGTGACCCTTCCTGCAGCTGAAAGGACAACACCATTCAGTACAATCCTTTTAAAATTGCCTTGTTGATCACTCAGAGCAAAATCAGAAGGAAGTGCAGAAAGGCCATGAGAACAGACCCGTAGAATAGTTGTAGCTACAGTTGTAGCTATRGTTGTGACACCTAAGAGAGTGGAAGGGTGGCAAATGTCAAATCAAGCAATGGCTTTTAATGCCATAAAAATAATGAAGTGCAGAATTAAGTCCTGGATTTTGCAGGTGCTTTTAAACAGAGTGAATGAAAGAGATACTAGTCTTTAGATACCAGTGACTATCCAGCACAAGAACCACCTTGCAGGTCATGCTGCAAGTTTTTCTACACCAAGACACAGTTACTGCTTTTCTAGTTCTGTAGAGGGGCTTCTTTTCTGGAGAGCCCATGCAGGGAAACAGTTCTTTGCTACTTGGCAATCTCACTCATATATTGCAAAAGAAATATTACAAAGGTAATCTTGCATCTACAGCTTGGAACATGACAGCAGAGCAGTTAATGAGTAAAGCTACCCACRAACAGAAATTTTACAAATACTTTCGATCAATGTCAGTTGGTAMAAGGGACCAGGTGGTTCACAGAGTGATTCAGTGAGATTATGCTGACCTGAAATTAAACACCATTATGATTGCAGAGCTGCTAATATGAAATATTGCGAGAATCCCACCCACTAACTTAAAAATAGATCTTTTTTGCCATTWGCTGCTGTATTTACTAATAAAAGATAACCTAGTGGCTGCCATTTGAGATCACTGCTTGCTCCACCTAGGAGACCTGACRTGCAGGTATAGTTGCCTCACTGGCAAGGACACAATCCCATAGTACCTGCCCAGAGTCAGTGAYAGTAACAGGCAGTGACCTGCAGAGAAATACCAGGTGAAAAAGCTGCTCTGAAAACAACTCAGGAAGAATAGTGAGCAAGCCATGCTCAATAGAGAGCAGGAGCAGGCATAGAGCCACCTACAGCAAAGCTCAGACCAGGCTTAGAGTCCAGGAACTCTACTTATATGGAGCTCACGGCTCCAGTGAAGAGAGTGTGTGTGGAAGTCCCAGATGAGGCTCTTCAGACAGTCAGAGCCTATTGGTACATTAAAGTCATAACACAGTCCTTTTAAGACATCCACAGGATCATAGAGTCRTGACAGAAYRGTTTGGGTYGGAAGAGATCTCTGGACATCATCTGGTACAACCCCCCTGCTAAAGCCAGTTCACCTASAGAAGGCTGCACAGGATCACATCCAGGCAGGTTTTGAATATCTCCAGAGAAGRAGACTCCACAACCTCTCTGGGTGACCTATTCCGGGGCTCAGTCATCCTTGACACTTGTGTTTTATTCTTTGTGTGCAAGGGTTGAGGCAGACCTTGTGGTCTGGGGAGTCTAAGACCTCTTTTGCGCCAAGGAATAACAGAGAGCAGCTCTGTTCGAGATCTCTCAGCTGTGTAACCAACTGYTCAAAAGAGGAAAAGGCTCTACCCAAACCCAGAGGCTGAGGTGGGAATTGCACAGCTTTGAGAAATATGTCTGAGACAAGGAACAGTGAGAGAAAGGATGAACACATTTCAAGAGAGGATGCATACTAAGAAGGTTAYGGTTGTGGACAAAGGAGTTATCTTCCAATGCTTCTTCCATCATCAAGGAAACAGGAGCACAATACTACATTTGAAACATAACTTGCTTTCTGCTGCTGTTTTGACAGACAAAACATGTAAAGAACCAAACTTTGTCTCATGATCTGGTTGAAATAAGAGTTTGCTGAATTTGGCACCTGTAATTCTTTAACTGATAAGTAGTCTGATGTCCTTRCAGACCTGGCTTCAGCTGTTTTAAGTTCAGAGCTCACATTGTCCAGAAAATATGAATCTTAGAGATCTGTTAAACTGGACACACTCAGCATCACTGAGTAACACCGGGTTTCACTTAACATTTGCAGTGCTGCAGACATGAGAATACCAAACTCCAAGGAGTTTGATTTCTTGATTATTATCTYGTAAATGTATTGCTTCCCATAGAAAATGTAAGTGTAAGAAGACCATGTACATGTCTGATCTCTCAGAGGAGACGATAAAGTGCGGGTGGAAAGCAGACAAGCCSTTTGCAACATTTCCACAGCAGAGACAACCAGAAATGTCAGTTTGTTTACACTGAAGGTCAAGTTAATTCCTAGGTCACATTTCAAATGCACCTTAAGAAAAGTATTTTTTGAATACTATGCAAGTAATAATTAGATAATCTTAACATGAGCACCAGCAGTTACTATTGCCAGGCATTCTTTTGTAATATCAATGGCATATTACTGAAGGCAGTTAAAACTTTTAGCTGTAAAAAGGTCACAGTGAATCTCGGTTTCATACACATGGCAGTGTGTTTTAGAGGATAATCTCCACATTTCTTACCTTTTGCAGATGTTGTGGATGACTGTCTCTAAACTATTTTTTCCTAGTAGGTGGTAGATTGCTTCCTATGTGTTCCRTTTTCAGGTATGGGAAATAAAATCACTAAAGCAAAATAAACTGCTGTTCATCCATTCCAGAACAGTAGGATTGCAAACATTTGATCAGAATGGACACAAATATAACAGCAATTAAAGGGGGGGATTCTCCTCCACCTGCATGCCCTACACCTTTCYACCAATATAAATTCTTTAAAAAGGCTTTTGAAACAGAAGAATTGACCTAATTTTTTTTACAGGTTTGACACATTTTGTTTAGAGTTTAGAACAAGATAAGACTGATGTCATTCTGCTAGATAAGCTGGGGTGCTGATATTCTTATACAACCACTTCTGCAGAGCAACTGTGGTACGACTACAGGGATGCAGCTTAAAGGAGGGGAGACACCTATTAAATCATGCTCTGAGGATCTGGGATGAGAAATTTTTTTTTTTTTTTTTTTTTTCTGTAAGAGAGGGCTGAAGAATTGGTCTGGATGAGATGATAAGCACATAGCAAATCTACAATTCTGGCCACTTAGGACTGCGTCGGGCAAGCAGGGATTCACACGTGCCCTTTAAACAATCTCACAAAAGGTTCATTGAGTTTGGCTGGAGTTGAGGTACAGTAGCTCAAAGCCTGCTCGTATTTCTGATCTAGTTCTGGTTCCAATCAGAATATTTCTGAATGCTTCCAACACTTTAAGCCCTTCATGTGCTCACATTTTGAACTAATGCGGAGCAGAAAAATACCGTACATCATGCTGGAAAAAACACACACATTGTGCATGTGTATTTGTACTCATTTTTCAAACTTTATACTTCCTTTCATCCTGTGAAGGCCTAATGGTTTCATGATGAATACTTGTCCATTCACATGTAGATGTAGGATGCAGATAAAATATGACAGAAATTTCCACAAAGAAGAGATTGTATTTTATGCTGTGACATTTCTATTCTTTTCTCCCCAGAATATTAGATGCTTTTTAAGCATAAAGTAAATAAATTTAATATGGAAGCTTTTGTTTCAGAGGGGAAATATGGCTGCTTTTCTAAAGTGATGGGAAAATGTTACAATAACAAGAATGTTACAATACAACAAAATAAATAATAATACTTAACATTTACAAACTGGCTTTTCTCCAAGTGTCTCAAAAGCATATTACAAACAGCAGCTAGGATTGAATCTCTACCCAGAAAACAAAGGGTACCTTTTTTCCCTCCAGAAAAGGGGAATCTGTATTTTTTTGTAGCAAAAGGAAACCCAGTACATAAGAGTATGTATTTGGGGTAAATGTAGGAGATGGAAACACCTGGGAGCCAAACAATGCCAGTGTTCTCAACTAAGGCCAAACCACATTGCCCATCAGAGACAGCAGAAAGGCAGAGAGTGCGTGTGGGGCAGGGAGGATACGTGGGAAAACCCGACTACCTTTCATCAC
The DNA here is from genome assembly GCA_018881555.1 of Amblyornis subalaris. Taxonomy (NCBI): domain Eukaryota; kingdom Metazoa; phylum Chordata; class Aves; order Passeriformes; family Ptilonorhynchidae; genus Amblyornis; species Amblyornis subalaris. The sequence continues at coordinate 11,139,897 of JACAXG010000007.1, read as the reverse complement.
ACATATGATGCATCAATTTGCATATAATAATTGATTTGTGGCAAATAAAGGGACACATAGTAATATGGCCAGACTCTTTAAGCCAAATTCTGGAAGTAAACATGAAAGAGGTGGAAGGGCACAGCAATGACCCAAGCCATACACTTACAAAATATTTTTCTGCTTTCTGTACGCATCATTGAAAATGTTTGATTGATAAGACTTGTCTGGAAATTAAAGTTGGTGTATTTCCCAGCTTGCTTGTGGTTATATGCCCTTATTATGAATAGGTATGGAACTGTAATGCACCTAATTACAGCTTCATTACTGAGACAAAATGTATTTTATCCTATTGTMTTTCTGAACAGTTAGTATTTTATGGGTTAGGTACTACATTATTCCCACTTGGCAAAGGGTTCAATTAGGAGGTCAATGACAATAGAGGTAATGAATGACAGTGCAAACCTACCTATTATAACGTTGAGGAGGGAATTCCATGCTCTAGGGAGCAGAGCTTCAATTGATCTCATATATTGGGGCAATAGTTCTCTCCAGGTTTGATGAGATTAAGGTCCATTAGAAGAAGCTTTGCTTAATTATAAAGATCCATGTAATGAGTTTCTAACCCATCACACAGATGGTTTGTTACTGGCAATAAGGTGGGGTAATTATTGACATCCTATTCTGTTGCTGAGCTATGCAATGGTGCAGAAGGAACTGCGGCTGCCTAAAAATCCTGGAGAACTTTAAATTGTTCTTATATGCATCATTATAGATGTAAGTAAGTAAGTATTGTGGTAGAATACATCTAGTAAATGGCTGAGGTCAGTAGATATTGATGTCATGTGGCTTGGAAAATGATATGACATTTAAGGCTAGTCAACTGTTGTGCATCCACAAGAAAAGAAAGTGAAACAGAGTAGACACACTGAAAATCAACTTCAAGAACTGTACTCATCTGCTCAGAAAGACATGTTTTCTGAGTAYCCCTTGCAAAACATAACAAACTAACAAACTATTCAGTTGCAACACTTACAGCTTGGATACAGCTACTATTTGCTATTGATGTCTGTCCTAGGGGGARCAGAGTTGTTTAACAAATCCAGAATGTAAAAAAAAATTGTATCCTTCAACAAAACGGCATGCATATGTCACTGTCAAATGCAGGCAGAGCCAATGGGGTACGGTTTTGCAAATTCTTCTGTCTGTGAAAGGACAAATACAAAAGGGAAGTGCAGGGACTCACTGCTGTGGAAAACCTTGGTCTCTCACCTCTGCAATGCTCTAGAAAAGAAGCACTCTTTGAGGCAATAAATGACCTTGGCACTATGAGGAAAAATGCTTGCATGCTATTTTGGACATGCATTCCTTGTGAAACATTTCAGCTTTTTATTCCTTCACATCTTTAACTCATATGAAATTGTTTAAATGATGGAGAAACAAGAGAGATTTTCCTCCAGGTGTCCCAAACTGGGGTATTTTTTTGTGAATTGATACATTTCTTTGTGTAACTTGGAAGACCTTCAGAGAAGATGCTTGTTGTATACATGAAGAGAATGTATCATGCACCAAAGTATATTCCAAACAACCTTTATTACTCAGAAATTCAYATTTAAGAAACTGTTTCCAAGAAAAAGAATGATTCTACCTAGTACAGTAAACCTGCGGGCAGATCTCAGATTGGTACTGTACAACAGGACCAAAGTGTAAGGAAAATAAAAAATCTAGATATCTAACCAAAATACTGACAGTCAAATGGGTTTATTATTGAGTAAATTGCTTAGTAAATTACCAAGGAATGAGCATAATAAAAACTGCATTTAATTGTCCTGTGTTCAGAATCCAGTTTGGTGGAAGCTAGGGTGATGATATGAAGTCAACTCAACTAGAAGCAAGACTTAGGCTTAGCTCTGCAAACGCTTCCCCACAACAGTTCTTCTCCCTGGTGAAAATTCACAGCTTCCAACAACACTCAAATCCAAAGAGACCTGGACTCGGTTTGGATCACACCAAAGCCCATACAAATCAGAAGTAACATTTTGAGGAGAGCGTCACTGTTTGAAATTCACCTCTCTAATAAGTTTCCATTAACTTCTTCTGGAATAAGAAGGGATATCATTTTAGCCACACAATATCCAGCGGCTGGATAAAGTATCAAACCCTCTGTACCTACCAGCCAGTGGCAACCCTACAATGTATGAGAGACTGAGAACTTTGACTGATGAGTCCTGATTTGGGATATGAAAGCTTTAATGACCTGTGGATTTATGCCCTGTCTCCTGAAGAGACACTGACAGCCCAGGAGCACCTGGGAGAACACAAACTGTCCTGATGCTTTGGGTGTGAAAGCTGAGCTCGACCTCCCTTCAAATGAGCTGCTAATATCCAAAGTCTGTGTCAATTGAGGTGAAGTGTGACAGAGACAAAGCTTTAAGAAATGTACTCTGGTATTACACCAAAGCTTATAAAGCCTGAGATTTCTGAGACACTCTTTCACATCATGGAAGAGGAATATTGAGCCGAGATAGTAGTAAGATTCTTATAACAGCTTTTGTTTCCTTTTAATTCCAAGAAGAGATCATGATGTAAATGCTAAAATCTGCTGTGTCCACTTTTTTAGTTCATTTGCCTAATAACTCATGTTTACACAAAATGCATGCTGGATGCCCTGGGGAATTTTCTGACCTACTTCCTAAAAGCAGTGCTGAGTATTTGATTTCCTTAAATGAAACTAGACAAGTTCTCAGGTTGAATGTTGTTTGTTTTGTCTTACAGATAAACAGACCAGGCAGAAAGTAGACTACAATGACAACTTTTGGTTTCCTTTCATTTACTTTTAGGGCATGACAATTCACAAACGGTCAGCAAGCTGAAGTCCTCCTTCCACAATTGTATAGGCAGCCTAACTYCCTTGGGCAATCATATTGACAAGAGATGTTTACATAATTCTCTCTTATCACAATCTCTCTGTCAGGATATATTTGTAAGCAGTTGGCAGCAGTGACGGGAATAGCCAATGAACACTGTCCAAATGTCTGGGGTGCTGTCTCAAAAACTAGAATTTTGAGGAGCTGGAGTCACTTTTCTTCACCTCTTTCATTTTCTTTTCTAGTGAGCAATTTTAGTCACACCACATAATTAATTTGAACCAACACTAAGTCAAAGGTCTTGGCAGAATGAGGCCATGTTCCACTCTCAAAACAATGTAAAAGTAATCTAGTTCTATGCTATTTTATTTTATTGTTATAAATAATCGAATAAACAAAAAGCCCYGAGCTGTAAATGCTGCTAGTTACAGAGGTGGGAATTTACATGAAAACCAAGTCACAGATAGCAAACCCCCTTTGATGCTCTTCTGCATTGACTTCAGTGGAATGATGCTGAGGACTTTGTTCAAAAGTCTAACAGACTTTGAACTTTTATTTTAACTATTTTTTAGAAGACCTACATTAGGTATTGAATTAATTATCAGGCTTGTGATAAATAAACCAGATCCAAAGTTCACAAACTCTCCCCCTCCCATACAACAAGCTAGAACTTACTTTAATTATGGCCCRTTACTTGGCAAGAAATCAAACAAATAAACAATAACTCTAGGTCATGCAGAGACATTTTTCCCATAAATTACTTTTTTGAAAAGTGGTAGCATTTGCTTAAGGACTTGCTTCAGACACTGCACGAAAAAATTGCTGCCTAGATCTGTCGAGATTAGTCTAGTATTCCAAGAAATAAAATAAACAGATTAAATTAGCTAGGTGATATATTTATGCCCAAAGTTACAGTGTCATGTTATTTAAGCAATAATACTTTAATGAGATAAAAATACAATATATTAATATATAACAGTGTATTGTATATTAATAATGCAATATATACTATAATAATTATTAATAATACATAAAATTTAGTGGACATAAAGGGGGTAATGAGTGCCTTTGAAAATATAATAGAATCAATTCAAAAACTGCAATGTACTGCTCTCCAGTTTGGTTCAGATGTTGGGGAGGAAAAGACATGTCCATAAGTCAGCTCCCAGCAGACAAAAGGTTATTTCACCAGGACTGTCATTCAYGTCCTATGTTATTACTAACTTAATAATTATGTTAATTATTAACTTAATGACCATAAAATCWCAAACAAAGGTTTTGAAAGTTTATTGCTATGTTTTAACTCCYTTGAACTGTTTTTAAACCTTTTTGGTTTTTTTTTAATCTGTTTAGAAAAACCCCACAGCCATTTTTAGAGTTCAATATCCACTAACCAGCTTCTTCTAAATGTTCCACGTTTGGACGGTGTTACGTTTAATACCCAATTGACTTGTTTAAAGACAATGGTTGTTACATGGGATGTCTGAGCAGAGAAAGAATATATTGCATAAAACAATGTGAAGTTATACTCAGAAAAATATGTAGCAATTGCAATATGCAATTTAACCACAATACCACTGTGATTCCCATCACCCATCTTCATGATATATTCATTGTCATGATGCTGTGCATATGTAGGTTGAAGCCACTGCTCTCTTCCAAGATTTTTTTGTTCTGACTTAGTACTCTGTGTTGTGTGGAGCTACATATTCACTCCCTGCTTGATGGCCTGGCTGATAAAATTGTGAAAGACTTCACAGAAAGAAAAATCAGAGAAAGTAACAAAGAAATAAATAACCGCAATAGTTTAGAATGCACTCTTACACTCTCCAGGGTAATATTATTTTTAATAATCRCTTCCAAAATAGCCCTTATGCTCAGGGTTTGATCTGTAAGCTGAGTGGAGTTGATGGAAATCAATAACAAATACAGTTTCTTGTAGCAGTTGAATATTGCAAAGAAGGGAAAGCATTCTGTCTTGTCCACTTCRAAGTCTCTGCTTAGAAAGGCTGTGCTTATTTCTGAAATGCCAGTGATCTCCCTAGCTCCCTTTAAGACTCGGTAGACTTCAAGGGTGCTCCYTCCTCACAACTTAGAACTGTTCAACTCTACAAGGAGCTGAGCTTTGAAGGGGTGAAAGAAGCTTTAAATCACCTCCTTCTGAAGCAAGAGATGTGTTTATTTCTCTTTAYGCTCTTTCGGGGCTGCTTTAAGCAGTGCATTCAGCAGAAAGATTGCTCTTATGGTGGGTAATTTAATTTTTAGCTGAATCTGTCCAATCCAGCACAGCTTCCAAAAGGTCATAATTTCATTTCAAGAGGGATTTTACATTTAAAATATACTTCAAAATCAAAGGTTTCATTAGAGGTAGTGTACTTTTCACACCTCTTTTAATGCTAGAACAYGGCTTTTCCTTAGGGACTGGAAGTTTTTGATTAAGGGCACAGTGAGCAAGGGAATAATATATGTGTTAAACTAAAAAAATATCTCAAGCAAGTTCTTTCATTTGCAAGTGAATTTAGAAAAAGAAATTATTATGCTGTATTTATTATGAAGAAAAAAACACAACAAACAAAAACCACACCAAATATTTAAATAGATTTAGATATTTTAAATACAGTTCTGTTACCCTGGATGATAACCAGAAAATTCTCTGCATCTATGAGCTCCCTCTTATATAGACYGAAGGACAAGTTGCTTGATGCTAAGCATTTCTGAAATAGTGGGAATTCATTCAATATGTTTTTTAAAAGGACAAGGAGTCATTTGTGAAAGGGTCTTGTGAGCCAGACCCCCCCTAACAAGGTATTCCCTCATTGGTACCCTGGTGACTTTTATCAGGCAGATCTTGTTTCATCAGTGAAAAAGAATCCAAATATTTTCAAATAATTTTGTGCTTCAGAGAATATGTTCTGGCATCTGCTGCTGAATCCTAAAGAGAGACCGTTTAATACCAATTGATTGGCAAGTTTTTATGGGATTATGTGACTGCCGAATTCCTGAAACAATTACCCTAGGTGACATGGAAGTTGTCTCAAAATGCTACAAGCAGGGATTCCTGTTTTCTGCTTGTGCCTATCTCTTCTGGAAAGCCCCAGTTGTAACTATCCCTATTCTGCCACAGAGCTGCTTGATCTTTGGAAAGTCACTTAAACCTCCTTGTGCTGCTACGAGCTGTGAGCCCGTTGGAGACTATCCTTCCCTTCTTCACAGAGCTGAATGTTAAAGTCTAGGACATAGGCAGATGTCACAGCAGTATCCAAGTAAAACCATTGGAATGACTGACTGATAATGCCTGGACAGCAATATTCAGAATTATGGCAGTATGAGACCTGACACAAACCTGGTGAGACTCAGAACTGGTTTATGCTGCCAGTTTATGCCATATGAAGAGATACTTGGTTTTGAGGTGATAGCAAAACGTAACAGTGACACTTCTCCTTTCCACATTCAGATTTCAGAGAACCATGGGCTCTTCACAGGATAACTGTCATGCAGAAATTTTGGATCCAAGCTATCTGACCAAACTAAACACAAGTCTATAAACTACTGATGTGTATATCTTCCTTCTCATCTAGTTTCCAATGCTCTTTTCTTTCCTTCCTAAATCCCTGAAGTCGGTGTTTCCAAAACAGGATATTTTCAAAGAACACAGTACAAATGTTTCAAGCTGGCTTAGCAGAATTTTGTTTTCCAGCTGGTGCTTTCTTCTTCTTTGAACAGAAGAATGAAAAAAAAGGACTCTCACTTTAAACAGTAGGGTTATTTATCCTGTCCATATTCCTCTAGGCATGAAGGTTTGTGTTTGGTGTGGTACAAATAGTGTAGATAAGATGTTCTAAAGATATAACTAAAACAATATCTGAAAGGATATCCTATTTGAGATAAGTTGTGAAAAGTCAGATAAAAATTAAAGACATTCCATGAAAGACGATCTGTGTTTTGTGGATGTATCTCTTGGTCTAACAAATAATACCACAGCTCCTTACAAACCTTGCTGTCTTTATACAAGGAATCATGCATAGGTTAAGTGAACTGTGTGAGGGTGAAAAGAGAGAGCCAAAACACCAAGGACTGAATTGGGAATTTCCAAACAAAATGAATGGTCCTGAACTGCATAAACAAAAGAATTGGTGTTTCTAGGTCATGGCCCTAACACACTCACATCCTGTGCAACTCATGAAAAGGAAAATTTTAATACATATTCACCAGCGGGATATAACAGAATACCAATCTCCCTAGCAAAAGGAGTACATACTGATGACACATCACAATGTGCAACAGGATGTATCTTAATAATCATCTTCTAAGGATGGTAAAACATAAAATACATTTGGAGTATAAAATCACTGTGTTGGAACCTTTTCTCCTTTCCGTAGAGATAGCGGTCAAAAAGTTGTCACTATCAAGCTGTTTCTTCTTACCCTTCTGCCCCTTCTTTAAATGCCTTCATTACCTTCAAAGTCATCCAACTCTATGCAGATTAATTTGTTTTCACAAAACAGGGATCTTAAGAGATAAGATGAGATTTCTGTGCATCAGAAATGCGTCAAGAAATGCTGAACATCAATGGGCAAGGGAAGCAAAGAGAAAAAAGCGAAAAGAAGTGGCAGAGGGGAGCCAAAGGCTGAGAACAGAGATGTAATGGGAGGGATAATTGTGGTGCTTTTGCACAGCAAAGATTAAAGAGAGCTGTCTGAGCATGGGAGACACACTAATGATGGGCAGGGGAGCCGACGCTGTAAGGAGGCATCCACATGCTGCAGAAGTTTGTATCTGGGAAAGAAAAGAAGAAAGAAGTGAGATAGAAGAAATATGGTTGAACTCTGGCCATTGATGACTGAGCTGCTAACAAGAAAGTTGTTCTTTCTATCACCAGGCTTTAGAGGAAAACACTGGGGAAAGACACTGTGGGGAGATGAGTACTGAAGCTCTTGCTGAAGGTTGAAGTTTGGCAGAAGTACAAAGGTAATGGTTAAGAAATGGCTCCCTTGCTAGTTGTGAGAGGCAAAGTTTTGGCCTAAAAGTCCATGTCCTCTAAATAGAGAAGCTTCAATAAGCTAAGACAGTGTGGAGGTGTGCAAATAAAAAGAAACTAAATTGTTTCCGTAGAAGGCAGATGTCTGGACAATCCTGGCAATTAGCTTGCAAGTGCTTTTTGCTAACATTTTGGTCAAACCATGTCAAAAACTGTCTATCTCTAGAGATAAAAAAGAGTAAGCACAGAGCTGAAGTTTCCTCTTGTAACTTCAGGTTCTACTCCCTTAAAATTGTGCAATTATACTTTGTTTATTTCAGTGTTGAACTGTTTCATCAACCTATTCCCCATGAAGTTACAAACTTTCAAACCTTGCTAAACACTTTTTGCTCTTTTTTTTTCCCCTAGTCACATAAATACAAATGATGTACTGTGATGCACTGCTGTTATAGAATGTGGAAAACCCTCGCTGCCATCAGTTCTTGTGCTGTAAACACGCAAGAGAATCTTCAGCGATAAAGAGAGGCCTGCTGATCTCAGTGTTATTCCATCTGTAACTTCAAATATTGCCCACTTACAGAGAGAGCTGTATGCATTTATTATCTTTACTTTCCCACTTCCCGTGGTATTCAGCAGGCTGTTGATAACAGCTGATAGCAAACTGAGGATGGAAAAGGATATGGGCAGACTTAGCATAGATTCCATAGATGCTTGGAATAGTATCATTATAGGGCTGTTATTGATTTTTCCCTCTGCTTTGCATGTTTCAGTGTTTTGTACACTGTTGCAAAGAGATAATGGATTTTAAGGGGTGGATGTCAAAACTATACTCATATCCTTGGCCAAATCGTAGTTGTGAGACAATGAAGCAGACAACAGTTATTAGGCAGACCCCTAGAAGATTAGAAATCCTGTAGACTCCAGCAATGACAGCCGTGTCATGGTGCTTTATTCTGTAGCCTGGCATCAGAGCTTATACCCTTTGCAGGGATTGAACTGCTGGCTTCCTCAAAGACTTAAATTCTTGAGGCTGCACAACAAACAAAGTGCTAATGTGGGAGAGGAAACACGTAAATGTCTTCATTCTCACCTCCGATTTTAAAGAATCTGTATAATAAAAGGTGTCAATATTGGTTTAATTTTAACGAGATGTATAGAGCTAAATTAAAATCTTTATACATTTTTGACCCTTTTTGTAACCTCAGGCAACATGGCATGTTTTGAAGGAGAATTCCAACCCAGTGGTGGCACAAAGTAAAAAAACACTTGTGATGGAGGGGTATTTTTATATTTCCCTTGCAGAATCTGTTTCCACGCATGTGCCTTACAGGAAATGTTAATCCAGGCGTCTGGGTGAGAATTAAATATAGCAGAAGTCTTCTGCTTCCCTTGCTGTACAACTGACTTGTCCACATAATACTTTTCACCAGGTTCCTGAGCATGCCACTAGGAGATAGACAAGCTGCAAAAAAAAAAAAAAAGTTTAGTTATGAGTTAAAACGTATCCAAATCCTTCTTTTCTCATCAATATGGCTACACAATCAGACCCCCAGAAAGAAGAGCTCTGGAGCTCAGCTAAATTCAGTCTGTGCATTGGTAAAGGAAATAGAGAGAGAAAAATAGTCCTGCACTGTAGGCTTATGGTGGAGTAACTTCTGTTCTTCATGCTGCTTTTATTGAACAAGTGTCCCAGAAAAGCAAAAAGAGCTTGTGTTGGAAATTACTTTAAAATGCAGAAATTTCTAGAAGGTGGAAACAATGAGTTATTAGGTTCACTGCATTTTACTGCAAACTTCTAGTACYCTGAGAACATTCTCCTGCTTAACCATGTGTGCAAATGAGGTTTTAATTTAATTTGTTTAATTTCATTCTGTACATAGACAGTGTTTAGTAAATTTATTAGGATTCCTTTTACACTTTGTACTCTTTACTAAAAAAGTGATAGATTAGTCATTCTGAATAAGCAATTTGTCMAGCCTGTAAGCCATATAAAACTAAGTGCATATGTAATTTATTGCCTTCTCAAGTAGTAGAAATAATGTACATTTGGCAAATTCTAATTAAAATAATCAAGATATTAATCATTTGATAGAAAGTTATTTATTAATCAGAATTAATTATCTTAGAGATGTGTTTTAAACTTGGAGTACTACTAACCTGCAACTTAGTAAATTAGAAATTTTTTTTCTTTTTTAATCTGCAGTTTAATAAAAAATGTGGCAAATTAGTAACATATACACAAAATGTGTTTTATAATGCTTCATGATGTTACATATGAAAAATCATTAAGAGGTTATTTCTCAGCTGAAGGTATCAGAGCAATTTCTTATACTATAGTTTGGATTTAATTTCAGGTACATTTCCTGAAACATAAGTTTTTCTTGGTAAGTATTTTCATATGGAAAATATCTGCAGTATACCTTTCAGTCCAAACTACTTTACATCAGATAGAATTCATCTTGTTTGTCACAGCCTAATTTGCATGTATGTACAAATACAGAAAGAAAATAGGTTTATTTGGAGGCTCATAGATGCCAAATATTGTGAACTTTACAACACATAGGTTAAGAGAGAAGACTTACTTATTAAATGTTCAGAAACTTCATGGTTAAGAGAGTTGTCTATGGTATTGAAGTCTTCATTCTCAGTCTGTGTTTTTAATTGAATTCAGGCAGTCACTTATATCTTTTTAAATGTCATAAATATCACCTGTGAAGCAACGAACAATTTCCATGTGGAGGAAATATTTTCCATCCAGTTATAGTACTTAACTTTAAAAAGGCATATCTTGAGGAATGAGCATTTTTCCACTTTAAATTTTGACTACCCAAATTATCAGGACCATGATAAAACAGAATCTGAACATTGCATTGCCAGCCATTACTGAAGTATTTTGATTGTGCATTGCAGGAATGCATCACTATTTCAAGTTACCCATAAAACCTTCCTTTTAGGAAGCTGCTGAATGACATGGATCTGAACATGGCACACAGATTTGTTTTCAAGTCATATTCTAAGCCAGAAGCCTGTATTTAGAGTAAGTTTTTGATCTCATGGGGACCTTATCATCCAAAAAGCTGAATTCCTGTTAGACTGCCTTAACTGATTCTTGGTTGCAAGATTCTTATGATTTTTGATTAAATATATCAGAGAATCTCAAATACTGTAAGTTAAGAAATGTTTTGTGATAATACACGTCTCTGCTACACAAATAGTGTGTACCAGGGACTCAACTCAAGCTGCTTTCTTTTTACAATTGTTCTCACATTCTTTATCTGTAAATACGCAATGAAATTGATGTAGGAAAACTTAGTTACATTGGGGTTTTTCTTTACTGAGACCTGGGAGAGGCAAAAAAAAATTATTCCTTTTAAGCAGTTGTTACTAAAGAAGTTACAAGCATATCAACTATGGTGCCTGAAGAAATACTGCTGCAAGAAATTACAGATAGAATGTCAGCAGAGGTTACAGAGATATTTGCAGATGCTGCTGTGGAACTAAACAACTTTCAAGTGCACCAGTTTTCCATTTAAAGGCAGGTGAAAAAAAATAATAAAAATTTGCAAGTAAATTAGACAATATCTAGACTATTTTTAATAAATCAAATGTAGGAATGGAAATCACAGAGAGGCCTTCAACTGCTTGCCAAGTCTGAAACTTGGGGTAAAAAACCCTTAAATACTAAAAGTTTTTTTTAAAAAATGAAAATGCACACACTGCTTTCCAAAATTCTTACAAGGGATCTGAGTCCCATGTCAGATGTAAATGAAAGCATCAACTGCAAGAATTCAATGTGACATTAATTTCCAACTTGCTCAGCCAAGGCAACACTTAAACAAAGATTTCTACTGTATTAATTATGTTCCTTGCAAATGAGTGTTAAACTCTGCATTCTGATTACTGTAGGGAGATGTACCAGCCATTCTTAGGGTAAGGTTGGCCAAGCACCTGCCTGTTTGGATAGATAGGTATCTAAACCTCCTTGGAATGCAAAACCAAACAATAAAGCTTCTCTTGTTTCCTCTTTCCTGTGCAGCCAAAAGCGCCCTGAGAGAAGAGATGTCACTGCTTCTGCTTCTAGTAATACCCAATGCATGGAGAAGCAATCCTGTAAAAGTTAGCTGTATTTGTGATTTATTCAAAGCAGAAAGTAAGCAGGTGTGGAAGCTGGAATCCTGTCTACTGTGACCGACACGGGTCTGTTCATAGACACAACGCTTTGAAATTAAATGTATATCAATCTCTCTCATATGGAGGTATCTAATGTTTTATTAGATATAAAGGAAAAAACATCTAAGTGAATCTCTATTTAGTTCAGTGCTCTTATTATTATTAAGAAAAAGATTTTGTAAACTTTTATCTAGAGTTATATATTTTGGTCGATTCTTACTATACTTTCAGTTCTTCTAGCAACAAAACTCCACCTGTGCCATGGATAACTAGAAAATTATTTTATGTCTCATGCATTGTGAACTGTCTTGAAGTATTTGGACTATTGTAATCCTTCACAGCATATTTATGCTACATGTTTATATATTAACATTTGAAATTTAATTAATTCGGTGTGATTTTTCACCTAGAGGCCTGACTCAACTTCTGTGTTTGTCTCAGAAGCAATTTCGTAAGTACTACAAAATACCTTCATGCATTTTTTTGTTTCAATTTTGAAGTGCATCATATGTCTGAGGACAAACTTGGATGAGGACACTTTCCTGTTTCAGGAGCTTTTTTTCGTCATTAAGGTTTTATACTGAAAATAGATGTGCAAATAAAAACCTTCTAATTTATGGAGGTGGTGAATCTTCTATTGGTCTCACATCAAAGCCTTTAGTAGCTGTAAGTGATGAAATAAAGCCACTTAGACTTTGATCCCAAAGTACAGATTTCTGTTGGTGACAATCTAAGGCACACAAGTGGGAACATTTTGGCCTAAGTTCCTTTTTTTTCTTTTCTTCTAAGATGTAGTGTCATGTAATCAGTATAATCCTAATCTGTCATTCCCATCACCTCATGGCAGGTTTCAGTCAGGCTATGACAGTTTAGATCGGTCTCAGTATGAATTACACCAAGCACCTCAAGGAAAGTTAGGTAAGTCGACTTGCTATTCACCAGTAATGAATACATGATCTTTTGGTAGCTTGAATGCTTGCTCCTCCTGTATATTCCTGGTTTCTCTGTCAAAATATTCTACTATTCATATTCTGTTTCTTAGCATTGTTTGCCTGTTATACTGAATACAATTTAATTCTGATGGCCCTTTCGTTCCCAAACTCTACAGGGCTAATAACAACTGGCATGTTTCAGTTTCTTAAACTTCAGAGCTATTACCTGAGTAAAGATATATATTTTTTTCTTTTTTCTCCCACAAACTCCCTGAGGTTCTTTTTCCTTCTATGTTCATTTCCTTTAACCTTTTAAGTGTCTACACTTGGTGGCAAATTAATAATTTTCTTCTCTTTAACTGTAGCCCCTGAACTCTTGACAGTTCTGTTTTACAAACTGTGGAATATTTCTGTGGTTTTGGCAAATTTAGTCCGAGTACAAAGGTGACTGTAACTCACAGGAGGCTGCTCTGTAGTGATCAACTTCCTTTTATTCAGTTAACTAATTACCAGTAAACTGCTCCACTGACAGTCTGACTCTTTAATCAGCTTTGTGTCTGCACACCAGGAGTGTTTTCCTATGTTTTGGGTTATGAATTAAAAGATATAATCACTTACATACAGAAAAGCCTGGAGTATCAAGTGTGGCTTGCTTCTCTGATCACCTTTGGCGTGTGTTGAGTCCGCTCAAGTGAGGCCCTGTTTGTTTGTAACAATGAAATAAGGTGTTCATAAACAGTCCATAAACTGGGGCTGTATTTTCAGATATTTTTATGACTGTGTAAATTTGGCACACATTGAAATCTGATAAAACTCATCACTGTCAGATATTATGTAAATTCTAAATGCATATGAATAGTCCCTTTATCATGCTGTGCAGTATTTTGTCCTCCACCAGAATAAAGGTAACAATGCTTGCTTTAAAAAGTTACATTAATTTATTCTTTTTTTGCAGCTTCTTGGATGAAAACCGGTGTTGTAATTATAAAGTCTAAATAATAAAAGGTTGGTTACTAGGAGCCTTCCCCTTTTATTGAGAATAACGCTTTTGTGTTGAACTGTATTGTTTATGGTTCACTTTGTTCTGTGTCCCTAGATTAATTTTACTTTAAAAAAAAAAACCTGAAACCCAAGGAAGCCACACACAATAACTTTCTGCCGTACTCTGGCTGTTCATTTTTCTCATTAGCCTTTGAAACAGAACTGCCCATGTGTTGGTTTTATATTATTTTTACACATAAACACCTTCACATAAATTTTTCCAGATCTTCTTTCTCAGGCACAGTTTCTGATATCTCTGGGTTAGCCAAACTCGAGTTCAACATTTATTTGTTCTGACCAATTACTGTCCAAACCATTGGTCTGAACATCTGCTCCAGCTGAAAGGTCCCCATGAGAGCTTAACCAAAAGAAACTGAGTTAAACGTCAAAACTAACTGTTTTTATCCATATCTTTTAAGTTCTATTCGATGTCTCTTTTGTAGTTTTCTTTTTTTTATGCCTATTCCTGATTCAGCCATTCAAATGAGGACATTTTCATTGCATCTGCTTGAAAGAATTTTTTTTAAGACATCCATCTGGTTGGGCAAAAAAAGTTCTAGCAAATTAATTGCTCGGTTGGTAATCTGTTGAAAATAGGCATTGTAATTGAGATCCTACACCCAGATGTCGTGGATGAAGTCGTGCCTTCACTTGTAACAGAGAAGTAGCAATATGTTTATTGATATAAAACAGTGATTTAACAAAGTTTGATAGTACATGTGGCAGAGGTTTAACAAGATCCAGTGGCAAGGTGCACTTGATTGTTTACTGCACAGAGGGCAGGGTCAGAAAAAACTGTCAGGGAGAACCTCCTGCTGAGTCATGAGTTTCAGAAAGGGCCCCCTTGCTTTCTAAACTCCCTTCTGAGAGGAGTTTAGGAGCAGCTGATCCAGACTTAGTCTGAGACTTGGTCAACAATTTGTGTCTAAAGGATTATATGTCTACAACCAATACTTTACATATTTAACTAAGATTTCAAAGTTTAACGTGCCAAAATCACACTGCCAATCCGTTGCAGCAAGGAATTTCTCACCCTCAAGCAGTAACTTTGAGAGGCTTCCCTAGTCAAGGGGAGATCCTGGTGTGCAGCCCACTGCCATGGTGGAGAGTTCAACAGGCTGTCCCCTGTTTATGGGGTAGGATGATTGACTTATGGTCATGTTTGCATACCAGCTGTACATTGAGTTGGCACATGCTCAACCTGGAGTGGTTTGGAGAGGTCTCTGGAGAGACCTTATTGGGCCCTCACTGTGCTCGAAGGGGGTCTATAAGAAGGATGAGGACAGACCTTTTAAATTTAATAAAATTGTCCATAATAGCTACCAATAAAGCAGGGAAAATGCAAGGGAAAAGCCTACTTTGACCAGTCATCATGAAAATACATTCCTGAAATGAATGACAGGGACATTAAGTGCAGTGATTTTTCAAAGCACTTCTATCTATGCAAGTTCAGCAGTAAACAGTGTGCTGGATCTGAAGCTGATGTGCATTGAGTTATTTCTGTTGAAGTCAATGATTTACAGAGCTGAGGATGTGACCCAGTATTCGTTCTCATAGTACAGCTGTTTGAGACTTGGCATGTCAACAAGATACCATCTTAAATGAGGTATGTCTACAGAAGAGCTAACATCTATTAAATGGAAATGTTTGCTTGTTGTCTCACGTGTGGAGATTTGGCTACAGGGGAAATTGTTCACCTATTTATAAAATGGTGATTACTTAAGTAATATTTTAGTGTTTTAATTTGGCAGATCCCAGACTCCAATCCTGAGGACTGTAACTTCAGAGAGCAGTTCAGGATAGTTTGATTTGCTAGGGATGGTTGGCTACCTTGCATTTCCCCTGTAATAAAATGAGGGATTGCTTGCTGAGTTGCTTCATCTTGAGAAGAATGAAATTGTCTGTGTTTTGGCTAGAGCAGGTCAGCAGATGCTTCCCTCCATCTTTGTCATCTGTTGATTAAACCTTATGTGCCATTGGCAGACAGAAATTCTGGGCTGCCTTGAGGGGGCATCTGTGGTGTGCTCCTTTTACCAAGTACATTCTAGTTAGAGATCAAAAACCCGCCTGCTTCAGCAGACGAATATGCAGGCCTCTGATTTCAGCCCGTGTCTCCAGCCTCCAAACTCTTGCAAAATAGGCACCAGTAAGGCAAGGACAGTGCTGTGAGAGGCATAGTGCTGCCACGTGCTCCTGCATCTTCCCTTAAAGGAACATCTCAGGATTTGTGGGAGAACAGCACTGAAGATGTTCTTGCCAGTGCTCAAGTGTTCTGCTGCTCCATGCTGGCCATAGACACGTTGGTGTTGAGTGGTACACAACGAGGAAATGATTACACCGCATGAACCAGTTGTCTTGCTTAATCAAAGAACTTAAAGAATTAATAAAGAGTATTCATTTCATTTCATTTCATTTCATTTCATTTCATTTCTTTTTTCTTCTGTTGCATCCTGGAGATCTAAGTCTGCTCAGGTTTGTTTTGATTTAAGAACATCCTCCGGAAGTAAAATCTGGGATTTTCTTCCTCATAGTATTCTGAAAAGTGAGTGTTCCGATTCATAAGAGATAAATTATTTTTTTCTGAATTAAAAAAAGTTGGGTTTTTTCCTGGTTGATTCTTTTCCTACCTTTATTTGGGGTATTCACATGGAAGCATTGATAAATATGGTATTCTGTAAATGACAATGCACAGAAGAGTAGATGAAAGGTGATGGTATCAGATAGAAGTAATATGTAAAAATGCTGATGAAAGAGCTTCATACGAAGAAATGAGGGAAATGTGCAGGAATTAGAATACTTGTAGGTTGAAATAGAATGGGTTGAAGATTTTCATTGACATTGGAGATTCATTCATTTTCTAGTTGGTGGGAATTTAGGTCAAAAAAAAAGTAGTAGTAGTAGTAGAAATTTTTTTTCATAGTCTGAAGTACCAATAATATTGCAAATAAAGAGAAATTGCTATTCTAAAGTCACATTTTTGGAACCAACTTTTTCCACAAAAATGACAATTGCAAACCTTTCTGATATYTTTTTTTTTTGATCAAAAATTATTTGATAGTCAATAGATTTCATTACATAAAAGTTCTGTTTATTTAAAGTCTATTCTCTCTCAAACTTTGAGCTTTTAAACTTCCTTTAGATGCAAATGTTTCCTTTGGGGAGTTTTTTTGTGTGTGTGTGTTTTAAAGTTTTTGTTTTGTTTTGTTTTTTCTTGGTTACTGCTGGCACTTCATAAGAGCTGGTGAATTTTTGCAATGTCTGGGAATGCATGCTGGTAGAAGCAGCTAGTAGTGTTTTAATTAATCCCAAAGTCTTCTTACTCACTCTGCAGGCACTGCAGTTCCATCTCTCCAGACATTTTTCTTATTTAACAAGTTTTTGACATGAAATTTTCTTAGGAAACATAGTTTTTTTCCACCATTATGAATAAGTCTGCAAATTAGAAAAAAGCAAAGAAAGTATCTCCTTCATTATGCTATGCCATTTGCTACTTCACCTTTTAAGTTTATTATAAAATAAACTGCAAAAATTCAGTGCTGAAAAGCACTGATTTAGGCTGGGAAAATTCTAGGTGGTTTTTCTGTCTTAGGATGTAGAAGATTATTTATTTACTTCCTTTACTGTTATATGCATACATCTTTACAGATGTATCTTTATATGTTTACAAAAAATGTAAAAAAAGCTCAAAAGCAAAAAACTGTTTCTGTATTAAAAATCAAACATTCAGAAACTTAGAATCAGTGTTTTATTCTGCTCTGTGTACCCAGGGCTATTTCTGTATTTTACAGTAAATGATTAGTCAGTGAAAACAGTCCCTGGACAAGGACTCTGAATGTGATTCTCTCCATCTCCCTCAGCTCTCTAGGTGTCAAATTCGAAGTTTGGGATACTGTTGCAGTGTGGCCTCCAATAAGCTAAGTTCTTAAATCCTTTTTTATTTCTTTCCATGGTTAAGTGACTTTGATGCCCTTGCCATAAAAGTAGGCGATGGAGACTAACACCAGAGACTGAATAGAACGGAGTAGAACATGATCACCTGCTCAAGCCCTTTAAACAAAACAAAAAAAAAACCCACCCGAAACCACCTCCTTTTGATTAACTTGAACTCTGCGAGAACATTTCACTAGTCTCTTGCTCATTGCGACAAAGGGAATTTAATGCTCTTTGTTTGACAACCTACACGTAGAGAGAGGATTTGTCAGAGAAACAAAAACATACCAGAGTTGGTGATTTTGGCTGACAATTCCTCCCCTGCCACCGGCGAAGTTATTTGCATGGTCATGCCTTGGGAGCGTGGCTCATGAGGTAGCACTGTTGGATTTAAGCCCCACTAGGCGTGAAACTTTTGTTACTAAGCTGCTTGTTATTCCTGTACAGAAAACATCACCATTCAGCATCTCAGTGTCCCCATCTGTAAAATGGAATATTGGTGTTTATAAAGTAATTTGAGTACTCTTGGTGAAAAAATGCAGATGCACTTAAGCAGCAAACAGTATAAGAATACCTGTCTGTAATTTCATGCTTCATTTGGTTCAGCTTTATGCCAGCATCCAACTAGAATATTCATTTCAGCATGCAAGACTACATCTAATGGTACTGATTATGAAAATATCTTGCTACCATAAACCAGGGTCTTTCTGTACATGTTTGCTTCCAGAAATGTTTCCTTCGGCTTGTTGCGAGATTTTACTTCTCTGTTGTTCTGTTACCCAGTCAGCCATCAGCGTGTCCTAAGACTTCATCAAGTTATTTTGAATTATATTTTTCTTCTTATCAGTAGCCTCTGTCATGAGCGAGGGAGGATTTCCTCAAACCTTTCGTGTTTGATTGTTCTCTCGGTGCCTCAGGAAAGCTGAGACGCTTGTGCCCGACCATTCTGTCAGCGTCCCATCATGGGGACTCTGCACTGAGCAGCCCAGAGGTGTAAAATTCTCTCTCTTGGCTCTCAAAGATACAGTCAATAAAATAAGGATTGCATGCCCAGTGAAGGGTGATCATACCTCGGAGGTGGGTAACTTTGGGATGCAGGTGTGAGTTAGTTATGACAACGAGATTATAATGAGCAAAGTTCACCTGAGGAGAAGGATTTCAACCGATTTGCTGGTTCAGCAGCAGGACTTCTCCTCTCTCCCTTGGCTGACAGCTGCCACACAGTTTATTATCTACAAGGCACCATCCAGTTCCCCTCCTTGCAAAGGTTTCAACAGAGCCTGGCCACGGTGTCTTCATTCTGCCCCAACCTTGGTTTCGTCTCCCTCAGCATGTATTGTGTGGGGTGTCACAGTGTTTTCAGGCATGCTGACCACATTCCATCCAGGGATTAGCCACTGCAATTCATCCCAGAATTCCCTTACTGTTATATGTTCTGTTGGAACGTGAATAAAACTTCCCAGTTTTCTCTAATTTTATGCCCTATCATTTTCCCATATCCTCCTTGTGCCTGTTTGCTTATAGATTTAAACAACACAAACCTTATTCAGTGTAATAAAAATATTTTATTTGTTATCATATAAGTTACTGCAAGACAGGAGTGTTCATAATTTCTTAGCTTTTTTTTTTCTTTGGAGAGTAATGAAAGAAGCAATAATTTTACAAAGTCAATCACAGAAGGTAGATGGTAGCAGCTCCCAACTGAGCACTTCTGTTTTTACATTTGCCAGGTGAGTTCCTACAAATTTAAACTAAAGCACTGGAATGAAGCACATTTCTGGAGCAATTCGATAACAAGAAGGCTCAGATTTATTCACTGTGATCTTTGGTACCTATTTGAACATGTACTGAACATATCTACCTCACGTCATTGCTGTGTCTTCTGCTAAAGATGAAGAAAGAGCAGCCTTCAAGGGCAGCAGCATGGTGGGGCTAAAGGGCCAACTTCTGTGGATTAATTGTTCTTTTTTGCAGTATTCCTCATAGGAATGAACAAGATCCCAGTATTCCCTGCAGAGAGGATAACTCATCCTTAGGACGTTACGGTAGTTTTAGGTAGTATTATGTAGTCCAGTGAAATTTTTACTGCTGAATATTCAGTAAGTTATTTACAACCAGTGAGCAACCCTGAACGTAGGATTTTTTCCAGAACAACTTCCTTTACATGTCACCTGGTGGCAATATCCATTAATGCTTTTCTTAAACAGAGGTTGATTTTATACTGGACAAACTGCATATTGCAGTCCTGCTGAGAGTGCAAAGGACAGCTCTCACATATGATTTAGTTTTGCCTAAGCAGAATTTGTTAGAAGAAAAGCAAATAAAAAGGCGTAAAACATACGTCAGTTGTGCTGACGCAAAATGTTGGCAGATTGGGCATCAGGAGTGTAATAATATTCATATCCTTATAGTTCTATTTTATCCCAGTTTATTGCATAGGCTTTATTGTAATGGTGTGCTGTTGGCATTACAACATCATTTCTTTTTATTTCTTCCATGTGATCTGAATATACTAAAGAAGTGAAAACTGGTCTGCTTATTCCCAGATGAGTACTTTGTATATAATGTGGGAAGGAGTAGACAAGACCAAAACTGAGTGCTTTTTTTAATATATATTGAAACTTTCAGAAAATTATGCTGACTTCTTCCCTTATAAATCTTTGCATCATCCCTTCAATTAAGTAGATAGGAAATCACCCTAACATTACTGTTTGTTTGGGCTAAGCCAAAGTCATTGCTACTGGTCCTTGTTTTGTAGGCATCAAAGGGAAAGCAAGACAAAAGAAGACTCTGTTGGATTTTAACACAGTGACGGAATCATTTTCCATCTTGCCTAAGATGTGTTGTCTGTAATTGGCCCAGATGGCTCCGTCTCTATTAGGCAGCTCTTCATAAACTGATAACACAGTGGGCTATAAATTCCAGCTGTGCTGCTTTGATTGTGTTTACTGAAGTGCTAGGGCCTGGTGCTACCAATATATTACACACAAGAACTGTTCTTTCACACTATATCTTGGTTTTCCAGTTTTGTTTCTCCCAATATGTAATCAAGGTATTTGCCACTGTAAGGGGAATGCTTCATGCGTTCTTCCTCTCTGTAAGGATCTGGTCTGTGCTAAATTTTCATAACTTTTTTTCCTATAATTTTTGGCAGCTAGGAAGCTGAAAACAAATCTCTGTGATACTCTGTAGCTTTAATGCAATAATATTTGGTCAGTAATAAGGTGATTTTGCCGTAATGGCGGCACTCAGGGCCTCCTCTTTTTCATCTTCTGTCAGCTCCTGTTTCAGAATCCACTTGCTTCTTGTTTCTCCGAACCTTTGCATTGTGTTGGCTGAGCAAAGCTGTTATCTGAAAGGCAGGTTGCTTACGTGAAAATGTGATGTTCCTAGTTGTGATCTTTCTGTTAAAGCAGCACAGTTTTGCTGGGCTGGATGCACTTACATGGCTGTAATGATCCCTTATCCTTGTGTGACTTTGTGTCAGTTTGTATGAGCATCTTTGTGCTCCTGTAGCCACACGTGTGCGTGGACTGGGCTGCTGAATGCTGACAGTTCCACTGCAGCCGAGCCAGTACAATTTGTGTTGGCAGGAAAGCTCTGAGGGTGTTTAATACACGCTTAAATGCAAATCTTTTCAGAGATTATAGTGTTGCTCTGCGATAGCTGCATTCATCTGCTCTGTCAGTGCTGAAGTGTAAACATTCTTTGCTGCCTTTTGCTTTTGTGTGGTGAAGTAATTGCTGCTCTGTCTTGGTGTTTTTACCCTTTTCACATCCCTTTAACAGCAGAACAGGGGGAAACAACCAATCTGACTTGCTGCACGCACCTTTCCTCACTCTTAGGCAGTTAATTATTTGTGGGTGGCAGATGCTATGCAAGTACTTTAGGGAATGACATGCATGGTAAGTAGAGCCACTGTGGAATTTTTTAATGAGGAGGTCTTATGAGCTCTAATTCAGTATGAATCACTTCTGCTTTGGATCCTGCGCCGTGCTTTTGTGTGGCTGCCACCTACCATGGAGCCCCAGCAGCATCCAGGGGGCCTCAGCTGAATTCAAAGCTCTCTGCAGGGAGACTTGGAAATGCACATAAGTCATTGCACTCAGGAAATTAGAATCTTAGTTGACAAGACAGAGAATGAAGGATGTTTGTTCCAATTTACATAGTGGGGACTGACGTGTAAAGAGAAAAATATATCCGAAAATGCCTATGACACTTAGGAGCACACATTTTCTTCAACACAGGTATAGGCTGATTTCCAAAGTCAAGCTGGTCAGAAAAGGTCTGTTGAAAAAAATTGACTCAACATGACAAAAAAGTTGTGAGTTGACTTTTGTCTGTGTTAAACTGAAAACTGGATGGATGTGGCTAGCACAAAAGAGTAGGGCAAAGTAAGGGAGGAAGCTAGACTGCTGCTAGGGAATTTCACCACCCTGGGGGACACAGATGACACCATCTGAGTGTGACACCACGAGACCTTAGTTCCTACATCACCTTTATTTGAGTGCTCAGGTGGATGTTTAGGCAGATATACCAAGGATACTAAAAGTGGCTGCTTTTTGGAGGGTGAAATAGTGTGTCTTTTTAAATAGAACGTGTATCTGTTCTGTTCTATCTGTTTTTACATACTTTTGGCTTTTGAAAAATACCTTATGAAAAGATTAGGGAACAACTCTGAAAAATTAATTTGCTTTCCAAAACAAACTCAATTTGACAAGATAATTTTCTGGTTTACATGCAGAATTGATATTGTACTCAGTAAAAAGCATTCAGGTTTTGTTTTCAAATGGAATAATGTTTTTCTATGGAGAATGCATAGCAAGGGCAGGAATGCATTCCCTCTGATGCAGATCCTTAGAGCATAATTTCTGAATTTCTTCTGTAGTTTCAGTTTGACTTAGCTGCAGAGTCTTGAAGATGTGTAAATCAGTGCACCTTGATAGTAGATCTTGTGTATATTGGGCAGTCTGAGTATATTGCTTGCAAAGTATTTGTTATTAACATTACCATGATCCATCAGGTCTTCATAAATGATGTTTCAAGTGATAACTTGTTCTAGTAGATAACCTTATAACTCATCTTATAATCAATGCCTTAATTTAAGACTTTATTAATTAAGAAGTAAATTTTGTAGCAGTAACTTATGTTAAAGCTTTCTGGATTTACAATGAAGTAGAGAATTAGAAAGTGGTGAGAAGACGCTGACAGTGCCATCTTGGAATACAGTTTCTCTGGATCCCTAATTTATGTAATTCTCATAGGTATATGTGAGCTGTGTGTACTCATCATGTCTTCCTGTGATAGGACTCTGCTCCTCTGGGCAGTGTGTTTCCATCACAACTGTTGTTAAGTATAAACTTCTTTAAAAATACCTTGAAAAATGCAATCAGACCTCTATACACATTGCTCTATGAAGTACAAAGCCTGGATACTCCACAGCCATCAGGAATTTTCCATACTTCTTGGTCCCATTCTTGCACAGTCTTAGCATAGCAAGTGGTTTTGAGAAGCTGGTCTCAGGTTCAGTCAGGTTCCTTGGAAAACTTCCCTAAATATCAAATCTGTAATAATTCCTGAGCCTGGAGCATGTGTAATATTCTAGAGATTTAGTGTCAGCCGTTGACGTGCAAGAAGACAGAGGAGAGAAAATATTTTTAGAAATGGAGTGGTATTGTTCATACACACTGCCATTTGCAGTTGTGCTGCTTCATCTTTGCTAAAGCCAGGAATAACCGGGGAGAGGTCATACAAAATGCTTTGAAAAGCCAATCTCAGAATATGAAATCATAACAAAGATACTAAAAATTTTGAACAGGAGAGAGGTATTGGTTTTACTACTCGTAGAAATTTTTATGCTGTCTCCCTTCTTCTGCACAGATGCTAGGAGCTTCCCCTCCTCTCTATTGACAGAGGTTAACTACCTCTCCCTCTCTTGTGGTCCAATTGATTTATGTAATTAGATTACGTTAACAGCCATAATCATTAACCTGCATTTAAGTCAGATAGCTCTATTCTTTTTATGAATTTATGACAGAACACTAATTGCAAAATTTTGTCTAGTTTTGGTCGCTGTATCAGCTGGCCTACACAAGATAATTACATTCGAATTTTGCCTGTGCTATTTAAAATCTATAGCATAATATGAAGTATTTTCAATATTTTAGGATCAATTTCTAGGCAACAAAATTTTCTCAAATTGAAATGGTATGTTATAGAGAATGATTATATATTAATTTATAAAGCTTTTTTTTCCATATTAGATTTTTTTTTTTTAAGATATCTTCTGATATTTTAAGTTTGTTGTTCACAGAATCATAGAATCATTAAGGTTGAAATGGACCTCTGGAGATCATCTCATCCCATCCCTTGCCAACACAGGGTCACCTGGAGTAGGTAACACAGGAACAACTACACATAATAAGGAAGTTATGGGTATGATTTCCATGATGCTTTTTCTATGTGCCTGGAAAGAATTGAAAAGTTTATGTCAGTTGAAATCAAAACTATCCAGGCCTTTCTCACCCATGACTCGTATAATGCATAATATGCAGTGCATGCTTAAAATTAAGTGGAAATATTCAGGATGAAAACTCCCAGTGTGAACAAAACAAGATATTCATTCTACTAAATGCATGACTACGTTTAGTTCTGGATCTACTTAGTCATTCAGGAAAATCTCCATGACCTTTCTCATCCCTACAATTAATGCACTATCACGACCAAAGGAGATGAGTGCATTCTATAAGGCAATATTATGTATGCAATTATGTAGTGCTGCACAGGTAAACGTGTGGTGCTGTGATTCTAGGGTATTGTTAAAGGCTTTAACTGGCTGCAGAGCATCTAAGCTTAAGATTTAAGTGCTGATCTTGCTTATTGTGTTGATCTTGCTTTACCGTTGCTATGGGACTATTTATTTGTCATGCTTCAGCGGTTTGGTCTTGGACAGAAGTTTTCAAGTGTTCCTACCTGCCAGCCACAACTATTCCCCCTCGTACCAAAAGGGCAAGGTGGAGTGAGACAGGAGGGAATAGCTTTCTGTGAGTCACCGCTGGGACAGGGACTTATGGAAGAAGGASCAGCTTGTGACAGGGAGCGTTACACACCAGAAATAGTGTTTGAGCAGATCTTTTGTCCAAAACAGATTTGTTTGTGTCTGAAACTAAAAGATAATGACAGCTTTGAAATACATAAAACCTACTGTCATTCTAAAAAACTTCATGTCTCCTGTTATTTGTTTTGACCCATGTTACTGTGAAAATGYCACAAACTTAGAGAACAATCCCTCTATTCCTCTCAAACCTGACAACTTCTTGTTTTCTGTGTTACATGTGTGCATATCTAATGCATGCTCATATGAGAGAGAGATTTGTCTGAACCACTGTTGGAACTTGTGCTATTAATCATGAACAATGTCACAGCAGTTGGGAAACCTCTGTTTTGGGTAGGTGCCATTCTGCGTTTGTTGCTGTACAGGCATAGGAGTAAAAAGCCTGATTTACCAGGTGGAAAACCTGCAGGCATCAATTTGTATGTGCTTTCACTGGTAAATCTGCAACTTCAGTCGTGGTGTCAGCCTCCCAAGGCTCCACTATCACCTATCACCTGTACATATGTGCTTCTTACACAGTCCTGTTAAGGCAATTAGAGTCAATGGATATGCAAATGTTACAGACAAGAATACTTTCATTGGTAGGAACCAGCTCAATCCAGAGGAATCCAGGTAGGATCCAGCTCAATCTCAGGAACCATTTCAATCCAGAACCACCACTTATCTCTCTGGAAAATTTTAGAAAGAGTTCCAACTGKTTTATATCTTAATTTGCTATTTTATCACATAGAAATTGGACAGAACAAAAGCTATGCTTTCCTCAGCTTTTAAATCAGAGTTTTTGAAATTCTTGTTGTTGGGTAATTTATACATCGTCCCTTAAGACATCACATAACCYTTCAGACAGAGGAAGTTTTTAAGATGGGAGTGTGCTGGTTAAATAATTTAAGGGGAATCTTTATAGGTTTTAACTACTTTGAGAGAAGCTGAATGTTTTCTTTGAGATTTATGCAAAAATCCTCAGGAAAAGAAAAAGAAAGGGATTTACATGCAAAATATAATATTACCTTGTAGAACATTAGGGGATTTTGAAGCATTTTGATTTGATTTGAGACTGTAATGCCCAAATGGTATTTTAATATAAAATACGTTGTAGTAAACATGAAAACAGCAACCCTATTATAGTTGGAGTTTTTAATGTTGCTTGTGGCTTCAGCTTCATCTTCAAACCAACTGAAGTGTACTACAGCAAACCAAAATCCTAGCTCAAGAGAGATCAAAAAGAAGACATAAAGGGCTAGAGTAAATTATGGATTAAATGAAATAATTAATTTATTCACTTACAGCAGTTGACAATCATAGTGAGTGAGAGATGCAATGAATTTTTCAGGCTTTATCATCACTTAAACATTGGGAAGTCCTGGACATGTATTTTTCATTTTGTTGCACTGGGATAAAAAGGTTGTGTCAAAACTAAGGCCACTGCCAGGCATGCATGATGTGCTCTTTCAGAAAAAAAGAAAACTAACCAGATAAAGGACAAAGTTAATAATTTTTATCTGACTTAACTGATGACACCTGATAGAGTTCAAAAGGGTGTTAGCACAGCATGCAGAGGATGAGATTGAACTTCCCTTTCTCGGYCCTACACATATCCCCCCCCTCTCCCATTCACACTCCCATCTTCTAAAAAATAGTCCTTAACTTCTCATGTTTGCCACAGCTTCTTCTGTTTCCTTGTTTTTATACATGCAGTTTCCACACTTTACGGATCCATGTCTGTGAGTACTTTGGAATTCCACAGTTGAGTGCTGTTTTGGCAGTTCCAAGCTGCTGGAACTAAGTCCCATTTCTGCTGGAGTTCTTTTCACTCTTGTACTCCCTCACTCTCTGTGCAGTGAAGCCTTAAAGTTTTTTAAGTCTATTACATCTATTTCATTATTACTTGACCATAAAGGACTCACAGTGTAAACCAAATTACTTTTTATTTCAACTGAGGCTATGACTATTCTGCTCTTCCAGAAATGTCTTCAGCTAACCCAAGTAATGGGAATTGATTTTTCCCTTCTGCCATGAGTATTGTAGCTTACGTGGAAAGTAATGGTACTGATCTACTGATTTTTAAATACATTTCAGGATCTTCTGAACTCCTTCAGGAGTCCATTTAGGCATCCTCTCACTCTGGACTTGTTATTAGAGCTAATGGAGCGGTTTTTTGCTGATCAGCCTTTAAAATCTCATCAGGCTGATGTGATTTGTACACTCAATGCATGCATTTCATCTATATTTTTATTATCTGCCAAAGCATAAACTACATTCCAGTGTACTGAACTGCTGTGTTCTGACCTCCTAGATAAATCATCAGCATTTCACTCATCATCATGGTAATATTATTAATAAGTCTGTGGCAAATTGTTTTGACTTTGGTCAAATCAGAGGGATTTGGACTTTGAGAACTGGCGATGGAGAAACCATGGCTTTCAGTCTCACTTATTGTAGCATAAAGAGAAAAGAGAAAATTGAATGTTTTTGGTTTCTACTTCTTGGAAAGACTTGCTAATATTGGTACGAAATTGAGCAAATGGCCATTAAATAGATGTGAAGTTTGAGGAGTGGGGTGTTGAAATAGAAGGCAGATGGAAAATGAATGAGGAAAAACAGTATTTGGTGTCCATTGAGTGCCAGAATAACAGACTGGAACAATTGAAATGAGAGATGTATTTTGCTGCTAGGGAAGAGACTGAGAAGGAGGGCAAAGCAATGGCATCTCAAAGCCAGCTCCCAACATGCTTTGTTAAGGGCATGGAATTGGGAAGGACTCCATGCAATTGGTTTGGGCTATATAACACCTTCGAGACACTGTTCCAAAACTACTAGGTAGGAGCATCAGTACCATGAGGTGTACTTGGAACTGGCCTTTGCCTGTGGCCGACGCCGTGCTCTGTGCAGTCTCGGGCTGGTGCTTTGTGCCTGCTGGGGGCTGGTGCAGAACAGAGCTGTCCATGACCGGGCATTGCTGGGGGGCAGAAGGCACCCGATTGACTGAAACCTCGGGCACCAGCCCTGACGGACAGGGGGCCCTGCAGCAGGGAGAGGTCCTGCAGGGCACCTCTTCTCCTAAAGAAGCTGAATTCCTGCCCCTACTATGGGTTCCTTTCTTTCTTCTCTTAATTTTCTTTAAGTTCAGTTTAATTTATTTTATTTACATCTTATTTTAGCTTACTTTAGTTTAATTTATTTCTAATTATTTTATTTTATTTTATTTTATTTTATTTTATTTTATTTTATTTTATTTTATTTTATTTTATTTTATTTTATTTTACTTTATCTTATTTTATTTTAATTATTTCAATTTTTATTTGTATTTTATATTGTATTGCTTTAATTTACTTTTGTTTTTATCTTTTTATTTATTTTATTTTTTAATTTTTATTTATTTAATTTTAATTAAAAATTTAAAAATAAAAAGAAAATAAAAAGAAAAATAGAAAAATAAAATTAAATAATTAAAAATAAAATTAAAATAAAAAATAAAATAGAAAATAGAAAATAAAACATAAAAATAAAATAAAATAATAAATTTTAAAAATAAATTAAAAGTAAAATTAAAATAAAAATAAAATTAAAATAAATGAAATAAGTAAAAAGAAAAGTATAATAAAATAATTAAATAATAAAATTAAATTAAATTGAAATAAAGTAAATAAAAATAAAAACATAAAATAATATAACCTTAAATTTTAAAAGAAATTTTAAAAGTAAAATAAAATAAAATGGAATAATTGAGAATAAAATTTAAATACATACAAATCTAAATTAAAATAAATTTAAAATAAAACAAAATACATAAAAATAAAATACATTTTAAAAATATAATTAAAATAAAAAATATAAAATAAATTAATAAAATAAAATAAAATAAAATAAAATAAAATAAATAAAATAAATAATACAGCTCTTATGTCCATGCATGCTTTAGTGGTAGGTCATGCTGGTAAGTGTAATAGTGCCTTCTTTTGGTGACATTCCAGTTTTTGCTGTGTCTGGTTCCTGAACTGATGGTCTCTGAAATCTCCAGTGGATGTTGTTTGACCTTGTGTTTGCAGTGCTGGATGGCACTGTGTGGTCACTGGAGAATAGCACTGGTAGACTCTTCTCCTGGGCACAAAGTCTGCTTTTCCTTTTGTCCTGTTTCCTGATCCATGAGGTTCTTCCTGGTGGTTTTACAGAGAGTTAGAATCAAAATGTCCATAGTAAGCAGAATAAATTCCAAAACTGTTAAAATGGCCCAGCACTAAACCTTCTACAAAAGCAAACTTTTCCAAAGGCCCACAACAAATGCTTTAGAGGGAAATATTAGAGCAGAATGTGTATCCTGTATCACAGGCTCCTGGTTGTTAACGTGTGATGAACTTCAGCCTTCCAACATAAGGTTTAATTTATCTTCCCAACATATAAACTGCAGAGCTGTGACAGACAGGCCAGGGAGCAGCTCTGTGGTGTTTCCTGCTTCAGTCAGGTGTGTGTGTGTGATGATGAGGTTGCTGCTGTTCACTCTSGGTAATGACAGTTTTCCTCTTGAAGTCAATTCCATAAGCAGCACCAGAAATGTGCCCTCTCGGAACCAGGTGGCCAGCAGTGTAAGCTGGGAATGGAGGGTAAGAAGGCAACTTAGTGTCCTGGGACAGCTCATTCATAGTGCCTTTAACGTGGCTGAGAGACTGAGTTGCAACTGGCACTGTCCTCCATGGTATTCATAAGCTAGAAGTATTCCCAAGAGAAGGCTTTTACTTATACCTTCATTGTTTTATTAAGGTTTGGGCTTTCTTGGTCCTTTCTTGGAGCAGAGAGTTGTCAGCTGGATGTGGTGATCGGCTGCTGACTGGGATTCCAGCCAAATGGAAAACTAGCAGCAAGATGACCTGCTCACAAATAAGTAGAACAAAGAGCTCTTGATCCTTGTGTGAATGGTTTAATCTGTTTTATACTGCAGTTTCCCATCAGTTAAAAGGGGATAATTGCACTCTACTGCCCTCAGGGGTGCTGTGAGGGTAAATACATGACAGGTTACAGAGCGCGCCGATGCACTGGCTGAGAGAAATGTAAAAATGTTGGGAAAGAGGATAATTTACAACAAATGAGCAAGTCTGAAGCAGAGACACGAATGTGCTAGGCACAGGCTTTGAAAATCACTTCTCACTCTGCACTCAGGTTGAGACTACAATTAACAGTAAGGCAAATATAGCGCAAAATCAGGGTTTGCTGTTTCTGAACTGGCTGCTAGTGATAGTATTGACACTTTCCAGACATCAAAGCCATAACAACTCTGCAGCAGCAGGGAAGCTGGACTCCCCTGGACCGTGCTAACACACACAACTATTTCCTATCAGTGCCTTGAAGCTGCAATATGGGTCTTTAACATAAATGAATCCAATGTTTTTGGAGCTGGAGGGGATCCTTGGCTGTGTTGGCCTAGCTGGGGGACACAGTATGGGCTCCTTGAAGACTCTTTTTGCAGGAGAAAATGTCAGATGATGACTGGATACTGAGATGTTGTAATGACGGTTTTGGTTTTCTTATTATGCAAGAGACAATTTTAAAAGATCTAAGTTTCCAGAGTTGCAGGGACTTTTAGGGAAGCTCACAAAATGTAATACATCTTCTATGAATAGATTTCAGCTGACTGGAAGAATACATTTCAGGACACAGAAAGAAGCCTTTCCATTGATTTCAGGGAATTTTATTGCAGGATGCAAGCAAGAGAAGAACGAGGCCAGATTTGTGCGAAAAGTGCTAAGTGCCTTTTGGACAGAATTTGCAGCTGCTAATGTTTCCTCACCTCTAAACACTTGCAGCCATGGTAGGCTTGCTGGGGAGTGCTGCTCACACTGGGTCAAGGTGAAATAAAAATAAGAAATCTTTGCTGTCCCTACTGTGAGAGGTACAACTTGCTACTATTTTTCCTTCTGGCAGGACTTTGGAACTGACTGTATCCAACAAATGCAAATTATGTTGCTAATTTAATTAAGCAAGCCATATGAAATCAGAAAAATTACAGTCCGTGGTGGCAAACAGTTTTTTATTTATTGGCAGTACATCAATAACTAATTGAAAAAGATTACACAATTGCTTTTGATTGTGATTTAACCCCAGCAGGCAGTTTGGCCTCACACAGACACCAGTTCAGCCTCTCCCCCACAGGGAGATAGAGGAGAGCATCAGAAGGGTAAAAGTGGAAAAAATGGCATGAGATACAGTTTAATAGGTAAAGCAAAAGTTGTACACACAAGCAAAGCAAAACAAATCCAAAACATGGCCCCATACAAGCTGCTATAAAGAAAATTAATTCCATCACTGCCAAAACCAGTACAACAGAAAAAAGAATATGATGTCTGCAAATCTGTTTTTATCCTTCTTATGGCCAAATCTGAGTATTTCATGACCTTTCATATGCTTATCCTCGGAGCATCCCAGGGGCACAGGACATTTTAAATCTGAAGGACGGTGAGGACAAGGCTCAGAACTTTATCATTTTAATCACAGGTAAATATGTTGCCACTAGGTGACAGCAATTCAAGTTATGACCAAAATACAAGGTTTTTGCACTGCTATCAGTTTTATTATGCAAGTCAATGCAAGGGTTAATGGAACAAGTTAAGTCTGTAAAGCCTTGTGTTAGAGTGGAAAGTGTCTTTGACTCTGAAGTTGAGAAGTTAAGAGTGAGGCTTGTGATTTCTGCACTTCAGTTTTGTTGCTTCTCTCTTCATTTCCTGACTTCCAATGGCCTGTTTTGTGCTTCCCTTCTTCCTCTTTTCTTGCCCAACTGTAACACATGTGAATGGTGAAGAAAGAATCAGAAAGCCAGAGATGCCATTTCTGTCTATTCAGGACTAATTTTTGCCAGTTTATGCTACATTTCTGTTAATTTTCAGTGCTTGATAAATAGTTGCCTTGCTTTCCTCCATCTTTAATGTAACTGTCAGTATTCACATTAATCTGTCAGGCTTTAATGCGTATTTACTTGGGAACTGAGGTTTGGGGATGAGGTTGGAAGGGGGATTTCTGAGCAACCTCTGGCTTGATTGTGATTCAAATATCTCAGGRCTCCAAAGTGTTGCTGTTTTCACATCAGAAAACAGGTTGTGATGCACTGTAAGCTGCTGTTTGCTTGGTCGTCCCCCTCACAGTGAAAAAGTGGTTCTTGACGTTCAGGAGTAGCCTCCTGTGTTTCAGTTTGTGTCCATTGCTTCTGATCCTATCACTGGGAACCATCAAAAACAGCCTGGCTCTGTCATCCTTATACCTTGCCTTCAGGTGTAATTTAGATTTAATAAGATTAATTAGGTAATAAGGTTCTTAAGATTTAATGAGATTTAATAAGATTAATTAGATGAATCATCAATAAGAATTCCCCTCAAAAGTTCCCTTCTCCATGAAGAATAGTCTTCAACATTTCCTCATAGGAGAGATACTCCAGTCCCTTAATCATTTTTGTGTATTCTCTTCGGTAAGTCCACATCTCTCTCAGAATTGCTCCTGTCCTAGGGCTCCATACCACAACCTGTCGCACCTTCTCTTGCAGGACTTTAGGAGCTGG
Organism: Amblyornis subalaris; assembly: GCA_018881555.1. Lineage (NCBI taxonomy): Eukaryota > Metazoa > Chordata > Aves > Passeriformes > Ptilonorhynchidae > Amblyornis > Amblyornis subalaris. Next base: position 11,107,349 of record JACAXG010000007.1, on the reverse strand, counting down.
AGAGTTGAGAAAGAAATAACAGAAATTGCTGCCAGTTGTCATGTTGTGAGACATCAGAGCTGGCACTGTAATACTGTGGAATGGACTAGATCACAGCACTACTTTTTAGCAGGACTGGAAAAAATAGAGTGGAAATAAAGGATCTAACTTGTGACCTGACATGGACACTATTCTCGTCTGTCTCAGTCATCCATGAAATTGTGGGCTGACTCAGGACTGGAACAGCTTACATTTGGAGGATTTTTGTTTGTTTGGGGATCTTGTTTGTTTTCATTCTTTGGGTTTTCTGTAAGACTGAGATCATAATAACTGTAGTGCCTGTATTCAGTATGACCAGCACCTCGTTGATCTGTACCCCCATAGAAATCAAGTGAGTCCATCTGAGGGGAAGAAATGCATCACCAAGGTGAAACAAACCCTTACTGGAGTGTGTTTGGAAGCCTATGSTGATGATCTTATAAATGAGTTTTCTTTACAGTTGTAAATGGGACGAGTTTAGAAAGCCTAGTGTTTCCAACAGAAAAAATACCAAACACATTTTTAAATGTTACTTAAAAACCACACGGTGAAGGACGAGAGAAACTGTCAACAGTACTGCAGCTCGATGACRGTGATTTTGATCTTTTATATTATTAGAACATTTTGCAGGTGGATTTTGCATGTGTTTGTTTTCAAGCATGATTTTCATACAGAAGAACATTTTATTTACTGTATGGTAGAAATCTACACATGAAGAGTTAATAGACTAAGACTTTACCATGGCATATTCCAGTTTACTCATAATGCATTTAAGTACTCAAAGACTTAAATAAGTATTCAAATGCTTAAATAAGCAGGTATGAGATACACAGAAAACATTAAACTCCCTGAGATATGAAAAGATATAGAGGATTTCCTGGAATAATGGAATAGAAATTAAATTTTGCACTTAAAATGAAATACATAAACAGTACACATGATTCAGAATTTCCAGCTGTGTTTTCAAAACTGTTTAAGGCAAATGAAAAAAAAAAAAAAAGAAAATTATAAGGGAATGAAAGAAATAATAGGAAAAAAAAAAACCAAAACACACAAGCCTGCACTTGTAGCTGGAACTTTTGAAAGAAGAGAAGTGTTTGCCAGTCCTGGTGTGCACTGCCATTTTATCTAAATAAAACTCAGTCGTGTCCATTTGATGGGATGCAGTGTGCTTCACATGACAGTATTTCAGAAATATAGTTYAGTAACTTGTGCATGTGCACATTTAGAAGATTAAAAGTAGACATTTAAAGCTTTTTAATGGTTGAAGCATTAACTTAAGTTTAGCATCAGCCCTGCTTTTTCCTGAATCTCTGTACTGTGCTTTTCATTGCAGCATCCTGACCTCCTCAGGAATCACACTRTCTGCTGCTTAGGCTGTGCTCACAATGCAGAGTTAACATCCCTGTGTGAGCAGAGTGTAGCTTTCGGCTCTAGGCTGCTTTCTCCTTGCTCTTTCTGCTGCTCAACATTTCTGTCTTGGGTTTGTGTGCTTTCTTGTGAAGCCCTTTGGCATCCTTTCAGAAAACACCTGACCTGTTGAAGTCAAACTTTTTGAAGAGTTCTTCATGAAGTTGTCACCACAGGCTTAAGACCTGTCCTTCCATAAAGCAACAAGTGTTGCCCTCTCAGTGGCTTTATTTACCTTTATCACTTCTTCCTATTGTTTTTTTCAAATCTTCATCAGTACTTTTTCTATTCCTTGACAACACATCATCTTAGCCCACTTATTTTAAATTAAAGCTGTGTGCTTGTGTCCCGTGTCCTCCTTATACAYCTTATTTTTTATTATGCATGTGCTTTCTCTTCTTCTGTTTCTGAAATAATGCCTCATTACCTACACCTCCRCACTACGGAGGTGCTTTTGTTACTGATGATGCCACGTATTATCCTTGCTTTTGTAATCCTCTAAGTATTAATACGGGGTTAAAGTGAGAGCAGCATCCCCAGGAACTCAAAGATATTTTCCCTGTATTATTTATGGTTAGATATAAATAATATTAGCTGTACTGATGATTCTGTGGAAAAGACATTCTTCCTTCTTTGAATTAATTAGCTAATGCAGAGCTGAATGTTGCCCAGCAGACACAAAAAAGAGGTGCGCCATCCTTCTTGAAATTAAAGAGCTGTGGGGGTAGGTAAACTGAAATTTGTTTACAATAAGTGATCCCTCTTATTTTAATACATCAAGCTGTCAGCTTSTCTCAAAAATAGATGAGGTAATTTCAAAGCTCGCAATTAATTTTGGTTTTATTAATTGATGAATTGGCGACTATGGATTTCTAGCTGAAAAGCATTTTTATTATTCATTTTCAACCTTTATGTTCAAATTTATTTAAACTCTCTATTGCAAGCTATGGAATGCCTGTGTTATCTGTCTGCATGCTTACCTGAAAAAGGCCAACTGTTCCCTTGTCATATGAGGGTACCTGAGCAGTGACAAAGCTGTGTATACAGTCACACTGGATATAGCTGCTGATCTGAGACACTTGTGCCTTTGATCCATCCACTTTTGATGGATTATGTGGGTGAATTGCTTACACAGCTTGTAGCAGAAGTCTTAGAGGATACAATTTTGAGTCCGAGTGTCCAAGACTGTGCTTATAAGGATAATAAGGGAGAGGTTATGTTTTTAAGTGTCCTGAGATTAATTTTCAGCCAGTCCATGGTTGGTGGTCCTGTTGGGTCCTGTTGTCATCAGTAGGAGCTTTCCCACTCACAAATGGCATGAGAAATATCTAAACTCTCTCAAAGGATGTTAAAAGAATCTGTGCAAAAATTGTAAACTTTGGATCAGAGCCAGAGAGTCTCCAGAACCGAGCCATGTCTTTGACCTTTCTTGACAGGACTCTTGGTAGTCCCTGCCTGGAGCACAATGGTGGTTTTGAAGTCCTGGGAAACTGCAGGATGTTCCCATTTTTCTGAAGCAAGAAAATCAATGAGGGAGTGAGGAACATGGGAAGGTTTGTTAGCATCACTTAGGGGCAGTGAATAAAAAAGCAAAAGTAATTTAGTAGTTTCTCTGTCAAATGTTGCTTTTTGGTGAAAAGCAAGGAGGAGGACTGGACAGGCTATAGTGCTTTAGTTCTTTAGTGGAGGTTGCTCCTGCACCAGCTACAAACACACGGCTCCCTCCTTCCTTTAAAAGAAGCACTCTTAACACCACAAACCTACTCTTTCATATTACTAAGAGAACTTGCAGGCCATACCATCACGTCCATATTCACATGCTATGTGACACTTCAATCCCCAAGCAACTCACTGAAGTATATGAAATTATTTTAATAAACYTCTAACTCTCCTCTACCTCATTGTCCTACCAACAGAAGCAAACCAGTGGGAAATAACGTGCAAAGTCATCTCTAAAACGGTTCTCTCCCTTAAAAAATAGTCCAGGCAATGTACTGCAGACCTTGCTGTGYCTACTGACAGACTGTAGCACTTAGATGGTGCTGCTGTGCTGGGCAATATATAAAGCTCTAAGACAGAAATACAGGATAATTAAGAACGGCAGAAGTGGTCCCTGAAGAGTATGCTGTTTAATCATCAGCTTCATATCATCATCATCTCATCTAATGGCTCACCAGCAGTCTTGCCTAAAGGTCTTTATACTGGGTTTTGTGGTAATGTGCATGTCAGAATGCCAGCAACGAATTTTTGTGTCTAATTTAGAAGGCTGGGTACATTGCAGGACTTTTAGATATTCAGTTTCAGCACGTCCTTCATAGGGAAAGCTCACTAGTCATTCAATGTTTAAGGGAAAACAAGGCAAAATTCAGTAAATACTATAAGGCCTTTGGACAATGAAGCTTCAGAGAAAAAAACAAAACAAAAAACCAAAGTACACAGGCACTGAACTCTGATTTATCTACAAACGGGGTTGACAGGAAGCAATTGTTTGGAGCCTTGGCACCGATGGTTTATTGAAGAACAGGTCACTGCGGATTTTTATTTTCTTACATTTTCTTCTTACATACAGTTTATTTTAGCTTTCTTGTGAAATGAACATGCCTAATGTTTTTATTTTAAATATCTTACAAGCCGGGATGAAAAATCAAGAACACATTAAAAAAATTGATCAAGAAAAGATATTTAAATAAACCCCTGCCAACAAAGACAAATGTTAACTGAGAGTTAATATGAWAAAAGTAAAACTCTGTTTCTGTTTTAATGGTACTTTCCAAATCAGTTTCTGTCATATATTCCTGTTGATCAAACTCTGGCTTTACCACAAGGCTTTTGAGAGTTCAGAAATGGATAAATATATTTTTTCTTGTTATATCTTTTATATTTCAATAAATTTTCAGGATTTTCATCTCCCTATGCACTGTCATATCCAAGGAACAGTGGATATAAGTATATGGTGAGGATGACCAACTTGAAGCTCTTGATATCACTTCCGAAGGAAAATATTTTGCCACTGTGAGTCACCACAATTCACCCACTATCCCAAGGAGTCTTCAGGCCGGATAACAGCACAAACRAAAAAGGGATACCATCCATTTAGACATTTAAATAAACAGTAATATTTTCAGGAGTTCTGAGTATTTCCTGCGGAATTCATCCATGTGCYTAAACAGATGGGTTTTTAAGAGGCCAATGCCTGCAGCCCCTATGGAGAATGAAAGAAAATGACCCCTTATTTCATCAGGGCATTTTGAAAACCTTAAACCTTTCATCTTTGTTTTGTTGACTAAGTAGGATTTGAGCTCCTTTGGAAATGTGTCCAATGGGAGYACTGAACACTCTGGAAAAATTGTCTCACTTCAAAGCTCTATTTAATTTTTAGGAGTCTGGACCAGTGTTCCTTTGTTTAGTTCTTCAAATTTAAGAAATAATTCTTAAACAGGATGTTTTCTGCATTGGTATTTAGAGAGTGAGTTGCAGTACAAATAATTGGGGGGGGAGAGGCCTTGTTATACACATTATTATTTAAACCACTGTCAGCAAAGTGACACTATTCCCAAATTTGCATGCAAATCCCTATTTTCAATCATTGCAGAGTTTGTGTGAAACAGTGAGCAGTTGCATTTCCAAGTAAAATAGCTTGGCTGCAGACATGCTGAATGGTTTGTGTTGATGCTGAGGCATGAAAGTCTGGTAATGGTGATTGCTATCTCAGGAAAAAAAAAAAACACCACCCTCCAGGAGGATTTGAGGTTTCATTTTCAAGGGTAAATATTCTCCTCTGCGGAAAGAGCAGTTTGCCATGGCAAAGCACCTACACGTTCCACTAAGCGGATTTTCCAAATTATGTCTCTACTACATGCCTATTGCATTAGCACAGTCACCTTGTCACTCAAAACCCTGTAATGATCACTTCTGAAACATTTACACCCCGTGTTTGGCTGGCTGGTTGCTGCTTGCTCAGTAGGAAGATTATTGATTGCAGGCGCTTATTAAGAAAGTACGGAGCCATAAGCTATGAGAGCTGTTGATAATTCAAAAGGTGAAGCTGGCAATTATATAGGGATCAGGGGGATTATTATATACAGGGCCTAGGAAAATATGACTGATGGCTGTGGCACTGCTGTTATGGCTGCTTGAAATAAAATGTTTCGTTATTGATTTCTTTTGTTGGTCTTTTTTATTGCATTTTAAATCTACGTATTTTTCATGCAAACAGCCTATTCTACACTAGAGCTAGAATATGCTACTGTAACTTACTGATTTATGAATATATACCTCTGTTACAGTATTTTTGCCTCTTAGTACAGATTTTTTTCCGGTTTTTCACTCATTGGTTGCTATTTGAATGGGACACAAATCCCATATTTGATTTTGAGTTTTGCCACTTCCTCTGTTGCTGGTGTTATATTGCTTTTAAGGATTTTTCTTCTAATAACAAGACAATGAAGAGGKAAAAAATAAATTAAAAAAAAACAACAAAACATATTTTRGGCATCAAATATAGAGTAAATACATTTTTTAAAATTATTAAGTCTTACTTTCACCTGTCTTCAGGTGGCATATCCAGCCTTATAACATTTTTCCTTGTTTGAACTACTTTTAGCTAACCCCCTTAGTTTTRCATTAATGTTCCTCCTTCTTATTCCTTATGCCATTTCCAGGTCTTCAAAACTTATATTAAGTAACATCAGACATTATTAACATTACTAACATAGTAACATTCCTAGTGCTAAACACGGAAAAGCCTTCCTCCTTTGCGAAAAGGAAAAGTCCACTTCCACAGCTTAGTTTGTCACTTCACGAATACCCACTCCGTTAGAAAACATCTCAGTTCCTAGAGTTTGTAAACCTATGTAGAAGCTGGTTCGAGAAGGTGGATTTCCTTTGTGATCTGCAAAACCACAAASGACCTGAAGCCTTTTTTTAAAGCAAAATACCTGATACTCAGGTGTCATCTCTGGCTGGGAAAATGTCATACACTTTTTATTCAGAATTATCTTTTTCTGGGAGTTTCCACTCTCAACATCTGCCTAATGAAAAAGGTTATTGCCTCCAATGTGGGTCATGTTAATGGTGGGAAGAGGCAAGGAAAATAGCATGAAAAATGTATGCAGTTGCATGACTTATTATTCTACATAAAACTAATATTCTGGGAGACTGTGAGCTACATAAAACATTMCAACTACACCACTCACTGTGTACATTTTTTGCATGCAGGGTTTGGTCCTCTTATCACAGCAAAAAATCTATTCAGTCATTATTTGGGTAAAGTTGACTTTTAGCCAAATCCAGAATGAGCCCCACAAGCCACAGGCCTAATCAATACCACACTAACTGCTCCATTAATCCTCTTTTGCTGCTATTTCCCTCTCATCTTTCCAGGAGACTGTTGTTACCTCAGAATACATAATTGATTTTTTTTTTCTAGGTAATAAATGCAGCAGATTTCAGTGATATTTCCCACATACCCTCAGACTGCAGGTCCCTATCATGGTCTGACTGAGCGGAGCTGCTTCCCGATTATTCCAAAGTGGTGACTGAACATTCAGCCTGATGCAAAAAGCCTCTGCAGGCTCATCTCAGACCTTTCCACCTCAGATGCTGCAGCAAGACAAGCAAACTTGCGTGTTCCCATATGCAAGGAATTTTGCACAAATCGTCTCCTATATAAAGGGCCTAATAAAAGAAAAGGAGTAGATAAAGAAACTCGCGGTTGGAAGAGTTCTTGGGCTTAAGTTTTGTAATTCAAGGGATCATTGGTGTGCTGCACACAAAGGCCTGAACTGTTTGACCTGAAAGGGAAGTCCTTATGTAGCTGCAAAAGCTGGGCAGGAAAAATTCAAAGCCAAAAAGCTGTGCTTTCTCTCCTCATAAAGGAGACTATATTCCTGAAAAAATAACGTTACATTAAGGATTTCCATTACTGTTAGGAACAGTGCTGATTTGCTTCAGTTTTGCATCTCATTTGAGTCTTTTCTAAACTTGTACTGCTTTAGTCTAAGAAATTTCTCTTTGATTTAAAGAAATCTGTTTATCTCCCTTTTCTGTAATTCCTAGGTACTTTAACCCAGGATTTGGATGACAACTCTGGCAGAAGCAACAGGATTTTTCTATTGCTGATGTTCCATACCCTCACAAAAAAGGGAAAAATTAGTTTGCATTTATTTATTATGTTTAGTTTTCTTCAAAAGACTTGTTGGTATTACTGGCCTTTAATGTTAGGAAGAATTTCTTTGAAGAAAAGCAGACTAGATATTGGAACGGGCTGCCCAGGGGGTGGTAGAGTCAGAGCACTGGAAGTACGATGTTTTGTTGTAGCTGGGTGCATTATTGACTTTAAAACAAAGTTGTGGCCAATGGGAAGCATGAAATCCCAACCTGATATGCCTGAAATAAATAAAAATAGCTGAAAACAACAAGGATGTTTTAAATTCAGCTAAAATATTCCTACACTGCCCCTTGGAGAATCTGTAAAGTAACACAACTTTTGAGAACATGACCGTTCTAAGTTCAAAACAATCTCTTAAAAATAATAAGTCTTGTTTTAGTGTCCTGCTTACATTTAAAAAATTAAAAACCAAAAGTAATTAATTTAATTCATAAAACAAAGCTCTGGGCACTGGATCAAATGACAGAGTTACACTGGTATTTATGCTTTGGGGCTGTATCACTAAGCCACAGTTCTGCACAATGGCCAAAATATATAAGTATTTAAATAAATGAGACTAGACTTCAGATCAAGTGCTAATCTGAGATCGGTGCTACATTCAGGAAATAGAAAAAAAGGGGCGAATGAACACTGTGGTTGATACAAGCCTTTGATATGTGCTGTTTCTCTGCAGTTATTGCTTACTTTGTGCATTTCTACCCACCAAATAAAATTAATCACCAAAATGTCTGTAAATGCTTTTGCTTAAATCAAAATTCAAATGTTGGCCTTTTTGTTGGAAGGGAGATCCTGATAGAGCAGGTCCTTGTTATAATGACTCACCAAAATCATCCTGATGCCTGAACATCCTGCAGGCCGTTTCATTCTCACCAGGGCTTGTCAGCATTTTCGTGTTTGTAGAGGGTCTTGGGGAAGTTTGCAAGTGTCAAGTGTGCATGGTGTACACTTCAACATCAATAATGTAACTTGATGTCTCCTTTATGCATCTGGATGTTAATATCACTCAAGGGAAATAATTGTTTAGTGCCTCAAAAAAAAAGGTGATATCACCAAAGTATGCAACATGTAAGTACTTTTCCTCATGCAGAATAAGATATAGTACTTGCTACAAACACTGATTATTCAAGTCAGGACGTTCACAATCAGTATTAAACGCTCTTGTAGCTCTTAGCAACAAGTTTTGCCCCTGTTCAGATTTCTATATCTCGAGAAGGCTCATAGTGCCATAGTAAAAATTAAAGAAGAAAATCTGAGTAACTTATGTACATGAGAATTTTCATCTGGAGTACTATGGAGTGTCAAGGCTGCATTTGGCTGCTCTCTGTATTATGGTATGCTTTGTTCTCCCGAATGAAAGGGGAACTTGCTGATGGAAGGATTTGATGTACCCAATTAGCTTATTATCTTTGAATCTGCAAGACAGACTACGATTTCTTTATTAATTTGTATTAAAATAGGGGCACAAGAAGTCTTTTATTAACTGTTAAAATCAGGGGTGGGGTTGACCAACGCTGAGAATCTGCAGAGCCATCAATTAGTCCGTGTGAAATGGAGATTTCAGAAGTGCCACAGTTACCATACTGTTCTAGCTGTTCACTTTTTGGAAGCGTCTAGCTTTTGTACAACAAAGGGAGTTGGATACTAAATACTCAGCTGAAGGAAAGATAGGTATCATGTTTTTACTGTCAGTTTTAGCATTTATCCTGCTGCCTTTTCCTCAGTATTGGAGCATCTTCCATCTTGTAGTCAATGACAATAATTTGTCATTGTTTGTTTATAGGTTTGTTTATAGCCAACAACTCTTGTCAGATGGTCCTCAGAATAATGATTGCCTTTGCCTTGAACCTCTTTGGAAAGGGATTCTGCTCAAGTGTCTTATGAACCTAGAAATGATCCTCAGGACAGTAACCAAACAGATTAAAAGTTCAGGCTTTTCCTTTTGTCACTTTTAAAACTCACTGGAGTAGGCGGATATAAGTACTTATGGTGCAAGGAAATGTTAAATTCACAGCACATCATCTCGAGCTGAGGAGAATATATTGAAGATAAAAGTAATATAAGGATTGCAAATTGATTTGAAAGTATTCTAAAATGGCAAGTAAAACTAGTTGTTGGATAGGAGAAATTAAATTCAATTATATTAAAATACAGTAAATGAAAATAGAATAAAAAAGTGGAATTTAATAAAATTTTAAAAAATTAAAATGATATAAAATTATTAAAATGACATTTGGGGTTTATTTTATTTTAACTGATTTTACTTTTATTTTCATTTATTTTAATTTATTTTTATTTTACTTTTTTTTWATAATAGTAGTAATAATAATAATATTAAAAATTAAAATAAAGAAATAAAATAAATTTAAATAAATTTAAAATAACTTTAAAATAAATAAAAACAAATGAAAATAAAATAAATTACATAAAATAAAATTTAAAATAAAATAAATGAATATTTATTTATTTTACCATTGCAATAATTTTTAAAATGTTTCACTTTAAAATTTTAGTTCTGTATAAGCCTTCATGTTTAAGGCTTATAATGATCTTCACTTATAAGAAATATTTCTTTCAGGATGGAGAGAAGAAAGAGGGCAAAGCCTAATTTTTCAGAATTTTTGGAAAGTTTGAAGTATCACCATGTTCTTTTCGAATATGTGGGCTAAAATATTTTTTCCTCCAAGATAACCTCCTTTCAAGTATCCTGTTAAATTCTACACACTCATTTTTAAACTGCTTTGGACAAATATGTTATATTTTTTTCATGCGTTTCATTTAGGACAAATGCAGTAATTCAGTAACAACCAACTGAAAGTAATCAAACGTGGCTCACTGTGCAGAACTTGGGAGGCTTCTAGATGACACATCATCATGACAATATAATTATTTTTTTTATGTTTACGATGATTTTTTCTTCTTCTATTAAGGCTGTCATGAGTGTTGAGGATACACAGGTCATATGTCTTCAAGACAGAACCCCACTTCACCTCTTTCACCAATTCAAAATTGGCCTCACTTCTGCTTTCAAAGATTAGGTTTTGCTCAAAAAGAATATCTTTCTGTGAGAACAGAGAAAAGAGTAGTAATTCTGTAGGGATCAATACTGCGGGACTTCAGGATATTTAATTTTGAAGGCTTTTTTGATGTTTTGAAGCCACAACAGACCACCAGTCAGATGATTGTGAATATTTYACTGAACATTTTAGGATAGGACTTTCAACCTGCCATGGGTTAAACCTACTTTTCTTTTGAGCGGAAAGGAGAAATCACAGCGCTATCAGCTGCAAGAGTGAGGCCAGCATCTGATCCTCTCTCTGACTGCTCACCTTCATTTCATCTGCTTGGTATTTTTTCTATGTTTCCGTGCAGTAGCTCTGAGAACAGACATTTATGCAACATAACAGGAGAAAACTGGACCATATTAGAATGAAATACCAGGGAGATTTCTTCATGCACACCACACACACACACACCCAGCCCTCCACCCATAGGATTGGTTGATATCAGGATCTTGTAAGCAGTAGGACCAAAGTTATTAATCTGTCAAGAGGAAAATGAATAGCCTGATCATAAAATATAGGGCAGAGCTCAAGGCAGTCAATGCTGTAATAAGGCTTATGACACTATATTTTGGAAGTATTTTAATTTCTTCTAGAATGAAGAAGTGTTGAGAACTTTTAACCTCTTAAGTAGAACTTCTGCTAAGCCTAAATTTACTCTTGTTTCACAACACAATTTTTAGTAATAAAATACCTTTAATGTTTGGTACACTAAATGCATGTGATATTCTTTATTCAGTTTTCTCATCAGTAAAAGTATTTTATATACTTACATTAGTCTGAGATTTGTTTTGAGTGTTTTCACTATGCAGAAACAGCAAAAAATTCAAAATCTACTGCCATAAAAATTTAGATTTGGGTTTAATGGGTTTAACAGAAGAAACTAACTTTTGGATTACTTGGTATTATGCTAGCCAACAGAAGACTTTTCTTCAGCAGCGAAGTCTGAGGTTTAGCTGTAGAGGATAAGAAAAAACTTTTATTAATTTTGCCTCAGGAAATCAATGATTTGAGTTTCAATCTCTTTTAGGTGCATCTTTATTCTTTATCTCCCTGTCTGGCTTCAGAAGTAAACTCCCCATAGACTTTGTCGTATGATTTACAGGTTGTTGGTTTGACACACAAGGACAGTAAGTCAATAGTCTCTCTCAGAAAATCCTACTGAGAGTTAGCATTGTCTAATATTAGAAGTGCAATCAGAGCCAATCTGCTGCTGAGGAGTTGTACCCTCTACTTTGTATAGAAGCACCAAATGGGATAATTTCCCCAGTGTGCTGAAGCCTTGTCACTGAGAGGTGCAAGGAAATTTGTATGGAGTTCTGGAAAGTTCTGGATGACTTCGTCAAGGGCTTAAGAGAATGACCTTGGTAAATCTTCATTCATAGTTTCACTCCAGAGGCTGGTTGAGTTCATCTTAAAAACAAGAGCATTAAAAAACCCCCACGATATTCTTGTATGCTCAGTTTATATGAAAATATCTACTGTAAATTAATTCTTTTAGAAATATGCTGTTCCAATTGAGAACAGAATTTTAATACTGGCTTCATGATTACAGTTTTGGTCTGCTTTTGGTAAAGGAAGAAACAGAATCTCACCCTACTTCCACTTAGTTAACTATGGTGTTACCTATGGCAAATTCTTTTCCAAGTAAAACCCTACACTAGCTGTGCTGTATCTTTTATTTCTTGCCAAAGAAAGTGGATATTTTTGAGAAAGCTGTTTCTCATTCCAGTAGAGAAGTATCGATAACAAAGACTAACAATGCAAGTTGCTGATGTGAGAGAAGTCTTGTGTTTGTCAGATAAAAAATGGATCTTGGTGCCCAGAGTATGTTGCAAGGCTCTTCAGCTAACAGCTACTTCAGTGATTGACTACTTCTCATAACAACTGAATCAGGATAAACAAAGATTAAAAACTACTTTGTATTCCCAAAAGTATTTAAAATTTTAAGGAATTAGTAGGATTCTCGGAGGGGTTTTAGTAAAACTGCAGTGGACACAGCTGTGTCCAAGCTGTTCTGCCAGCCCCATCACTGGGATCTGCCAAAGGAAAATCTAACCTTCATAGATCAAAAGCAGTGATGGGTCTTGCAACAGTTTTCTCTGAATTGCAGTCCATGATTAATCTCTCTGCTTTGATATTAGTGAGCTAGCAAAGAGTTTGATCCCTCATAATAAATGATTCTTTGGCAGCTATTGAAGTGAGTTGGGCTGGCTTCGTTTCCTGAGCCAAATGGGAGTTCATGCTGTCATTTATTTACTGTTTGCTGAAGGGAACATTTTAATCAATGACCTCATCACATTTTTGATATTTCATTGTCTCAAGATGGTTGTTCTTTTTCTGGATTTAAAATTATTTGCTTTAACCACTGTGCAACTATTTCAAAGAATAAATAAAGTTTGAGTAATTTAAACGGTATGAAAGTGAGGGCAATAAAAGAATAGACAAGTYTTACCTCTAAGTTTTCAAAAGAAGAGAAATTTTAATCAGGTTCATGTTCATTTAGATGTAAAAAAAGAGACAATTCTGAGCACTACATGCAGCATTGGGACTGAGATTTATACAAATAAATCATCTTTGGAAAGGCAATATAGTTGAGAAGTTTATACATGACTCTTGGCCTTTCCAACCTTTTCAACAAAACCAGAACTGACAGCTGATGGTAAAGCTGAGCCTCAGCGAAAATCTTACCAAAACTCACAATTCAGGTCAGCTGTAGAGAATTAATTTCCCTGTTCCAAATCCAATGTCTTACTGGGACATACCTCCTCTTCCTCCTACTGGTGACCTTTCAGCTGTGAATGTGAGAGAAGCCCCAAGCAAAGAGCTGTCTGGGAAAGTCAGTTTGTCTATACGTCCAGAAATGTGTCACCTGACAGAGTCAGCTGCATTGTCCTAACACAGTGGCAACTTATAGCGTGTGTCTAGATGAGAAGTCTCCTCTCTGGTTTGTGATAGTCTCTGATGTTATATTTAAACAGAATAAATCCTTAATTTATGACTACTTTGCAACTTTGCCTTTTAAATTAATTGCCTTGTGGAATTCTCTACCTATTAATGCTGAGTAGAGCTGCTTGTCTTATGAAATATCAGAATACTGATCTGAAGGAAATGAATGATGTGAAGCATGGAACAGTACTTAACAAATTGTCTCTGTTGCACGTTGAAATCTTGCTCTGTGCATTTCATTTCAATCTGTTCACTGGTTTGTGTCCTTTAGCCCCCACTGGGGAGAAACACATGTAACCTCCCTGAGCTGTTCACTTTGCATTTGGAACTCCAGTTTTACTGAAAGGTGTGTAAAATCCTAGTAGTCRGATGACTCCCTGGTGAACACACAGCTGATAATACCAGAAAGCCGAAGCTATTCAAGCAAGCGTTGGCATTTATTTATGCTTGCAGCTTTCCCCCTGGATGCAGCTCTTTGTGGTGTGGCAATATCTTTGAGATTTGTGCTCGTGGAGATTTGACATGCATTTCTTAGAAACATACCTTCTACATAACGGGAATTTTTCAAGCAGTTACAATGGAAGAAGAAAACCAAACAGTTCCTGGGTATCTTTGTTATCAAATGATGTAATTCAGGGGAGAGATTAATCAGAAGACATGACTTTTATTCTGGATATGTTTAAAGCAAAGCAAATGTGCTGAGTTTTGTTTTGTTTTTTTCATTCTCTTCTCTTGCATTCTTCATCTCTTGGATATATCTGGGTGAATGATTTCCATCTGTAGATTATTTGAGAACAACCAGTGGCATCAGGAGTAGTTTGCTCTTAACTCACGTCCTCCTTTCTTCTCCTCATATCTCACCACCCTTTTCCAAAGTAGAGAAACTTTAATTTTCTACAAGCCATTTCCTTAATCTCCTCTAGCACCCTCTACCTATTCTCAAACAAGGAAYGGAAATGTTGGTCATTTCAGGTTCAAGTGCATTTTTGAACCATCTGATTTAGTTTAAAAACTTTTTTGTTATCTTTAGAAAGGCCTGGTCTAAAGAGATCCACAGTGTCTTTATATTTACAAACAACAGAAGCACACTTTTTACAAAAGTGTACTTTCTGGAGTCACTTGGAGAAAAACAAGAGTATCTTGTTCCAAATCGAGTGAAAACCTTTCCAGCTCATGGAAAAGTTTTCACTTTTCCATTTGCTCTTCTACCAAGCTCATTTGTTCTTCCAGAATTATGTTACCTCAACCCTGCTGGTGGTTTAGTCCCTTTTTCCTGTTACTTTGGCTTCATTTTAAAAATTAATATGAGAGTAAATTAAGACAATAAAAGAAGACCATTTCATAAAAACTGCAATCAGACCATGATCAGACCATCCCAGAGACTTGGAACCTGTTTTCAGATTTCTGGAAATTCTCCTCCCACCCTCAAAAAAAACCTCAAAACACACCATCACCATGAATCTGTAATACCTTCTCTTCAGTGTGAATAAGGATCACTTGATCCTTAGTTTAGAGAACTTCAAACTTTGGAGTACTCTATAAGCAATATATGTGCTATGTGTGTATGTTGGTGCTTTGTCTAAGCCTATGCTTGAGGGTTTGAGCAGTTTTATATCTCTGATTCACATATTTTGCTTGTGGTTCAGTAGCTGGGGTAGAGGAAGGCATCACACATACTCCAGAGATAACAGCTTGTTTTAGATAGACCATACTCAGTGAAAACAGCTGTTTCTCATGGGCTCTTCCTTTCTGACAGATCACAGAGCAGATTTCCTTTTGCTTTCTAATAAAAGATTTCTAGCAGCTGTACTTAGAGAAGCTTAATTTTTCTTATCATTTGTGAAAATTTCAGCATACTGAATCCTTTCCTCTGGCACACCTAAACCCCTCCATTATATTGTCCATTATACACTGTGGAAAGAGATTTCCTTGCAAATGGAATGGAAACTGGTCTGTTTATATGTGTCTTGCTTATGGAATCAGGTTGTATTTTAGAGCACCCAAAGCATTCATGATATCTGTGTGAAAATGCACATTGCCTGCTTGGCTCCATGTTTGTGAGAAATTAGAGAGGGTTATTTACATGCTGTGATGTAGGCGGCATCACTGTCTGTCTCATTCTGTCTCTTTTTTTGGTCAAGGGATTTTCTGGATCAGATTTAATTGCATGGAGTTGCTGAGCCATTGCCATGGGACTGCAGCAATAACTGCTGCATGGTATTTTAAAGTGTGAATATGCTTTGGAGCCTTCCACCACAGTTTGTTCTTTGATTTATAAAGGTGAAATAGTGATTGCACAGATCAAAAGTTGACTTATTTTCAATAAGGATCTACCTCAGTCAATCAATAGGCTACCACCTTTTAGACTGCAGTCCCAAAAGGCCTTTGAAAAGCTTTTTTCCATTGCCATCTTAAATCCCTACTTGAGAACAGTTAAAAAACRTCATAGTTGTTCATTCTCTGTAACAAAATAAGAAATATTTAGAGATATTTCTATTCTGGAACGTCAGATAGGTTAGATTAAATGTCCAAATATGACAGCCATTTGTATTAACTGGCTTTGTCAGAGTTGTCTAGAACATCCTAGAACTTAATGCATGACATAATACTTGTTGAAGTACAAGCTGTGATCATAAACCAGTCACTGAACAAGTCCTTCCTTTCAAGTCTTATTCTAAGCAATTTTTTCAGCTTGATAACCTCAAAGACCTCTTGTCCTCTGTTCCTGGTTTTACAACTAAACAAAATAATCATCTGGTCATATAGTGTCATCTTTCAGTAATGTATTTGGAACAAGACTATATGACTTCAGAAAATTAGTAATTCCCATTTTTAAATGAAAGTTTTAGGGGTGGGAAAGAGTTGATTCTCCCGAATAAAAGTAAGGTAAAAACTCAGGGTATGAAATGATAGGAAGCATTTTTTTCTCTTTATTCTCTCAGTCTGCTAAATAAGGCTGTTGTTTTTTTCCAGCAATCAATACTGAGAGTGAAACAGTACAATCTGAATTACTTTTTACACATTTTAAATCATGAGCACATCTTTCCAACCCTCTTACTTTTTTCTTACCTATATAATAGGTCTTATTAGTACAATTTTCTGACTTTGGAAAGTAAACCTCAAACACCTTACTGTCAAGTTCAGTGGACTGAAATGGACTGSACTCGGAGTGATGTATTTTAAAGGAGAACTGAGACCTGAGACCATCAGTGTGATTTTAACCTGTGTTTTTATTGCACAGCATTTGAAATTTCAGACTCCGGGGTGCAGTTTGCAAGTGATAAAATTCAGCTCTCTAAATCTCAGGTGCTTTTTGAAAATGTAATCTTCKACTAGGGAGCTAGAGCTCCCTTCAAAATCTGTTGTTTTGTGGAGGCCTGGTTCTGAGTGGGATGCTTTAATAAATCCTGCTCAGCAGGGTTGTACAGAGTGCTGATCTGATAGGTATGGTGCTGGGGAAACAAGGATTCATGATGTAGGAATGCCACATGCTAGATGGGAAAGTAGGAGACCAGACATATCTTTAGTTCCTCTTGCTTCTTCCCCAGGAAACCCCTGGCTGACCATGATTTCATTCACTTCCACCTCCACCTAAAATATTCAGTCTATTACTTGATTTTGCATTGGCATGCCTTTAAAATTATTTATTTGAATATTGGTTGCCAAGTAGCCCATGTAATACTGATGGGTTAGCATTAATTTCTGACTATTGCTTTAGATGCAACACATTTATTTAAAAAAAAAAGATTTTTTTAAACTCAATGAGGCTAACATTAATGAATTCAGTACTTACCTCGACATTTTGTATATGTCTTTCTTTTTTTAAAGAATCCCATCTCAATCAGTTACTTAAAAGGTCATGTTTAATGTCACATCAAAACTCCTACAGACAGATTTATTTTTGTTCTGACGCTGGTAATGTTAAGCAAACACCCAAGGTTCTGGTCACTGTCTTCAGTTCATTCTCTGTTTAAACATTGCTCTCAAGCTTACTATGATATTTCAATAGTATTTGACAGTTTTGTGTTTTAAGGGATGGTTCCAGATATCTTATCACTGAAAAACCCACCATAATGATATAAAGGTACTTCTGACATATGTTTGGAGTGTGCATGGCTCAGTAGCAGTGCAGTAGTCGTGACAAAGATTGAGGAGAGATGGCAAGATTTTCACAGATGTGTTGTTAAAYACATCATTCAGTTAATTATGACTTTCAGGGAGAATTAGTAATTATATCTTTGAGATCTCTCCAAAAATCCTAGATGTGGGTGATTTTGCCTCACTATTCCTCGCCTAGAAACCAGAGTTAACTTTGTTTTCGAATCTTTTGGCTTTGACATTTTCGTGTAACACGACTGATCTTTTTATTATTCCACTGCTCTTAAAGATAAATAAAAGACAGTAATTGATATGTTGAAATCTCTAACCACTGCAATCACAAAGAATAACATTTATTCTTTTTTTGGATGGAGGTAGGAAGTCTTGTGTCAATTAATAAACAAAGGAAATGAAAACACAGAAAAAAAAGCAGTGTATTGCAACACTGTTCTCCTAAGCAGCGAAATAGGACTAACAAAGGAAATTTTTAAACATAGAAAATGTAAGTAAAAAGAAAACTAGGACAAAGAAGATGCAGGTAAGATAACTTCTGCACTGAACTTCGTTTTAAATAAGTTGGAAAAGAGCATGTAGTTTGTCAAGATAAATGCAAGCAGGTCCTAACATGTGGCATAAAATAGATAGAGTAGGAGCTTGTGAAACATTAAAATTTCTAGCAGATATGGATTTTTAACACATTCATCCCAGATCATGACTCTGTGGATTAAACAGGTGACTGAAGAACCAAGGGAGGACTAAAAAGACTGTCCCAGCACACTCCTCCTTTTGTTCTAAAAGCCTTATTAAATTCATAGTACTTCTAAAAAATTTTGTCCTTTGATTCTCATGACATGGAGAATGTCATGTCATTTACACTGGAAGAGTGTAAATTTTACAACTGGCAATGATCTGAAAGTAGAAGAAGTTTTGCAGCGTGCTGCTTTGTCTCAGGACTGTCATGTCTATATCTCCTGATATAATTGAAAAACCTCAGTTCCTGGGCAGATTTAGAAGTCCTGGCATTCCTTTTTATTTCATGGGACTTTTATTTATGGTATACAGTAGTAGTTGCAATGAGGACATTAGTAAGCATGTGGAAAAAATACATAGGGGTTTTTTAAAAGCCTTTGACAAGTTTCCATGCCAAAACTCATTAAAGGAACAAAATTGCCATGGGACTGGAGGAAAGGTTCATTTGCAGACTGCAAGACTGTTAAAGGATAGGAAGCAAAGTTCCTTGATGACATGGTGGTTTTAGGGTCATTGGCCATTGTGATTTTTAAAAGTAATTTTGAGGGGTTGCTTGTCCTGGATTCAGATCAGTACTGCTACTTCCAGACCCTCTGGGATTCATCGGGAAGATGAGGGTAAGCACAGCACAATGATGTCGTCTCACTTTTGAAACAAGCAGTGCAGTTTTTATAATTTTCCCTGCACAGGCTGAGGGACAAGCAGGTGAAAGAAAGCACTTCTATTTGCTGCTAATCCAAATATTTAAATAGGCTCTGCCCATTTACCGACAAAGAACCCTCTTCTGTAGTCTTTTTCAGAGGGAGCAACAGCACCAGCATGTGTTGTCATTGTTCCTATCGTGTAGAATAAAAGAGAGCTTTTGAGATTCAAGCCTCACTCTGCAGTGTAACAGAAAACCTGGGCTTTTAATACATCCTTTCCTGGTTTGGGGTTTTTGTTGTTGTTTGTTGTTGTTTGTTGTTGTTTTGTTGCTTTGTTTTGCCACTAAATGATGATGAGTAATTCTCGGGATGGTAAGAATGTCATTCTTACCCTGAGATTTTCCCGTTTTCCGAGAAATTCTGTTTTGTCATCTGTGCCACTGCACTTTGGTATGACATAACAGAAATATTTAGCCAGGTGTCAATTCAAACTCCTGCTAATTTGTTTGCAAATAGATAGAGTTAGAAAGCTTCCTGTTAGACATTACTTACAGCAGCATCCTTTGTTAARCTTGCCTGACATTTTTCTTTTTGAGGCCCAGCTTTCACTCACTTAAACCTGGAAAATCTTTAACTCTGTTGTCCGAAATTTCCCTTACTGGGTGTCTGCCCTAAGCTTAGATGCTTTGATTACTGGAAATATGGTTGAGATTATTAAAATTCATAATATTACTTATGTTAAAAAGCATACAACCAAGTTGGCAGACTTGTCAGTGTGAAATTGTRGTCATCAAAAACCACTTTGCAATGTTATTTTTTCATGGAATTATTCCCATGGTATTTCTTCATATAGTTATCATGGTATAAGAGAACACACAATAAAAATTATGTRATTAGAGGTGCATAAGGGACTTCAAACAAAATCACCTGGACTTCTTTATTTTGGCCTTTTCCACCGGTGAAATTACTYGGCCACAGTAACCTCAAAAACATGAAAACTTTCCAAAAAATTACAATTTTCCAAAAAATGAGGAAAAAACCGCTTCTGTGCAAAGGTGAAAAAAGCGGTCTCTCCTGGGCTTTTTGTTCAAAATACAGAGCAGAAAGCCTGCAAGTGAAATGCTAACTCTGTTGGCAGATAATTTGCTGTGATCTGACCCCAGAGTCATTGCATCATTAAACTCAGTTATTTTCATCTTCTAAAATTGTTCTTTCTTTTTATGTAAAGTTAATGGGAAATCAGCAGCTGTCTTTTTTTTCTTTTTTTTCTTTTTTTTTTTTTTTTTTTACTAGAGAAACTGCATATTTAGGACCAGATTGTTCTGTTTTCATGCACCATAACATGTTTTCATAATATAAGAATCAGACTATAGGTGTGTTGCCCTAGGAAAGCACCAAGAGCAAGAGCAAATCAGGTCCCCGAATAAGAYGTGCCCAATAAATCAGTCTCCGTGAAGTACTCCATCAACCATGCCCSCATAGACAGGTTAGAATATATTTTTTTCAATCAGGGTAATAAAATGTCCGGAGAAAGCGCGTGGCAGTCCAGGCTAGCACATTTTCAGTCAAAAGGTAGCAAATATTTGTGATTGTCTGCATGGCAGGCTTTCTGAGGCCAAAATACCGGGGTCGTTTTAACAGAAACTTGATACCATCCTGGGAAAATGAGATATTTCAGGAGGTCACCTGGTATGTGTGAAACAGACCTCCCTATTCATAAATTTCTTGTCTTTTACCATTCCCAACAAAAGCACCATCCACCTGTATCTTGCCTGACAGTTGGGTTACATACAGTGGCCATTTTCTTCAAATGGATGGCAGTAACCTTTATTCTGAACAAATAGCTGGCCCGCCAGGGGAAATGCTGCTTTGTCTCTGCAGTTGCTCTGTGTTAACTCCTCATCGGTTATGGCTGAGCAACGACCGTATTTTTCCCTCTCTCCGTTTTGCCAACTGCAATTCCAGTCTCTGTAAGTGATCACTGTATGGTTCATTAAGTTTTTGTACATATAAACCAGTATTTTGAGAGCTGTTGTTAAGATCTACRAGTAATGGGACCTGGCCAAATTTTTGCACTGTTTTACTCAAGGTATGTTTTCCCATGATAACATTATGTGAAATAACCCTATATTGGATGRTAATTCCACATTTAGAAATAGAACTTTTTTTTCTGAATTCTCACGATTATGTTGAGTTTTTGCAGGAAGCATTGGAAATTGAGAAGGGCAGGATTTTCCAGAGAATTTGATGTTGGTTTGTGGCTGCCATCCCCAAACTGTGTGAGAGTATTATCATGTGTATACTATAGCAGATAGAAATAGAATGGGATTAAAATGGTTTTGTTTTTTTCTGCATGTTTTATCATTTTCAGTCGAACTACAGCTAAAATTAAGCAACTTTATAGGTAGATATATATATGGCTATAGGGAGTTATATAACTTGTTAATCTAGGAACCCTAGCAAATACACACCTTTAAACATTTCCACCAYGTGCTTAAGTTGAAACACACAAATAGACTGTCTTGATGGGTGAATTTCTGAGTAAATATTTATAGGATAAAACCATAGGACTACTTTGTTGAAAAACATTATTGCCCACCAGCAAAAGGAAGTAGGGCAGGGGAAGGGCTTATTCCTGCCTATGTCATGTAGACTCACCAGCCCAGCTGGCAGAGTGCTTGAACCCACCCCTTCCTCAGCTCCTCACCTGTGTGTCTGGCCAGGTCCCTTTCTAGGGTATAGAGACACTCTTTACTCTTACTCAGTGCTCTTCTCTCTGGTAATCCTCGACAAGACCTGAGGGAACAGCATGAAGCTCTGTTGGTGGAGTYTAGGTTGGATATTAGAAAAAGATCCTTTACCCAAATGGTGGTTGGGCACTGGAACAGGCTCCCCAGGGKAGTGGTCACAGCACCAAGACTTACAGAGTTCAAAGAATCCTTTGTACAATGGACACTTCTTTAAAAGCAAGAGCCAGAATCTTCTATAAATTCTTTTTTTTTTGGTTATTCAAAGTCCATATAATTTCAGGAAAAAAGAAAGCAAACAAACTATGACGCTAATGCATTTAAAAATTGTAACTAGTCTGATGAAAACTTTAATGGATGGGAATCAAGACCCTGTCTGCATGTATTCAGTAAATACATAAGCCAACACTTTTCTTGCTTTTTAAGTTATTGTGTATGAAATGCTAATTCCTTCTGTCACGGATTAGCATTTCAGGGTTTTATGCTACTAAAAATGCATCATCTTAATAGTTACTTGGAGTCTTTTGTTCAGAGTATGGGAAATGCACAGAGACAACTCACTCTCAATTTGGCAGATGGAGTCCATGATGCTAATTAACACGAGATACCTTATTGAAATAAATACCCATTTAGGATGAAGCTTTGCACAAAAGGAATAGCCTGAATTTCCATGGTCTAAGACCGTGGACCTTCTAATTATGTTTAATTTTTGCTTTAAAGTYGATTAACATGTAAGTAGCCAAAGTACTGCTTTTATAACTAGAGCATGATRAGAAGTGTTCCTGAAGTGACAAAAAAACACTAAAGAAAAGAATGTTAATGTTGCACAGCACTGTGAGCTGTTCCTTGTGTTTGAAGCCTTAATTCATGGCAATGTGTTTTCCTTAGTATATTTGYTTCCTTCCAAAAGTGGGGATTTTTTTGAGTCTATAGGCATCTAACAGAGCTCTAGTAATACATTTAAGAGATGCTCATATTGCTCCAGTAAATGCATTAAATGCATTTTGTGTGATGCCCTGTTAATAGCCATAAACTGATTAATTTTCCCATATGTTAATGTCTCCCAAATCTGAATCAGGATACTGGTCTGTTTCCAAGACTCCTGAGCAGGGCTGTCTGGGGAGCAAGGCAGTTTGAAAGGTATCTATCACCTTTGTCCTGAGATTTGCAACGCAATGCAACTGGCAGCATTGTCTGTAAGCRAGGGTCTACTGCTGTGCCAAAGGAGATTACCTGCAGTCAGGTATTAAATAAGATGGCAAAGCCTATAGGGATTTTGGCACCTATTAGAACAAGCTCATGGCTACGACAGTTTCTCCCCCAGAAGCACGTAAGCACACGCAACACCCTCTGCCAAAAAGTATCCTTTGGCTCTGAGGGAGTAAGATTTTTTGGCGTTTTGAGTAACAAGGATGTATGTTTGGCATATACACAGTTCGGATTCTGGGACCTATTTCCCATCAGAAATCTCAGCAAGGAGGACTCGTTAATTCTGCACCTCCTTTCAACCACAAAGTCCTTGTGCAGCAAAGAACARGTCAGCTGTAAAGCAGTGATTAATTGATTTTGTGGATTGAGGGCCAAATGAACTATCTGACCATACTGTCGTTGCTTTGTCACATTCAGTTAGGTAGTCTGTTTGAAAAAATAATTTAAATCTTTTGCTGTTTGGGGTTTCTTTTACCCTTTCCTTTTTTCCTTTTATTTGCATTACTTCAGAAGTTGAATAAACAAGGTGTCTTCAGCCAAAGAGGTGGCAGCAGACAGCTGCTGCAAAGGGAGGTGATGAAATTTACACTTTTGAGTATTCAAGTCTRAGGAATAGCCTCACTTCCTATTAAAATATTTCACTTTTGTATGTCTCATCAGCTTCATAAATATAGAACACTTCTCTGCATCTCTAACTTGCATCTGGGACTGAATTACTGAATTACAGTWACAACCCACCATAAGGAGTAAGTAATGAGTAAATGTAAGTCAGCTCAGTTCTTGAGATACATAAGTTTGGAAGCTTCTGCCATAAATTTTTACAGAATTTTTCCCTCTGTTTGAATTAGGGATCTGCCAAATTATCACGAAACCATTTGGATAGTCTGCAAACAGAGCTGTTTTCTGGACAGAGTAGTGAAATTTCTAATAATTGGGTGCCCTTCTGTCTACAGAAAATTTTGTGCGTTTGTCTATTTTGATAACACGCGTGGGAGGAGATAAGAGCACAAGCTGTCATTAGAATTCTGCAGATACCAGAATTCTGCCTCCAGCTGTTTGAAGACCAGCATGGAAAAGTACTTCCATAACGACCACAACAAAAATATGTTGCTCTTACCAAGGCACTACYCAACTGCAAAAGACTACATAGCACTAAACACTTGTGTGTGTTTCCAAATCCCAGACAGGAGAACAGACTGGGAGAAGAACTCGTTGAGAGCAGCTCTGCGGAGAAGGGCTTGGGGATTCTCGTGGATGGAAATTTGGGTATGAGCTGGCAATGTGCACTTGCAGCCCAGAAAGCCGGTTGTATCTTGGGCTGCATCAAAAGAAAAGGCCAGCAGGTAAAGGGAGAGCTTTCTTCCCCCCTACTCCCTTCTCATGAGAGCCCGCCTGGAGTACTGCACCCAGGTCTGGGGCCCCAGCACAGGAAAGATGTGGACCTGCTAGAACAGGCCAGGTTTCAACCCAGYGTCACTCCATCCATCAAAGTAGTTCGGGTCCCTTGAAATGAATCACTCTGTTCCAGACAGCGGGAGAGAGCATTCTGGCCTGCAATCCCAGCAAAGTAAATCTCATGCCCCCACACAAAGAAATTGTGTCTACTTGGATGTCACAGGACGAGACCCTAAAACAACTTCACATCATAATATTTTTTAAAGGCTATCCCAAAGTTACTTTATTATAGCAAAGAAATATTGGAATATATGATATTTCATGGTGCTGTATGGAAGTTATTTGTTCCTGTGAAAAGCCTAACAGATTTTGGGTTGTTTTTCTTTTCTTAATTGACTTCAGTAATGCCCACAAACAGGCCTTTAGAAACCTCTATTTGTCATCACTTTCAGTAAGATTTGTCAAATAATCTCAAATAGCTACAGAGCAGATGTCTCTCTCTTAGACAGTTTTCAAGTCACGCTTAGTATTTCCTGAAACAAGMACTTTAAAAAAGCAGTCCAGCTGGCCTATTTTGGATGTCTTTCTGGGAACAGAGGAATTGAGAAATATTTCTCTCTATTGACTAGGAAGGCAGATAGTGCAGTACCAGGTGTATGTATTGTACAGGTCTGCACTAGGTCAGACAAACACTGCATTTGAAGGACCTCATAAACCTCTTCAGTTTGGTCTTCAGCCTTTAGCAAAGCCAGGTCTTCTCAAGTTTTTCCTATAGATATCTTTAATTGTTAATGGAAAGTTTAATTATTCAATGCCTTCCCAACATTAGTGATGTTGTTCAGGAGCAGGGTCTCTCAGTCGATGAAGCACTAGATGAGGGTTTTGTCCCCAGATCTCTCCCTGGCTCACTGGGGACCTCTGTCTTCCAAAGTWTATATTTTTTAAGAAAGAACTAAACAATCATACCCACCTCCCCTGAGACTAAGTGGATTGTATAAATTATTATTAGATTTTTTTGGTTTTTTTTAATCAGATTTCTCCTGTACTTTTATGTTTAATTTTTGCATTATTATTATTTGGTTTATTTGGGGTCTTTGTGCTTGTCAGCATAATAACAGAGAAGTAAATATGTTAATTGTCTTTTTTCCATTCTCTGGTATAGTGTTTGTGTTTTGCATTATCTTCATCATTCTCCTCTGGGATCATCCAGACATGAGAATGAGCAGAGGTCAGCAGAGGCCTTCCTACAGTGTGTATAGGAAATGTGAATTTAGCTGATTTCTGTCAGCAGACCTCTCACAGTGAGGTCAATCACATAAACCTATGGCCGTTTTTTGGGGTAAAAAGAAAGTTCTGTCTTTTCTCCGTTATCATCAAGGTTCACAAGAAGCAGTGGAGTAGAGAGAAAATCTTTCTCCATGTGTGCCTTGTAATACTTTTGAGGAGTAAAGACTTTCAAATGGTGCCTTTGTGCAATTTCATTGGACTCTCTGTAGGGTTTTTTTGCAGAGACATATGGAAATTTTCCTGGACATCGGGAATTCCAGAGCATCATTAAGACCATTTACAACCGTTTCAGTCAGCAGAAGGCCAGAAAAAAATAGGGAAGGTTGCAGAAATTTTTGTCTTGTCTAGATTAGAGAAGGATGAGGTGCAATGTCTGGATCCTCTAGAGGATAATTAACGGCATGATTCTCCATCAAAAAGTGCAGTTTCATCAAAATCAAGATGATTCACAGAAATGAAGTTTTGATGACACATTTCAAACAAATTGCTCAGATATTCCCATTTCCTCTTACTATTATTAAGCAGTTGGATTTCTAAGAGAAGAGTAAGTCATTTTGATAAAGTGAGCCACTTTATCATTCCAAATTATTTAATTTGGACTGTAATGCTAACATTTATTTTCACAACATAGTATATTTCATGGATTCTATTTAATATTTGAATATGACTTCAAGTCTAAGCTAACCAAGGGAAAAAAAGTCAAATCCTGAAGATCCCTGGGCTACGTTTACTGTTGTGGAGGGCAGTAGGTACTTTGAGTGATTTACTAGCAGAAAGAGAAGGACAGATCAAGGAAGTACTTTTACCCTGAGGCTGAAGAATTGACACCCAAAAAGAGTAACAGACTTACCAAGACCCTAGTCAGTCTGTGGCAAAGTCAGAAAGAGAGTTTAGAGCCCCCCAAACTAGCACCATTAATCAAATCATCTAGGGAAAAAAAAAAAAAACTTTTCTATTTTTCACCTAAAAATTGAATTGGTGAATAGAAATATGAAATAAATTTTTATAAAATTAATAATTGCATATTTTAGTGTTTGTTTCTTTTTATATGCTGTAAACTGAAATCTCACTTACGTTTCTGCTTCTTGTTGAAGTCATCTCCTAACCACATCCAATCATATGCTCTGCAATGTCTGACCTGTTCTCGACTGTCCTCAAATTGGCATTTTTTACACCAAGTCTGGTGAAAAACAGATTCGGAACAATCAAACAAAGTTGGCTTTCCTCACAGAACAACTTTAAGCATAGAATCAGAAAACCTAACATTTTGCCGATGTTTTTTTAACCATTCAATACCTCAGATGGACATGTAGGTAGAACAGAGAAGAAAATGGAATCATGAGTGGACTGTTACATTTGTAAAGTTTCATACAAAATTGCTAATAAAGACTAGAACATCCACCAAAAGAATGGCTATAGGGACTCGGACTATCTGACTATCTGCCTCTGTCAGTGGCCAAATGATCAGGAACACAGAATAAGATTAGGCTTCTCCCTTTACATCCTCCATCTTCCCACAGTCTGTGGCTTAGGAAACTTGTAGGGTTTTTTTTAATACTGCTTGTTATTTTTATTAGCCCTCAGTAACATTTTCTTTTTCTTTTTTTTTTTTAGTTCTATCGAGTCTCAACAGCTTCCTGTCCAGGGACTCCAGTCATAGGGAGTCTCCTGCTGTAACTATATGCTGTATGAAACAGTATTCCCTGAAAATCTCATTTGCTTCCCATAGCTCTTGTGCAGCAAAACACAATGAATATTTGTGGTGGGAAATTCCCCTACCCTTGCTATAGCTAGCAGAAATGACGTCACCTCCGATGCAGAGCCCTCCTTCTCGGAGGAGGAGGAGTCGGAGGAGGAGACTGACATCTGATTCCCACCCCCTCTCTCTCTCTCCCTCGAGAGAATTAGAGCCTCAGGTTTTCTGTCTGTTAAGTTCTTTGTACCACCCTTTGTTCTAGAAGTTTCTAAGTTACTCGACACCCCATTGGTTGTAACCCTTTGTATCCTCCCCCTGACTATGTTTATTGGATGGTTTGCCCTCAGATCCTCCCCTTACCCCGTTTCCCATTTGCTGTTATCCCTTCCTCCTCCCCTTTTGTAGTCCCTTAAAAGTTGATGCACCCTGAGCTCCGGGGGCTTTTCTCCCTCAGAACCTCTCCGACCCAGAACCCCGTCCCTCCACCCCAATAAAGGAGAGAGCTGGGAGACCCCACTCCTTTCACCCTTTATCTCCTGAGTGAGTGTTCTTTCATCGGCACTGCGGCTACCTACTCCGACGGGGCGGACTCTTCTCGGGGCGAGTCAGCCGCCCATTGCCTGGAGAGGCTCCAAGCCCTCGGCTGTGGCTGTCCGGCGTCCGGGCGGACGGTAATCGGGGTGA